>JAQPZY010001453.1:0-585000 GCA_029931535.1 Margaritifera margaritifera
TGAGTGTCACACACACTGTGAAAGAGAGCAATGTTAGATTGTCAATTTGACAAGTACAGAAAAAGGTACTCCATTGCATTTAAGAGAGATAACTCTGCTAGAACTAAACAGGGGTAAGAGTTGATAACAGTCATAAACGATGTTGCCTTATGTTGAAAATATTCCATTTTCCGTGATATTCAGTTAATGAATTTATTTCCCTTTTGTGATTCCTTTCTTATAGTTAAAAACGTGGTATGTTGGGTGCGAACCAACTCTGCATGGAAATGAACCGAAAGTTACACTAAAGATTGTGTGATTTTGTTTGTTCATCCTTTCTTTTTTATTTTCATATCATGCTTTGTATTTTTACAGATAAATTTGCAGTTTCATGTGTGTGTGTTATTTTGATTTGATTTTCATTGCGTTATATAATTATAACATTTCCTCAAGGATCTAAAGGTGGTTTGGTAATTGTCCACCAAAAAGGGCACTTGAATTAAGCGCATATCTCTTGTTTTATCATGAATAGCAATTGTTGTTTTTGTAATGGGAAATCTGCAATGGCATTGATCTCCCCGAGTTGGTCAGCATCGGTTACCAAGAAAAGTGTAGTTACTAGAAACACAGAAATACACCCAGAATTGAAATACACAAGTATTTACATGTTTTCGGTGTATACATGTATATTGGTGTATACACTAATTATGATTTGTATTTGCTTGAATAATAATCAAAAGCAAAGTAAACTCGGTCAAACTTGATTGGACAGGTATGATAAACGGCGAATCGTTCCGAACTTAAAATATAAGATAGTATATGCAAGAGTGAGATTGTAACAAGTTGCAATATGTATTTACATGTTTTCGGTGTATATATCATATACTTATGTGTTTTAATGTAAACAAGGACTTGTATGCTGTTGATAGAACCAATGGAATGGTATGGAGGTAATAACTGGAACAGACAGAGAAAGTTGGTTTAATTCATCTTTTTTATAGGTCACTTATGATTACTCCTTGGTCCTACATAAAAAATAGGGCCAATCTGACGTCCAATATGGCCGCAACAGCAGCCATTTTGAAAATCTTGTTATTGTTGTTCTTCCTGAATGGATGGTCATATCAATATGGGGTTTTCATGTAAAGACTTTTTATGCTGTGTAGTTAGTCCTAAATGAAAATGGTGCTGAACTGATGTCCAACATGGCCACCATGGCAGCCATTTCGAAAATCTTGTTATCGCTACTTCCTAAATGGATGGTCATAATTTTATCAACATGGAGTTTTTACTGTAAGACTTCTTGTGATGTCTACTTAGTCCTAAATGACATGGTGCTGATCTGGGGTCCAATATGGCCACCATGGCAGCCATCTTGAAAATTTTGCTATTGCTACTACTCCTACATGGATGGTCATATCAACATGGGTTTTTAACTAAAAGACTTCTTATGATGTGTAGTTAGTCCTAAATAAAAATGGTGCCGATTTGAAGTCCAATATGGCCACCATGACAGCCATCTTAAAAATCTTCTTATTGCAACTCCTCCTGAACAGAAAGTTGTATTGATGTGGGATTTTCGCCAACAGACTTCTTATAATGTCCAGTTGGTCTTAAGTGAACATGTTGTTGATCTGACATCCAATATGGCCATCACACAGTGGACATCTAGAAAATCTTGTTATTGCTACTCCTCCTGATTGGATTGTTGTATCAACATGAGGTTTTCACTAAAAGACTTCTTATTATGTCTAGTTGGTCCTAAATGATAATGGTGCTGATCTGACATCCAATATGGCTGCCACGGCAGCCATTTAGAAAATCTTTTCATCGCTACTTCTCCTGAGTGGAAAGTGATGATGACATTGGGTTTTTCACCAAAAGACTTACGATGTCTACTTAGTCCTAAATGAAAATGGTGCCGATCTGGAGTCTAATATGGCTGCCACAGTTGCCAGCTTGAAAATTTTGTTATCACTACTTCTCCTGAATATATGATCATATCATCATGGGGTTTTCACCAAAAGACTTGCTATAATGTTTTGTTGATCTTAAATTAAAATGTCTTCATCTGACATCGAACATGACTGTGACCTTCTTGAAAATCTTGTTTTAGCTACTCTTACGGGGAAAGTCATTTTGACATGTGGTTTTCATCAGAAGAGTTCTTATGGTGTCTTCTTGGTCCTAAATGAAAATTACTAACACTCCATATGGCCACCATGACGGCAATCTTGAAAATATTGTTACCTCTACTCCCAAATGGATGGCTATATCAACATGGGGTTTACACCAGTAGACTTTTTATGATACCTAGTTGGTCCTAAATGAAAATGGTGCCTGTCGTACATCCAATATGGTTTCCATGATGGCAGTTGTGACAATCTTGTTGTCACTACTCCACCTGAATGGATGATCATTATGACACAGGGTTTTGACCAAAAGACTTCTAATGATGTCTACTTTGTCATAAATGAAACTGATGCCAATCTGACATCCAATGTGTCTACCGTAGCAGCTAATTTGAAAATCTTGCTATCAGTGAAGAATATCAGAGTTGGTTTCAGCACTCGGCAGTTATAAGGAAGAGTGGTCTTACATGTACCTTGAATTCCTGAAATTTCTTTTCAACCAGTAGAGCATCAGTCCCTTCAAGGGACTCTTGTTAACCCATAGAATTATAGATTTAATCAAACATAGCATGTAGGTATATCTTGACATTGTTTGAGTGAGTTCAGTGACCTTAAATCAGTGATGTCAAGTTCAAGGTCAAAGACCTTGGCAAAGAATTTGGTTCTGCATTAGAATGTATTTTGTGAACTAGCTAAACCAAAACATATACAAAAATATTTTGGTTAACAAATTTGGTGTTTGTGTTTCTCCAGAAAATCTCAGCTGGTTTCAATACTCTGAAGCTAGAAACTATAAAAGGAGAGGAGAAACAGTCTTATCTTGGATTTCTATAAAAGGAGAGAAGAAACTGTCTTGTCTTGGATTATATATATATATAAATATATATATATAAATTAGTCACTGGAACAGCTATCCCTTCAAGGGATTCTTGTGTCACCATGGTATTGTTTTTGATAATGTTTACCCTGTTAAAGATAAAGATTGTTTGATTCAGTTGTTACTTCAGTTATTGAAAATGTTTTTATACATGTAGCTAAATTTTCATTTCATTTTGCCTGCATTATGAGAAATTTTCATACATTAAATATGTAGGGTTCATTTAGGTTTGTAGAGAAACCTAGATTATGGATTCTAGAACTGGTAATTGAATGGGGAAGCCCCCCTCCCCTTTTTTTTTCTTTTGTGAAAGAATGGAGAATTTCTGTTCCACACCTTTTAAAAATGCATCAGCGATATTGTAATATATGAATTCTGTCTCTCGAAATGTCAATCTTCTGCTGCTGTTATGTATGATGTTTATATAATATTATAAATATTTTAGGAAATTATAAATGTTTCTTCACTTTAATATTTGCTTAAATCTTAATGTTATCAGGAAAAACATATTAACTAGTGTCCTTGAATTAGGTTGTTTTGATATGTTTTCTCAATTTGAAGGTCAAGGTTGAATTTTGTTTACAAGTAAAATTACATTAAGATGACTCATATTCTAGAACATTCTGTCATGTGACCAATCTTTATATATGCCATGTTTGGTGGACATTTATTCAGTTTTGACATTACCATCAGTCTTGTAAAGAGCTATTACAGTTGTGAAAATTCATTCCAAATTCTAAGAGAGGAATTATTTTAAATATTCATTGGATTATAACAGTGCTCACAAACTTTGGATTTTGGATTTTTAATTGATGATTTTGGAATTTATGTGAACTTATTCAGAGATTTTGGAATACTTCATTTTGACATCAGCACATCAAGATTTCTAGTACATCAGGACTTTGGAGACCATTGGCACATAATAACATTCAAGGACACAGCCGTGAATTCGGAACATTCTATATTTAGGACTTGTGATTAGAACAATCATTCTTATTGGATTATTAGGATTTCAAAACACATTACTGTAAGTGACTTTTTGATTTTTTCATTTTAATTATCTAGTAATAAATTGCTTGTTGATTTTTACTTGATTTGTTGGTTTCACTTTCTTTCTGTTACATTTTTCTTAGACCATAGAGTCGTAACAGAAATTGGGGGCTCGTCGTTCCGGGATCTGAATTTCTTTAAAGCATATTAGAGATATTAAATTTATCTTTGAAATTCATATTGATTTTGTCTTGGAATTTATTTTTTTTTGTCTTTGGCAAAGATTTTTAATAGAGAAATTTTTTGTGTGTGAAACCAACAAGCATTTACAATGGCATCTAATGTTCAGAATTTCATTTCAAAACCTACCCAGGAGGGGTTAGAGTGCATTTAGTGTGAATTTTACAAATTTTTAAAAATAATTTATATATTTAAACTCTGATAAAATATACCACTGTCACCCTTCATTGATATTTTATACATACTGTGCTGAAATTGGGTTTATTCAAGCATTTCGCGAATATTTTTTTTTCCTTCATAAAAAACTCATAATTATGTAATATTTTAGAAGTAAGGATGCAACTGTGTGTATTTGTTCGCTTATTCGTTTTTTTAAAAAATCGGTACTAACCAAAGTTTTCGCCCACAATTGTTAAACACGCTTGTAAAGAAGGGTGGTGTTTTTCAACTACACTAATAGTTGTGAGTCTGGGATTATACATACTCGTCCTCCCAGAGACCCCCCTCCCCCCCCCCCCCCTGTTGAGGATTTAATCTCCTTAATGGATGATTGATCTAGGTCTATTGAAGCCTTGAAAGCTGACACAGTGCAAGAGGGGAAAAAAGGAAAGAAAAAGAATATACACGCACGTTATATAATGTTCATCAAGTCACTTTATGGTGATCGGAAAATATAGTTCTTGCTTATATCTTATGAACATAAACACTTACCTGATAGATTTCTCTTGGTATCAATAACTACACGTATTGGATCTTCGCTATCCAAATGTCGTCTGCCACAACATTATCGGCGGACTTCCTGACACCATGTGTCATAGATGGAAGTGCCACCCTGTGCATGTTTGGTTTCTAGCTAAATGATTTACAGTTTGACCTTAAATTGTAGTTCTAGTCCCAGCGAGACTTTGTTAAACCTTTTATTTTCCATACACTTTGTGCCATTTTACGTTCTTTTCCGTCATATCACTTCAACAGGAAACAAGTTATTTGATGTTGGATTTAATTACGTTATTTTCTTTTCTTTGTTGAAATGATTTCTTTTTATGGTATGTAATTTTATTATACTTCACATCATGTGTCAATTATACAACTTTAATTATTATTCTGTTATTTAATTTCTAATATCGATTGACCATTCAGACTAGTTTATGTAAATCATTCCATTTTCTTGTACGTCGTTTTCTTTCATGATAAATAAAGCGTAATGTTGCAACATATTTCATTATGATAGCATTTAATTTTGAATTATAATTTTTCATTCTGTTTTGTTTCTTGAAACCATTTCATTTAATACTACGTCATTTGGAATCTGAATTCATCATTCCATTTGTTTGTTTAATCAATTCATTTCATACTATGTCATTTGATTAATGTAATTCTCGGCTGTGACGGCTGCCGATAGAAACAACAACATAATCAATCCAGGCCCGCTATCAACTCAGTTATACAAAATAAATTAATTTTTGCAGTAAATATTAAAATGTATTCCTTGCACGAGTCTAAGTTAGGATAGATTACTACATGTTATATATGCAAAACTGTATACAGGTGTTTACATAAAAAAAAATAAACTAGTTTTGGGGCCTATGACTTCTCTGCCCTGGGGCCCGAAATTTCTGTCGGCGGGCCTGATATTACAGACTGAAGTGGAACCAACTTGCCCGATTTGTATAGGGCTGTTCAACATACCAAAACAGCTACTGTGTGCCCACATATTTTGTCATAATTGTCTGCTGTTCTACACAATGGGAAATGCTACAAAACATGGGAAACGGAGATTTATCAAGCATCCGCACTGGCGTAACTACCGCCCCCGCGGCCCCTGGAATTCGTGGGGTGGAGGGGGCCATTCAAGAAGGGTGCCCAAAATCCCAAGTTATTACATGGGGGGAGGGGGGGCATTTCTGAATTTAGCATGGGGGCCCATAATTCGAAGTTACCCCACTGAGTATCCGATATGTAGAAAGAACAGCTGGCTTTTTTAATAGTCAGTGCATTCTTCTTAATAACTCCTATGAACTAGTTGCAAAATACACAGAAGAAAATCCAGCTTCTACTAGTCAAAAATTACGTCATCAGTCCAGCCATAACGACCACAACTAAACATGCGTGCTATGGAATTGATGCGACTGGGAACGGACAGATGGTTGCGGTTTTGGACTGTGGCAACGACAACTATTGCTGGAATCGGATAAGTACGATGGCCAATAACGGCCGACATATTTACAATGCAAAGAAACTAAAACTTTGGGACTGTGGCAACGACAACTATTGCTGGAATCTGATAGGTACAATGGCCAATAATGGCCGACAGATTTAAATGCAAAGAAACTAAAACTTTGGGACTGTGGCAACGACAACTATTGCTGGAATCTGATAGGTACAATGGCCAATAATGGCCGACAGATTTATAATGCAAAGAAACTAAAACTTTGGGACTGTGGCAACGACAACTATTGCTGGAATCTGATAGGTACGATGGCCAATAACGGCCGACAGATTTACAATACATAGAAACTAAAACTTGAACATGTACGCATTTTTAAAAAATTCGTGATCGTCTACAACTACAAAGTAACACAAATTTGTGCATGTGTACACATATTAGCAAAATGTGTACAGATACACATTTTTCTTTGAGTTATAATTGGTCGACAATTACAGACTACATAATCAAACAGGCCACAACTAAAACTAATTAGTATTCCTTTCACAATAATAAATTAGAAAGCACAGTAGTGCTCTCTGATAAGGAATTAACCTCTTGTTTTATTTATATGTTGGCCTAGAGCAATTAGTTGACCCTCTTTTTGTTTATACAAACATTTCAGGAAAGAAAGCGGAAGAAAACATACGTAGAGCTTGTAACTTGATTCATGCAGTTCATGTATTTAAAATTAATTAACATTACTTACCATTTAGCTTTCATGCTGTGAAATGTATATTAGTTTGTGACTTGTATGGGTATAGAGCCGAGTAAAATTAACGTCTCATTTGCGTCATTGGAAAGAAGGATTCTGATTTATTGCTTTCCTTTAACGCCCAATAATATCTACGTAAATGATTAATATTGCATACAATCTTTTACTTTCAGCAGTGAAGGATTCTGAGCTGAATACTTATAGCTTCCTGAAACTTGTATTAATATCCAATATTCTTTTTTCTTTGTTAGGTCTAAACGTTAGAAGGCTTCCTAGGAAAAGAAGAGACATGCGTAATTGGAATGTTTGCTTAGTTTCCAGAAGAATATCCAAACAAATTCTAAGTCCCATCTTCTTATAACCCCAACAAAACCCAACATAAACTGTTTACCATTTTTGTTCTCCAGTTTTGCAGGCAGATTACTTATGGAACAACAGTGTAAGTTATGAATTAACAGCTTTTGATGAAATGAATATATATATATATATATATATATATATATATATATATATATATATATATATATATATATATATATATATATTTGAGTGAAATCACAATGTAGAGACAAACAGTGATACAAACAATTATATATTTATAAATTATATATATATATATATATATATATATATATATATATATATATATATATATATATATATATATATATATATATATATATATATATAACATATCAATTCTTTTATTGCAATTGTATGCAATTTTATATAATGCCTTGGTATTATTCAGGCCATTGGGATAAGACAAATCTGGTAACTTTCTTTAATTAGTCTTTCATCTCTCTATGCACAATATCGATTGGCATGAAAGAAAAATCACGTAAAGAGTAATTATTTTTTTTAAAATGGATTGAAACATTACAGGAGAACTGCGGATCTATACACTTTTTTATATGAAAGCGGTGATTATTCATTCTCTTAGAAAACTTGTTGAAGTATTTGTCCAACATTGTGCATGTTACATTTTTCATAGGTTATCAAAGAAATTACATAAGTTGATATGCAGTCAGTGTAATAACGTAGAGATATTGGGAAATATTGACTTTATTATAGAAAGGTATATATATATTACAAAAACTTTTGGTGTGGCTGTCTGCACTCAGACTATTGTTATAAAGGTCATTTATAAAGGTCATGTCTGATTCATTTGATTCGTGGATAACTTAATTAACAGGGTCATTAGATGGATTATTTATGGCACAAAAAGCTGTAGATATTGGGACATATTGGCTTTATTATAGAAAAGGTCATTAGATGAATTATTTATGGCACAAAAATCTATAGACACTTCTTATATAATATATCCTTTATATTATTTTATCTTGATTTCTGTGAATTTTGTCCTGCACTACGCTGATAAAACTTCACGTAGAGGGAAATATTGGCTTTATTATACAAAATACACAGCATAACTCTGAGGTAAATTGAAAATACATTTCGTAATGCAGTTAATTCTGATTTTAAACACAATCTGTTATATATAAATATTTTGTAAAGGGAATACCATTAATGAACATTTAAAATAAACCTATGAACAACTACTGGTTGGGTTTTCAAAAATTGTACAAGCTTCTTCATCAAATTGTTCAATTACTGTGCATGTTAAAAAAATATGTTTAACAGTATGGACATCAATTAGAGAGTTTGTCTGCATATGTTCCTAATTTTTCTCTTGCCCACACCATCAACTGCAGTATAAGCCGCAATAATATCGCACCTAGTTGATTGTACATATGACTTGTGAATGATATTGTTTTAAACTCAGGCACCCAAACTATATATATATATAATTTGTGGTCGGACGCAGATCAATTATTTTTAAATAGAAATTGTATCTAAAGGGCTCGTCCGACTTGGGTACCGTACCTTTGTTTCTAGGGCACTCTTTTTCCTTACAAACGCACGCTGGGTACAAGAAACAAATAACATCATTGCTCAGGTGTAATTCCCTGTAGTAGAAGATTATCCAGGTTATCAAATATCAGTTTAATTAAATATTAACATCCTTCTTATTATCGGAAATATGTAAATATTTATACCATTATGGTTTAAATTTCTTACTCAGTAGCTACAGCCCATTCACTTTAAACCTGTCAAGAAGTACTAATCAGTAGCTACAGCCCATTCATTTTAAACCTGTCAAGAAGTAGTAATCAGTAGCTACAGCCCATTCATTTTAAACCTGTCAAGAAGTACTAATCAGTAGCTACAGCCCATTCATTTTAAACCTGTCAAGAAGTACTAATCAGTATCTACAGCCCATTCATTTTAAACCTGTCAAGAAGTACTAATCAGTATCTACAGCCCATTCATTTTAAACCTGTCAAGAAGTACTAATCAGTAGCTACAGCCCATTCATTTTAAACCTGTCAAGAAGTACTAATCAGTATCTACAGCCCATTCATTTTAAACCTGTCAAGAAGTACTAATCAGTATCTACAGCCCATTCATTTTAAACCTGTCAAGAAGTACTAATCAGTAGCTACAGCCCATTCATTTTAAACCTGTCAAGAAGTACTAATCAGTATCTACAGCCCATTCATTTTAAACCTGTCAAGAAGTACTAATCAGTATCTACAGCCCATTCACTTTAAACCTGTCAAGAAGTACTAATCAGGTTACGTTACTTTATATGTATGATGTTATATACTTTCGTACTTTAAATATGAAGTCGGTAGCTTTCAGGGCCATATATAAATAGATGATGTTGATGATGACGATAACGATAACGATACATTCCCCTTGAAGATGGCAATGATTACAGTGATACTACTGCTTAAGAGCAACAAAAACACCAATACTGATAAAAATGATTGTATTATTATTATTATTATTATTATTATTGTTTGTTGTTCTTGGTATTATTATCCTAGATAAAAGATTTAATGCTATGAGTTTATTACTTTCTATTTAGATAGGTTGTATCAGTGGTACTCTTTATTCATCATCACCAACGTCATCTATAACACGTGCAGTTAGTTGGACCTGATTTTGATTGAACATTATATATTGCGACCATACTCTCTCTCTCTCTCTCTCTCTCTCATTAAAAGTGAAGACAACACTCCAGTGCACGTTCCTCTTGTAAATTTCAAATTGATATCGTGTCTAGTAAATAGAATAAAACGAATGTATTTTCACTGTGTTGAGATATCCGAGATGGCTACACGTAAAACTTGCTATACTGACTTAGCTATTCAATGTATACTGAACTTCTGTCTTTAAATTGTAAGTTGAAGTACTGTCCATAACTCTTCTACCCAATAGAAAGATAACCGAACAAACCACTATGAATATTAAAAAAGCAACAACGTCCACGACATAGGAAGTTGGTCAAATTTTATGTCAATTCAAGGAGGGAGTAACTATGTGCATGCCTGACTTAAAGCATATCGTCGACTCGTTCACTTAACAGTTGGACAGATTAGATCACTCATATTTTGTTTGTATTACCATCTCGTCTGTGGGTACCGGGCAATTGCGTACTAAGGGTAAATGGCGCCTGGGGAGACGACGATGGCCCAAAGGGACAGAATACGAGGCCCGAATTTTTATCAGCTCTTTTGCACCACCCTAAGACCTCTGGCGCCCGGGGCAACCGCCCCGTCCGCCACCCCCCCCTCCCCCCGTTAGTACACTACCAATACTGGGACATTAAACATTAATTTTAAAAGATCACTAGATCAGCAAGATTTGCCGGTGTTTGGAAAATAAAAATAAAAAATCACTGGATCACGCTTTTTTCACCATCTCGTATAACGATTCTAGGATATTACAAATCAAACATAATAAACTTACCGGACCACCAATACTGCTGTAAAGGTAATAAAATGTCGTCTGCAAGGATTCTTAAAATGTCGTCTGCTAGGATTCTTAAAATGTCGTCTGTTAGGATTCTTAAAGGCAAGTAAGTCTGCATCAATAAAAACGTAATTAAGTCTAAACCATAAGATATGTCAGACAATAAAAACGTCATTAAGTCTAAACCATAAGATATGTCAGACAATAAATAGGTCATTAAGTCTGCATCATAAGGTATATCAGACAATAAATACATCACTAATTTTTAATCATAAGATATGTCAGACAATAAATACGTCACTAAGTCTGAATCATGAGATATTTCAGACAATAAATACATCACTAATTTTTAATCATAAGATATGTCAGACAATAAATCCGTCATAATTCTCAATCATGAGATATGACAGACAACAAATACGTCACTAAGTCTGAATCATAAGATATATCAGACAATAAATACGCCATTAGGTCTAAATCATACGATATGTCAGACAATAAATACGTCCTTAAGTCTAAATCATGAGACATGTCAGACAATAAATACGTCACCGAGTCTGAATCATAAGATATGTCATACAATAAATACGTCATCATTCTGAATCATGAGACATGTCAGACAATAAATACGTCATTAAGTCTGAATCGTAAGATGTCAGACAATAAATACGTCACTAATTCTGAATCATGAGATATGTCAGACAATAAATACGTCACTAAGTCTGAATCATAAGATATATCAGACAATAAATACGTCATTAAATATGACTCATAAGATGTGTCAGACAATAAATACGTCACTAAGTCTGAATCATGAGATATTTCAGACAATAAATACGTCATAATTCTGAATCATAAGATATGTCAGACAATAAATCCGTCATAATTCTCAATCATGAGATATGACAGACAATAAATACGTCACTAAGTCTGAAGCATAAGATATATCAGACAATAAATACGCCATTAAGTCTAAATCATACGATATGTCAGACAATAAATACGTCCTTAAGTCTAAATCATGAGACATGTCAGACAATAAATACGTCACCGAGTCTGAATCATAAGATATATCATACAATAAATACGTCACCGAGTCTGAATCATAAGATATGTCATACAATAAATACGTCATTAAGTCTGAATCGTAAGATTTGTCAGATAATAAATACGTCACTAATTCTGAATCGTGAGATATGTCAGACAATAAATACGTCACTAAGTCTGAATCATAAGATATGTCAGACAATAAATACGTCACTAAGCCTGAATCATGAGATGTCAGACAATAAATATGTTATTAAGTCTAAATAATAAGATATGTCAGACAATAAATACGTCATTAAGTCTAAATAATAAGATATGTCAGACAATAAATACGTCATTAAGTCTAAATCATAAGATATGTCCGACAATAAATACGTCATTAAGTCTAAATCATGAGATATGTCAGACAATAAATACATCATTAAGTCTGAATCATAAGATATGTCAGACAATAAATATGTCATTAAGTCTGATTCATAAGATGTGTCAGACAATAATAACGTCATTAAGTCTAAATCATAACATATGTCGTTAAGTCTACATCATAAGATATATCAGACAGGAAATACGTCATTAGGGTCGAATCATAAGATATGTCACACAGGAAATACGTCATTAATTCTGAATCATAACACGTGTCCGGAATGTTATTAACTCTGAATCGTAAGAAGTATGAGCTAAATCTGGAAGTGTAGGACAAGTAAGACTTGTACTCATAAGAAGATAATAAATATACATAGGAAACAATGATGCAAAACAATGAAACTTGTACACATGCACACACACAAACACACACACATATATATATATATATATATATTTGATGTTCGTTTAATTTTTACAGCGAAGTTGTTGCTTGAAATTTAATAAGTATTTTTTTAACATATTGCATTACTTGTTCAAGAAAAAGTAAGTGAATTAAAAATATTTCTGACTTTTTTTATGCCTATGAACTTGTTAATGATGTGATATGTATAAGAAATGAGTACATCCGCACTGATTGAAATAGTTATTTTCAGTTTTATGTTTTGCATAACAAATGCTAGTTTAGTTTTCACTTAAATCGTGACGAAATGTAGGAATAAACTAACATAGATCTTGATCTTCAGTTACATTGTACTGGATTGACAGGGTGGATGTTCTTCAGGATAGCAAATGCTAGTTTAGTTGCCACTTAAATTGTGACGAAATGTAGGAATACAATAACATAGATCTTGATCTTCAGTTAAAGTGTGCTTGATTGCCAGGATGGATACTAAATTGCCAGGATGGATACTAGATACTAAATTGACAGGATGGATACTAAATTGACAGGATGGATACTACACTGACCTTCAAAAATTCCTTCATATAGTTCGTTTTATGTCATCGTGTCTAAGTTGAGACTAAAACAAAATTAATGATTTCTGCTTTCCACAAAAAATATTCATAAAATGTTTTCAAAGTTGATATATTTAATCATGTAATTAACAATCAAACTTTTGCATCATACGTTTTGTAAAAGATTTAAATGTTACTTTAAACTTTCCTCTTAAACTGCGATTGTTTTAGAGAATATTTGGAAAATATGATCTTAAGAAGGAGCTATCGATGGGCAGAGTACAAAACCTTTATTCCATCATGTGTTTGTGCGTGACAAGAACAATATCTTCCAAAATTTCTGATATCTGTTAAGCAAGACAAAATGTCCCTAAACCTCATTTTCCCAGAACTCCCATACTTCTCTATCATCTGTTATCAAAATTTGTATCAGGAGTAAAAAACAAAGATGTAAAATCTTTCACATTTTTCCATTATATCCGAATTATTAAGTCTGTATGTCAATATTAACACAGTAGCTGGATTGATTGTATCAGTACACACGGACGCATGGACTGCCCATGTATATACCTTTGCAATGATCATGCACGAACAGACAGACAGGTTCACGAATATTTTCTTTAATGACATGGAAACGATCACGATGACAACAACAATAACAAATGTAATTTATCCACTGTAGCGTATACGAGATTGAACGCATACAAACGTCATTCTTTGCTTCTTGACAGATTTATCAAGTTTCAGTCTCTTTTGCAATAAATTCATAGAATTCCAAGAAATTATTTTCACCCACTTTAAGATATATACATGTTGTAGGGTCAGTCTCTCTCTCTCTCTCTCTCTCTCTCTCTCTCTCTCTCTCTCTCTCTCTCTCTCTCTCTCTCTCTCTCTCCAAAAAGTTATCAAGATAGTGAAATCTGTGTATAGCGACCAATCCGGTGACCATCTGTGATCTTTATATGCAGGTGGTCGCTAGAGCAATTTCGACTGTTTACGTACCATCTATAGGTGGGAATTAGGACAGTTGTTGACTTGGACTGAGACCTGATGACGTTCCCATGCACCTGTCGCCATCGATTCGTGTGGTTTTGTACGAACCTGTGGCAAAGCACCGATAAGATAACTGGTATTGCATGTAACAACCAGTTATAATGTCGAACTTACAGATATGCCTGTCTACTCCTATAACAGAGGCTTGAGTGTTATGACCTTGAAACTTAAAAGCTGATTACCGTATATGTTGATATATAACTCATGACAAACAGCGTAAACCCAAATATGTTGGCATATAATGAGCTGGTATATACTGGTCAACACAGTTTGATTGAAATCATTGGTAGAACGAACAAAACAGAATATGAACCTACAATTTTAGTATCATACAAAGGGAGGTCTGGGTCAATACTGATTGAAGTTTGGTGTGCATTATATGGGCTAAGTAAGATATGTATATATGTATGTATGTATGTATGTATGTATGTATGTATGTATGTATGTATGTATGTATGTATGTATGTATGTATGTATGACATAACTCATGTACCAACGCCCTAACCCATACGGTCATGCACTCATCTACTCGAAAGGATGTCAAAGTCAACGTCCATAATATGTGTCACAAACGATGCTTTGTTGTGGGACCAACATTAACGCTAAACACCGAAATACTTTTAAATTGTCAACATCGTCTCTTTGTTACAAAACAGATATTTCCTTAGCCGGTAGTACTTTCTCTTGTTGATGGAAGACCACATTGAAGACTTGTGTAGTTTTGCAGTCAATATAGATCCCTATCTAGTCACAAAACATCTTGAGTAAAAAATGTATACTTAGACTAAAAACTATACTAGAAATTAAATTCAAAATTTTAAATAATTTCAAACAAAGTGTTGCAAAAATCATATAAATGTCAGAAATGTTGTATCTTTAGTATAATGATAGACTTTAATTATGGTTTTCAAACACAAGGTTTTATGTACGATTTCAGTACTTATCCTCAGACAGTTTCGTAACTAAGGGACCAGGTCTACTTAGTCAATCAAACGGAATTTATACTGCAACTAAGGGACCAGGTCTACTTAGTCAATAACGGAATTTATACTGTAACTAAGGGACCAGGTCTACTTAGTCAATCAAACGGAATTTATACTGCAACTAAGGGACCAGGTCTACTTAGTCAATAACGGAATTTATACTGCAACTAAGGGACCAGGTCTACTTAGTCAATCAAACGGAATTTATACTGCAACTAAGGGACCAGGTCTACTTAGTCAATCAAACGGAATTTATACTGCAACTAAGGGACCATGTCTACTTAGTCAATAACGGAATTTATACTGTAACTAAGGGACGAGGTCTACTTAGTTAATCACACGGAATTATACTGTAACTAAGGGACCAGGTCTACTTAGTCAATAACGGAATTTATACTGCAACTAAGGGACCAGGTCTACTTAGTCAATAACGGAATTTATACTGCAACTAAGGGACCAGGTCTACTTAGTCAATCAAACGGAATTTATACTGCAACTAAGGGACCATGTCTACTTAGTCAATAACGGAATTTATACTACAACTAAGGGACCAGGTCTACTTAGTCAATAACGGAATTTATACTGCAACTAAGGTACCAGGTCTACTTAGTCAATAACGGAATTTATACTGCAACTAAGGGACCAGGTCTACTTAGTCAATCAAACGGAATTTATACTGCAACTAAGGGACCATGTCTACTTAGTCAATAACGGAATTTATACTGTAACTAAGGGACGAGGTCTACTTAGTTAATCACACGGAATTATACTGTAACTAAGGGACCAGGTCTACTTAGTTAATCAAACGGAATTTATACTGCAACTAAGGGACCAGGTCTACTTAGTCAATCAAAACGAAATTTATACTGCAACTAAGGGACCAGGTCTACCTAGTTAATCAAACGGAATTTATACTGCAAATAGCAAACTTTTAAACTCTAACCTTAAATACCACTGAATATGAATATAGTCCTGGTTATGAGGCAGTTGTTGAAAGAGAAAGAAATTTTTAGGAATTATAGGGCAAGGTTTGTGCGGGGGTGGTATGATCTTTAATTTTTTGATAATAACCTATTGTAAAATCCTCATCCACTGATTCACTTCAACATGCGTTCATTGATGTTTCAACGGTCTTTTGTAGTTTCGATGGCACTTGCATGGAAATACTCACTAAATAGTAAATAAAATATATTGTCATATATTATATTCTATATTTTGCATATATATTTGGTGGACTTGCACTAAAGATTTTTTCAGCGCATTACATCTCTTTCTCAATGCATTCATCCATATATCCATCCACAACAACCCATCTCTCTCTCTCTCTACTTTCAGATGCATATATCTCTCTATATATTCCTTTATTCATTTCATAATCGTTCCGAGTCTGAAGAAATGTTGGTCAGTTTATATATTTGATTAAGGTTTCAGGCATACGGTTCCATGGCAACAACAAACAATTATTATGTTTTGTTAAATCCCAGGTCCTGCATTTTACACCTATATCGGGTCCACCGACTTCCTGCATGCATTGAAGGGTTCTACAATCAGTCGATTTATTGCATGAAATATATATATATATATATATATATATATATATATATATATATATATATATATATATATATATATATATATATAAACTTTTTGTTGGTTTTAATGAACACATTCATGGATACATCATGGTTACATCATTTAACTATGTGCCTTTGCCTAGGACTAACAGAGGCAGCCAATCCGGCCTAACCTGGGCGGGCATCGAACCTGCAATCATTGAATTACAAGTCCAACGCCCCACCAACTGAGATACTGCGATTCCCAGATAGATAGATAGATATAAAATTCAACCATCAAATACCTAAAACGCAGAGAGAGAGAGAGAGAGAGAGAGAGAGAGAGAGAGAGAGAGAGAGAGAGAGAGAGGGAGAGAGCTATTGGTATAAGAAAAAGACCAAAAACCTCTCAAAGATCCAAACGGCTTTAATTTGCAAATCATTTGAATTGAAGGGGATGTTGGGTGGGACGTGCTGAAGCTGAGCACGATGTTGAAAGCGCGGACATTGGTTTGTATATGTGCTAATGTTCACACAAGTCCCTTGGAAATTTATCCAGACAGTAACACAACAGATTTTGACCCGTTGTTTACGAACGATGTCGCTACTGACTTGATTGTTGATACCCTAAGATGACCTTTCGATATTTCCCGTAGCTTTCATAGACGGGTACATGGACATTCTCTCAGATCACCCTAGTATATTATAAACTGAAAATGATCAACGACTTATTATGATAAAATATAACTATTGTGTATTGGAAAATTATTTCGTTGCTTCATTTTGAAAAATAACCATTGTCATGAAAGCTGTGTTTTTCATATCTGAGGCATGAATCTAGATCTTTGCAAGGTTAAATTTTCTTAATGCATGTAAAGGTCACGTGAATAAAACTGAGTAGAAATGTTTCCCATATTCAAGGTCTAGTTGATGGAATCTGCCAATCCACGAATTTCTTAGTTATTTAGTACAACTTTCATGTATGAATATACCAAAACATATAACTATACCCAAAATATATTGCGGTCCGTATTGATGATAACTGATCCTGTTAATAAGTATCAACTGAATTGAATTTAAGTCAGTTAAACATTTATGGAAAATTAACACAATAAAAATAGCATTTACAGCAAATGAGTAAAAATTATATAAGCAGATGTAGGTAATCACGAAATACATATTAGAAGTACATACAATGACGAAATATATTAGTACAGGGCAGGAAAAGGATTCTTAGTAATACTAAACAAACGTTTTAATTTTGTTTTTTAATTCTGCAAAAAGCAACAAAGTATCGACAGCTTCAAAAGTAGGTTGCAATGCTGGTTGTCTCTAAAGAAGTATAATTCGTGGATTATGACTAGTGCGAACAAGTTCCATTTGACCCCCTAACCTATAAAAAAAAAATCACAAAATTTAAACAATTCTAATGAAATGGTGAGTCCCACTATCTTGTGAAAACTGTGGAGCGCAACCTTATGACTAGCGCAAGAACTGCCATAATACAAATATAGGATAAAATGATAATTTTCTCTTGTTGTTCTGTCTTCCTAGCCGAACGTTTATATAATGTTTGTCATTAACGCTTTCTTTTAGTCCACGAAAACCTTGTTTTGAAAATTATGATCAGAAAGGAAACAAACTGTATTTTTAAAACAATCACTTCTTTTTCACAAGTATCCAGTACAAAAAATTTAAAAAAATACAACAAAAAAAAAATTAAAAAAAAAACAAACAAAAAAACATTAGTTTGAAGGTCTTCCATATTTGTTATTAAATAATATATTATGGACAATGTGTACAGATTCTCCTGACAATTAGAATGGAATTAAACCATACAAGTAGATGGATACTACAGCAAGTCTTTGCAACTTAAACTTGGATTAAATGTGTTTACAGTTAGTCTGTCTCTTTAGGTAGATCAATGGCAATTGCAGATCGATTTAGCATTGAATATTAGATATTTTTCCCTATTAATACAATTAAAAGGACAAGAATATTGTGAAATGTATCTACTGCATAATTAGCAGATGCCATCCTTGGTTTGACCCTAGTATCTAGCATCTTCAAGGTCAGAGTTTGAAATCAAAGGTGAATAGTTGTTTCCACATTCTCAGGTGCAACACAATAGGGCTGACGAGGATTCTCATTGTTGATACCTTAACATGACATAAGTTCCAGTGAGGGAGTATACGGGCACCAGTAAAACAAAGTAAAGGACTCGTGTATCTTAGTTTTCTTTGATTGGCAAAAATCGCTAACTGACCATGCTAATCCGGCGGTAAAATAACGTAAATAAGGAAATAAGTGCTGGTTTACTAAAAATAATTTTAAAACCTTGCAATACATTATAAGGATTAGTGAATGAACAGGATCAATTAATTAAACCTACTTCTTCAGTCTTTTCTATAGAATTCATTATAAAGCTTCAAAGCAGTTCAGTTTAACCACATATTTTTCTCCATGGTTTTAGAGAATAGAGGAAGTCGATCCCTTTAGGGTTTCAAGAACTCCTAACTTACCCTCGATACCTTAAAATGACCTATCTAAATTAATTTATATTCATTTACCTAAGTCTTATGAGCAAGTACACCAGCGATTATTTAATACCCTATATTAAAATGTTTAAGAAAATTAACAAGCAAATAAATCAATATTTCGGCTAAAGCAATCCCGTATCACTCAAAACAACTTTGATCTGGATTCATGACCTACCAGCAAGTGTTTGTACATTCGTTCGGTTCCTGGGTACCCCTGTCCGTATCAACCAGTTAACTCTGTTGACTTTGATCATATTAATCAGCAACTATCTGAGTTATTTACATCTCATCTGGCTAAAAATAATTTTGAAGTGGTTCAAGGCGAGATAACCCAAAGGGAAGATGATATTCCAACACCTTCATCCAACCTATGTGATAACCTATGTGATAACCTGTGTCTCAATCTACCTACAAATTGCACTAGGTGCATGAAGTCACGTGATTCAAAGATTGGATGATCAAAGGAGAGAGAGAGAGGATACTAAAAATCCCAAAACATCGATTTTTTTTCTTCATTTCTTTTCATTATGTTTGTACTAATCTAAATAAGTATTAATGTATAAATGTTTGCCGCTTTAGATCTCTGGTTTGTTTCGTTGTCTACTTTGTAGGGGTCATCTCCTTTTACTGCTGTGAGAACTTGCAGCCAGAGATCATTTGCTCACGTAGACTAATAAAATATGTTTAAACTTGTAAACAAGGCAGGCCAAAGTCGATTCCCAAATCTATGGTTATTTTTTCATCTTCAATGCTCGGTAAGGAGTTAAGGAATGTTTGGGCTCTTGCAATATTTAGAAGAGAAAAAAATATATACACGTGCAAATAAATTAAGTAACATTAAATGTATCAATCAATATATTTACAATTGGATTACTTGTATGGCTGGACATAAGGGCTGTCATACTCTTTGGTCATCAAAGTACTGAGAGTACACAAACGGCGGAAGGTCTTTCATCATTTTGGAACTATTCTTCTGATTTCTGTCTTTTTCTTTCCTTTTATCGCACTAGTCGAAGCATAATCTCTACAATAATTAGACGAGTAGTACCTTATTTGAAAACTGACAAGAAATCCCGGTTGGTGTATTCCCCGGGAAAAACGTGTTGCACGTCGTCTTATTCTGAAAATTACATCTGATAGAAGGATGAGTTCTGTACTCTCTTTTGCTAAAGGATGATATATGTAATTTAGTTATAAACAATTCTACTGGTTGTGTCCAAATAACTTCAAAATGACTTGAAAAGAACATGCAGATATAATGCATCGATATTTGATAATAGAAGATAGGGGATGTTTGTTTTTGTGGGTTTAAAGGCCATTTTTTCAGAACATGATAGGCTATACATTTAGTATATTTGGCGGAGGAAGAAGCGCCGACCCACGGGAAGCTACTGGCAAGCTTTTTCACATACCTACGCTTGCCGAGCCGAGATTCGGACCCACGCGAACAGAGGTGAAATGTGAGTGATCTGTAAAAGCGAGCGCCTTAGACCAGTCAGCCACCCGAGGCCCCTTTTAATGTGTGGGTATATTACAACAACAAAACATATCATGATCTCCTTCTCCTGGACACCCCTGTTCATGATATCCATGAACAATTCAGGTAATATGGCTTTTTAGGGTACACAACAAAATATTACGAAACTAAGCAAATATTTCGGACACAGCAATCCTGCATCACTCAAAGCACTCTGACTTGGAATCACGATACCCTCAAATGACCTCCCGCCACGTGATGGTACACCCTCCTCCTCCTTCCCACCTCCTTTCTGGATACCCCTATCTTTGACTGTATTAACAAGCAAACTCGCTTGCCTTCGATCACATTGATCACTAAATATCTAGGGTATGTACATCCAATATGGCTAAAGATCAAGGCAATATAACCAGCAAGATAGTTGACATTTCAAAACCTTCCACTAAGCTATGTGGCAATATGCTTTTCGTTCTGTCCAAAAAGATGATAATTCAAAAACACGTATATATCCTTTTATTTAAACATAGTTCATCAGTGAATATGCAATGATGGGAAAATGTTTGATTGCTTGATCCCCGATATTAATTTAGAAGGACTTGCCATTGGATAAACATAAAACGTAACCATATTTCTTTAATTTTGTGTCAGAATACACCTGATGATAATATTCTAAGTCTTCATTGGTGTCCCACGAACTTGCATCAGATCACCTCTGTGTCACATTCCATCTTGACGTATCAGTTTCTAATCATCAATCTTTGTTTGCTACTAAGAGAAACCTCCGTATGATTAATATAACCCAACTAATCCATGACATCCAAGCAAACCTAACAACTTTATTACCTCCTACAGCAGAACAACTTGATAAGTGCTTGTGTTCATTGCGTGAAAAACATGCCCCAGCAACCAAGTGCAGAGTATCCATTCAGAAGTATTCTCCTTGGTATAGCAGTATTAGGGATCAGCTTCGCACAGCTAGCAGACAACGCCGTCAGGCTGAGAGGCTTTGGCTTTCAACCGGTTTTACTATTCATAAGCAAATATATGAAGCCCCTAAGAAGAATGTCACAAACATAGTTCATGCAGCGAAATTAACCTATTTTAGTTCTAATATCACTCAACAAAAAAAACTGCAAATGACTCCTCGTTATTACTAACAAGTTAATGTCAAGGAACACATGAAAACCACTTCCAACAACGTTCTCCCCGTTCGAACTTCCAGAACTGTTTGCAAATTTCTTTCGTGACAAAGTGCAAACTATTAGAGATCAGATTGACAACACAAATTTAATCGATCTCATCGTCACCACACAGTTGTGATACCGAATTTCAAAGGCAACTCCTAATAGCATTTGAGCCTGTCTCTACGGATTTCTTACGTACAATCCTGATGAAGAGTGCCCCAAAGTCATGTGAACTTGACCTGATTCTGACACCACTGATGCTTGAGTGCTTACATTTGCCTTCACTAACCGATGTTATTAATAATTCTCTCTCATCTGGGGAATTCCCATTATTTTTCAATACTGCCATTGTAAAGCCTCTGTTGAAGAAACCAACGCTTGACCCTAACGATTTAAAAAACTACCGCCCTTGTTTCTAACCTCCCATTTATGTCACATATCGTAGAAAATGTTGTTCAGTCCCAACTGGTATTTCATCTGAATTTAAATAGCCTTTTCATCAATTTACAGTCTGTATATTGCCCTCGTCACTCTTCAGAAACTGCCCTTCTAAAAGTAGCTAACGACCTTCTCTCTGCTTTGGATAGTGGAAAGATTACATTCCTGACTTTCCTTGACCTGTCTGCAACATTTGACACAATATACTATGGTATATTACGTCACCGTCTCCAGTATGTATTTGGCATTCGCGATACAGCCTTACTATGGTTCAAGTCATCCTTAGTCGACATGACACAAAAATTGTGTCCGTAAATGGTAAATATTTCAGCGCAGTTGATCTATGTTCTGGTGTTCCACATGGGTCTGTTCTTGGACCCGTTCTCTTCATTATATACACTCAGCCCCTCTGAAATGTCATAAATCGTCATCCGGTGTCTCGCCAATTGTACACTGATGACACCCAAATATACAAATCTAACCACCCAACAGAAGTTGATGCTACCATCCAAGGCGTACAGAGGCGCATTTTCGATGTGATGTCATGGCTGACATGTAACAAGCTGTAGATGAATGATGATAAAACTGAAGCCATTCTGATCACCACACAAAGACTTTATCACTCCTATCCTTTACCTCAAACAATAAGTATCAGCGACACCAACATGAAATTAACACAATCAGTACGAAACCTAGGTGTCACTCTCGACAGTAGTCTCTCATTACACCAACACGTCATGAACATATGCAAGGCTGCATATCTGGAGCTGAGACGTATCAGCTCCATTCGCAATTTTCTTTCAGTTTATGCTACAAAAACGCTTGTGTGTTCCTTAGTACTCTCTAGACTGGACTATTGCAATTCGCTTTTATCTGGTTCGTCTCAGTATCTCCAACAGAAATTTCAAAATGTTCAAAACACAGCTGCTCGGATCATCCTTAGAGTACCATGAACCGAGCATCCTCCCCCTGCTATGTATCTTCCACTGGTTACATGTTTGCTCCAGAATCAAACACAAAATCTGTTCTCTATGCTACATTTTGTCGACTGCATCCAGTCCAAAAGACCTATCGGACCTCACCCACGTGTACACCCCTTCTAGATACTTACGCTCCTCTTTCTACTCTCGTATTCTCATCATTTCCACTATCAAAACGAAGTCCTACGGACAACGTTCTTTTGTGTACCAGGGCCCAGCTACCTGGAACGAATTGCCTGTTAAACGTAGACACAATGACACTGTAATCTCATTCAAGAGTGCTCTTAAAACTCACCTATTTCGACTGCAAGAACAGACTTAAAACTTAGCAATATTTCCTTAGCTTAATTATTCCCAGCACGTTTTTCGTTTGTAATTTCATGGTGTTTTTGTTTTGTAATCGTGTCCATATATATATATATATATATATATATATATATATATATATATATATATATATATATATATATATATATATATATATATATATATATATATATCCTTATGTCTTAACTAATATTGTAAAGCGCTTAGAGCTCCTATGGATTTGCGCGCTACTGAGGTCCTCATTTTTATTATTATTATTATTATTATTATTATTATTATTATTATTATTATTATTATTATCTGTACCAGGGGTGTCCAAATTTTTCGCGTGAGGGGTCACGCTGCAAATTTGTTCTCACTCACGGGGCCGTTTATAAACTTGGACTACGTTTTCTACTACCAGTCGGCACAAGTTATGAAAGTTTAGTGAGCCGGATAGAAACCTTTTTTTCGGGGGGGGGGGGTGTTCAGGCCCGCTGGATATATCTTCAATAACCCTACACCTATTTGATCTGTGAACTCGTGCCGATTCCAATCAATACAAATAACGAATGGTTCCTCTGCACCTTATTTTTATATTTCTCGTAATAACCTAATTTAACTACAAATATCGCCACGAAATGTTACGTATACAAAATCACTGTAAACTTATGTAACTACACATATCGTCATGAAATGTTATGTATACAAAATCACTGTTAACTAATGTAACTACAAATATAGCCACAACATGCTATGCATACAAAATCACTGACTACATATATAACCACAAAATGTTATGCATACAAAATCATTGACTACATATATAACCACGAAATGTTATGCATACAAAATCACTGACAACATATATAACCAAGAAATGTTATGCATACAAAATCACTGACTACATATATAACCACGAAATGTTATGCATACAAAATCACTGACTACATATATAACCACGAAATGTTATGCATACAAAATCACTGACTACATATATAACCACGAAATGTTATGCATACAAAATCACTGACTACATATATAACCACGAAATGTTATGCATACAAAATCACTGACTACATATATAACCAGGAAATCTTATGCATACAAAATCATTGACTACATATATAACCACGAAATATTATGTATACAAAAAACGCTAGAATTCTAAAGTGTAAAAGGTCAACATTACGGAGGCTTTCAAGGTCTCTTAAGTTTAATTAGAAGTTATATAAAATGATGACATATTAGTGATTTCATTGTTCTTTATTTCTAAATTGATCTAAATACAAATTGTTTTTGGAAGTAATGTGTTGTTTAGATTTGGTTCTATATCAGGTTTCTGCCAACAAGCTTTGGCTAATACCTAGGCATACTAAATGTATTTTCTACCAATGAAGAGCTTCCTAATTTGAAACAAATATAAATCGGGATTCTGAAAAAAGGGAATACAATTTAAATTTTTACTTTATTGTTTGGTTCTGATAGTCAGCGTTATGAATATATGCTATTAAACTAATTCCCTATATGCATCTTTACTCTAATCCGAATCAATATTTTGAGGATGAAACGGAAGTTATGAACAGGATAACCTATTGATGTTGCGCCCACTAAAATCGAAATCAGAATTCCTAATGATTGGCTTCCCAGAACGTTTCCCTATAAATACCATGCCTTATCGATAGTTAGTGTAGCTGGCGAAAGTAGTAGAATGGGATTTAGAACTGATTGATTCTGAAGATTTCCAATGTTTATTTCCATACAACAGTTCTTTAAGAAGAACATTGAACTTTGTATCCTTTTTGTTCGGCAAGTCCCGCTAATTGAAAATGACACTCTTAATCGATAATAGGATCTTTTAAGATTTGCTTTTGGAATAATGTCCAGTGCGTCACTTTTGTCTGATGTTGTTCACACAACACAACTTTTCGGTACTGTGAACAATATTGTTTGCGTAGAAAACACCGAATGTTAGAATATTTCAAACACGCAACACAGATCATATAATACACATATACATGTTCAGTTGTTTTTGCGCTACATATGCAAACACTTTGCCCATTGTGTGCGTGAGCCTGAAATAGAGAGTGTTCTAAGAATGAACATAAGTTTTGTTTCTTAAAATATACACACCTGAACGTGTAAAATTCTTCAAACATTTAAAGTTCAAATTTGGAAACCATTTCATGATCAATATACGAAGTCGCGAGGTGAGTCAATAATGCGAATATATTCACTCTCGAGTAATGAGACGGCGTGATGATGCTGATCATATATCGCATGGATTGGAAATGGTTTAAAATAATGTGTGTGTAACGTAACAAACACAATAAGCTATGGAGGGCTTCGAAACAATTCTAAAAATTTATTTAACTCAAATAAAAGAGATATATATATATATATATATATATATATATATATATATATATATATATATATATATATATTAAACAAATTTCTGAAGTTTGTCGTTAGTTTTGAATTGTTATGGTGGAATGAGCATATTAATATGTACAGTTAGTGAAGAGCATTACAAAGTATGGTATATTAATTTTCATAAAATATTATTGCAATTTCTCTGAAGTAAATAATGTCTCCTCAGAAGAGTGTATCAATCAGCTTGGGTATTACGCGCCTTGACGGAATTGTAAAGAAACCCTCCAAGAGGCAAGGCTACAGATGGGTTCAGATGGGTTATGCAGACTGTTTCTTGAAATAGATTTAAAGGTACTCCTTTTGAATGACGTTAACCTTCTATAGTTTACAACGAGTTAGGTTTTGAGTGATACCTCAGCGTTTTGAAATTTGAATTTTCCTTGCCAAAAAAACAGAAAAAATAAATAAATAAATAAATAACCTTAAATTAAAATCCCACAACCCACAAAAAACAAAAACAAACAAACCAAACGCGTAAATATTTACAAATCTAGTGTAAACTTTAGATGTTACATAAAACAATAAACACACTTCTGAGAGCATATAATCTTTATAACGCGTTGCATTTTACAAGATGTTAAATTACAAATATGTATCAACCTTTTTATATGTATACAAATTTGCCGTTTGGGAATACTTTTTCAAAGTTTTTGTAGATACATATTGCAGAGATAACAACTTCATAGGTTTCCCGTGTTCATTGAACTGCACTGTGTTTCGACACTCGTGACTCAAATCGAATTTTGTTCTGTGGCATGTACCGTTCACTCAAAAGGCTATATTGTTTCAAGAAGGTATATGTATTTATATATTCACACATTTTAAAACTTTCATTTTTGATAATTTAAACGTTTGAATTTAATATTTAGTGACTTGTACACACGTCCCAAAATAGAAGAGACGAGCCTAGTCTATCTCGCAAATCTCAATTTCTGGAGTGAGAAAGATGATTTTGATCATTATGTGTGAGATAATATTTATAGTCACGTGTTTTTGAAGAATTCGTCAATACTGTGTGAGCTTGCCTATTTTGTGTGTGTGCATGGGTCCCTTGTTTCATGACGGACAAATCCTCATGCGCTATAAAGATAGCGACTTCAAATCTTTGGATTGTGTTTCTACACTCGTGACTCTAATCGTATATACTAATTTCTTTTCTTACTGTGGCATGTACCGTTTACTCATAAGGCTATATTGTTTGAAGAAGGTATATGTTGTTATATATTCACACATTTTAAAACTTTCATTTTTAATAATTTAAAGATTTGAATTTAATATTTAGTGAGTTTTACACATGTCCAAAAATAGAAGAGGTGAGCCTAGTCTATCTCACAAATCTCAATACCGGTGTGAGAAAGATGATTTTGATCATTATGTGTGAGATCATATTTATGGTCACGTGTTTTTCAAGACTTCGTCTAGGCTGTGTGAGCTTGCCTTTTTGTGTGTGTGCATGCGTGCATGTTTGATGACGGACAAATCCTCATACACTATGAAGATAACGACTTCAAATCTTTAGAAAAGGTTTGGTTTATTTGCACATATGCACACCCGTCTTATAACAATGATACTACTACCTATGCGTAAAATAAAATCTACTCAGCAAGTTTTCGAGAAAGAGGTTGAAATTTTATAACTTTCTTTTGGGAATGAGGTGGAACTCTGGGCTGTTTTAAGTTCAACTAGTTGAAATATTTATCAATAACCTGAAAGCAGGGTTAGAAAACTCTGGGACTGTGTTATCTTTCTGCCCATCTCTTTATGTATACGCGTATGCGAACGTATTATGTATAATCACGTAACTAAACTATACTTTTATTTAGTTTGAACCCCCCCCCAAAAAAAAAAAAAAAAAAAAAAAAAAAAAAAAAAAAAACAACCAAGAAACAACCAACCAAGCAAACAAAAAGCACAAACATCAAGCCTTGAGATAGAATTGAATTTGGTATATAGAACCTCACGCCATAGTATTTTGTTTCCAGGGAAGGGGAACAGGACGTAGCCGTAACGAATAATTATATTGCTTAGCTGCAGATGTCTACCTTGATATGTGTTGTGTGAAGAAAAGTCGTGTTTTTCAATATAAGAAATATCGAGTCATATTGGAAGGCCAGATTTTTGCTGTGCAGATCCTATAGATACCGGTTCAATTTCTAGCCCAGTAACATCCCATGAGTAAACTAGCTGGGTCTAGGGTTATCTTGGATACAAAGATCTCAAGATTTCAGCTTGGTGCGATGTGTCAAGTGTGTAGAAATCGCTATATGCAAAGAAGAAGCAGCGGGCACTTGTAAATTGTGAGCATCAGGTGTTGTTTTATTGCGGCTATTTAGGTGTGCTCCGTTGTGCAACCCTCACCCCATTTTGGTAAATAATCTTGTTTGTGTTTGATATACTTGTGCAAACCAGTAACAGATCGAAACCGCACAGTAACTCTAGCATGTGATGTATTGATTACTACAGACAACCTTTGTACCCCCCTCTCCTACGCAAATATTTTGGACCCCTCTCCCCCACCGATATTGCCCAAAATGGTGATCTTATTAGCGAAAACAAATTATTGAACATTTTGCAAAAAATCTCAATGAGATCCTGCCAAGATTGTAACTTCCCTTACCTAGTAAATATCATTATTTATCCAGCATTGAATAACTTCCTTACTTGTATTTATTTCATTTGTTTTGAAAGATAAAAAAAACTCCATCAACAATCAAAACGACACATAAACCCAATTCGCTCATATTCCAAGTCCACACATTAAGGATTAGGGGCACTTTTTAAATATGTAATTTTATTTCATCGACAATCCGTTTACCTCACAGAAACCAAACTAGTTGTCTCTCGGCTATTAATATTTTATGGACTGATGCACTAATCTAAAGCCCCAAGCCCCGTTTCACGAAGCAAATTAACTTTAAGCACATAATTTTCGTAAGTTTTAAGCGTAATAAAATCTTACACTATTTCGTAAGGTCGTTTCACAAAGATATCAGTAGGAAAAATTCGTACGTCTAAGAAAACTTTTGCGTGGGTCACTCATTTGTATGGGAGTTAGGTAATTACCCGGTGAAATGTAATAGGGCGCCTGAAATATATTTACCGAGGACGGCGACGAAGATGCCGACGACAAGAACAAGGATGACAACGCAATGACCAAAACAATATCGGGCAAAAAATGCTTTGATCTATAGACAATATTTAATGAAATCTAGGTATTCATTCTTATTAAATAAAGTAGTGTGTGTGTGTGTGTGTGTGTGTGTGAGAGAGAGAGAGAGAGAGAGAGAGAGAGAGAGAGAGAGAGAGAGAAATATAAATAATGTCGTGTTACAAGACCATGAATATACATAACTGAAATTACTTGTGAAGTAAACGGCTATTCCATACTTCTTTATTTATCTATATGAAAACGGTTATCAAATCACTTCACTATTTTTATCGACTTTTATTTCCTTCGAATGTATGAACGAACTGGCGGTCTTCAGGCTGTCGTTCCCAACAACAATCTCTAGCATATTCCACTATTATAAATGGGAGGTTCAATGCGATGTTTATGCAATCCTTTGCGTCATCAACAACCTTCCAAACTTATTTGATATTCGTTGCAATACTAAAAATAAAGTTTTGATTGAGTTTTAATATCACTTTTGCTTCAATGGTTTACATTGTAAGACCAAAATCTACAGAAAAACCTCACAAAAAGCACTATGCGTTTGTACTCTACCACCCCTGCGTGTTTATCTGCTCGTCAAACCTTGGAATACAATTGCAGTGTATACAGTGGGACGTGATGCAGATCCATTTCATTAGATCGGAGAACGTCTCAAAATTATCTGTCTATCTATCTATCTATCGATCTATATATATATATATATCTATCGATCTATATATATATATATATATATATATATATCAGACACATACTCAAACTATATATATATATATATATATATATATATATATATATATATATATATATATATATATATATATATATATATCAGACACATACTCAAACATACACATACACGCTTCATACATTCTCTCAAAGCAATGATTAAATTAAGTTAATAGCTATATCGGATTAATATTTTTAGCTACATGATACAAAACTATATTTTACAATAAAATATTTACTTAATTAATGCAAAGAACTAAAATTGGAGAAGCTATTAGGTTCATTATAAATATTAGAAGAAAAAATAACTTCACTTTGTTTTTACTGTTAGAAATGACAAAACCTATATTTATATTCATCCTAATCAAGATTGTACCTTATAACAACGTAAACATTTTGGATAACGGTTTATAAAAGAAGACAAAATGTGAAATCTGCAATAAATGGTGTGGACTTTGTAACACTTAGCAAGAAGTGTAAAAATGTATAGGAATTCGTTTACCTATAACACTTACAAGAAATACTGACAAAATATCTGGTGATGGAACAACGGAGGAAGGTAATTTTGTACATACATGTTGGATGTGATAACTGAAACTTAAGAACTTAAGAAGGAAGCCTGCGCAAATATCCGCTGTTTGTTTCTTTTCTTTTCTTTTTTTTTTTTTTTTTTTTTTTTTAAGTGACTCGTCCCACCCCCATCCCCAGAGCTGCATTCAGCATTTGACATATTTGTCAGCATATGTCTTTAATTTGCCACAGAAGAGTATCTCCTGGAGAGACTAGCAATTATGATTAATTGAATCATCAGGCTTATAAGTAGTACATCTCTTAGAGCACATGTGTTTGGTATTTCAAACAACGGTGAGTGTGAATCCATATGTTGAAATTTCGCCAATTTCAGAAATATTTCTAATTTACATACATATATGGACGTCTTTTGGGGAGGTTTGTGCATATGTACTTCCTGCTTGTACCTAAGGGCAGGTGTTGAACCCGACGGACTGAAGTATTGCTGAGCATTACTTCATTTTATACGGAAATTCATAGGACCGAGTTCGACAGTCATATTAATAAACCTGATAGTTTGCTGCGGTCTGACATAGACAGGAAATAACAGAATTCCACAAAAAGCTCACATTTATTTGACACCTACGCAGCCAACGACAACATCATCATTGGAATGTCTCGCATTTTTGCATTTTTCTCTAAACAAAGCTGAGACAATAAAAGATAGATAAATAAATAAATAATGAAAATAGCACATATTTCTCTTTCTGTATCACTGAACTCGAGACATAGAAGTTCCGTGGAAAATAGCACATCTTCCTGCATCACCGATCTCGAGACATAGAAGTTACGTGGAAAATAGCACATCTTCCTGCATCACCGATCTCGAGACATAGAAGTTCCGTGGAAAATAGCACATCTTCCTGCATCACCGATCTCGAGTCATAGAAGTTCCTTGGAAAAGAAAATCACTGAACAACATTTAAACACCCCAAAGTATCAAAGTATGCACATTCGTTCTGTTGATGGAATATTAGTCTGTTCGCTTTCAATTTTTTCTTTCTTTTTATTTATTTATTTTTGTTGTTGTTGTTGTTGTTCTTTGTTTTGTTTGTTAACATCATCTTTGTAAGCCAGCTTGAGAAAAAATTACATATTAAGATCAAACGACATAGTAAGGCTGTATGAAATAAAGAAAGAGCCAAGATCAACTGTTTCGGGAAGTTTGGATGCCCTGATTTTAAAAAATATAGAATTTAATTATAAAAAGAGACAATATATAGACTTGTACTACAACATTCAAATCTTGTCAGTAAATACGTTAAGCAAGTGATACTTTTTGTAGGAAAAGAGAAGAACAAAATTATTCTGCAGACAGCTACAAGCTCGAAATAGAGGCATGCAGAAAATTTAATTTAATATATAAATATAATTAGAGTTTTTTTATTATTATTTTCATTGGCTGCAAAGGTCTGACATTATTCCAGCGACTGCCCCGCTGTTTGATGATGAGTATTACCAGAATTCTGTCTACTCTATTCAACAGGTATCTGCGTAGATTTTGTCACTGTTATTTTATTGTTCTGTTTAAATTATTTCAATCAAAATTTGGCACCATGCACAGTGCACCCTATGGTCAAATTTGGTACTATGCGCTGTGCACCCTATGGTCAAATGTTACCTGGTGCATACAGAGCTTATAATTGGCTATAATAATAGTTTGCTCAGGTTTACATAGATGCAGCAATGTTTCCTAATCATAATATATGTAGTGGGAATAGTATATTAGTCTCTCTCTGTCAGATCATTGAGTCAAAATGAAATTTTGTGCAATATCCAATAGGAACTAAATCCTCTAATGATGTTGTGCATGATACCAGCCAACAATTTTTTTTTAATAGAACCCTCCATTTGAATTTATTTTAAATAATTCAGTTGTTCCTTTTATATTACTTTCTTGTTTCAGCTGACATATATATTTTATCTAAGGACCACAGAGTCTGCATGAAAGAATTTTTGTTATGAGCCCTTATAAAAACATTTATTATTCCAGTTTCTTGAGGAAACGGCTACCTGATGATGATGATCGTTTACAGCAATACTGTTTTGAACCTTTTTCGCTCGATTTATTAGAGACAGCTGCCCATACCATACGGAGTGGAAATGCTGATATGCAAATACGCAGAAAAGATGTTTATGAAATGAATAGTAGCCATCGAAAAAAACTTACAGTCTACTGGATTATAATTTTCTGCATCTTACTTTGTCTTTTTACATAAGCACTTCCTGACCCCAGACATGCCGTATATAAAGGGTCATTTTTCTGCAGTGATTTTTGACAGAATTTCAGTAAAATTAGTGATTGAATGTCTCACTTGTTTATATTTTTCGGGTTAATCAACAAAGTAAAATGTATCATTACGCATATAAATTTTTACATGTCATTCTTGTACAGACAATAAATAGATCAATAAATAAATAATGAAAATAGCACATCTTCCTGCATCACCGATCTCGAGACATGGAAGTCCCGTGGAAAAGGAAATCATTGAACAACATTTAAACACCCCAAAATATAAAAGTATGCACATTCGTTCTGTTGATGGAATATTAGTCTGTTCGCTTTCATTTTGACTATGCCAAAACAATCAAATATATATTTTTGATGGAGCAAACGTTTGAAAACTTTGGCAGCATTTCTTAAATAAGCGAATACCTTCCAACGTGCAAGGTAGGGGGATTCAAACTGGGGACTTGCACAGCACAACTCCGGTAGACACCACCTGGGCGTGGACAATGATACAAATTTCTTTAATAAAAAGTATTGCTCTACATTGTACGGAATAAGCAGCAACAATATGACAAGCCATCTGCCTGCATGAACAAGTGTAGCCTATTACATGCATAACCGTACTTTACCACACTTGATAGTTTCATCGAAATCAAGAATTCTCATTCATATTGCACGACACAACTCTATAATGAGATCAGAAAGAGGCGGAATAAGAAAGAAAGAAATGTAGACTATTGTCGAGAAACTGCCTAGAGTGATACCTTACAAATATTTCTCAAGTCGAACAGTTACATTAGCTCCAAAAAAGAAACGGTAAAGAATTACTAGTATTTTTTGACACCATGTCTATTGCTTTTATACATCACAATTGTCACAGGACAGTTTGCATTAGTATGTAGATCTATATAACAGTTTGCATTAGTATGTAGATCTATATAACAGTTTGCATGAGTATGTAGATCTATATAACAGTTTGCATTAGTATGTAGATCTATATAACAGTTTGCATGAGTATGTAGATCTATATAACAGTCGGTATAGTTTTTAAAATGTTGTATAGCTTGTATCGGCTCATTACATTAATTTCGATAAAGCTCTTCACCCTTGTGCCGGAGCATTTGACCTACACATGTATCTGAGTAGAGATAACCTATTTAGTTAACCAATCAGCTGCTGTGCACCTGTAGATTAAAGTCAATACAGGTGGCTCTGTCACCATTCGTCTCGCCTGTGTTTGCAACTAAGGAAACTTCCATACACTGCAATAACCAAAGTTCTTTATTTTCTTCTATTGCTGAGCTGTTTGTAAGGTAAGATTTTAAATCTTGACAGTAAACTTTCCTTTAAATATCCAAACATTTTATTTTTTCCAGAACTTTTGCAATTTATATTTCTTTAAAGTAATATACCAAATATATTGAAATACGAACACAATAGGGCGGAGTTGTGTGGGGTAAGTGGTACTACATCTTTATCATAGCATATTTGCGTGTAATCTTAGAAACGGTCTTGTATGGTATATTACGTGTAGTTTTAGAGATGGTTTTGTATGGCAGACTGCGTGTAGTCTTAGAGACGGTCTTGTATGGCAGACTACGTGTAATCTTAGAGACGATTTTCTATGGCAGACTACGTGTAGTATTTGAGACGAATTTTGTATGGCTGCGTGAAGTCTTAGAGACGATTTTGTATGGCAGACTGCGTGTAGTATTAGAGACGATTTTGTATGGCAGACTGAGTGTAGACTTACAGGCGGACTTGTATGGCAGACTGCGTGTAGTCTTTGAGACGATTTTGTATGGCAGACTGAGTGTAGTCTTACAGACGGACTTGTATGGCAGACTACGTGTAGTCTTTGAGACGATTTGTATGGCAGACGGCGTGTAGTCTTTGAGACTATCTTGTATGGCAGACTGTGTATAGTCTTAGACACGGTTTTGTATGGCAGACTGCGTGTAGTCTTAGTGACGGTCTTGTATGGCAGACTACGTGTAGTCTTAGATACGGTCTTGTATGCCAGACTACGTGTAGTCTTAGTGACGGTTTTGTATGGCAAACGGCGAGTAGTCTTAGAGACAGTTTTGTATCGCAGACTGTGTGTAGTCTTAGAGACGGTCTTGTATGGCAGACTGCGTGTAGTCTTTGAGACGATTTTGTATGGCAGACTACGTGTAGTCTTTGAGACGATTTTGTATGGCAGACTGTGTGAAGTCTTAGAAACGATTTTGCATGGCAGACTACTTGTAGTCTTAGAGACAATTTTGTATGCATACTGCGCTTAGTCTTTGAGACGATTTTGTATGACAGACTGCGTGAAGTCTTAGAGACGATTTTGTATGGCAGACTACGTGTAGTCTTTGAGATGATTTTGTATGGCAGATTGCGTGTAGTCTTTGAGACGATTTTGTATGGCAGACTGTGTGTAGTCTTAGAAACGATTTTGCATGACAGACTACTTGTAGTCTTAGAGACAATTTTGTATGCATACTGCGCTTAGTCTTTGAGACGATTTTGTATGACAGACTGCGTGAAGTCTTAGAGACGATTTTGTATGGCAGACTACGTGTAGTCTTTGAGATGATTTTGTATGGCAGACTGCGTGTAGTCTTTGAGACGATTTTGTATGGCAGACTGCGTGTAGTCTTACAGGCCAACTTGTATGGCAGACTGCATGTAGTCTTACAGACGGACTTGTATGGCAGCCTGCGTGTAGTCTTTGAGACGATTTTTATGGCAGCCTGCGTGTAGTCTTTGAGACGATTTTTTATGGCAGACTACGTGTAGTCTTAGAGACGATTTTTTTATAGCTGTGTGTAGTCTTAGAGACGGGCTTGTACGGTAGCTGTAGTGGTCCCTCTTCACATCCACATCTTGTGAAGACCAAACCCTTGTCTTTCAGTCAATTACGAACTAAACGTTTATTATATGGAATTGCTTGCGACAGCTGCATGCAAACATAGTGTTCTTCAAGTAGCAATATGCACTTTGTACAGCCCTTGCATATACTAGCACTTAGTCCAAAATTCTTCTGACCATTCCTGCGTTATTTTAGATACTTAAACATTCATGTAACGGAGTGGAAAAGGTCAGAGGAAACTCAGACTAACAAAAATTATACTGCATCTGTATATTTGAATGAGAGTCTTGTTATTTGCTTTCAAAATATAACGAATAATGGGGCCGAAACGCATTCCAAGAGCAGGTCCATCTTTGTCATCATAGAATTTGGCACAAAAGTGTAAATTTTGGACTGGGAACTAATAATGGTACGGTTAGAGGGAAAAATACTAATCGGAAAGAGAATGGTACTGAAAAAGACGGGGTGTAAATTTTGATAATGATATTGTGGGGTTTTTTTGTTGTTTTTTTTTCTTTTTCTTTTCTTTTTCTTTTTTTAAATTACACATGTTCGGGAACAAACTGCCAAATTCTCAACTCACCCGCTTTAATTATCAACATGCGGTTTATTATTCAAAATACAAATAATAAAGGAAATAATAGAATAAAGATAGGACCAAATATGGCACACAACATAAAAATGAAAAGAAAATGAAAACAGAAACTTAGGCATAAATAATGAAAAAATAATATAATTCTAATAGCCTTTAATGTCCTGGAGTGCTAGTAGTCTTGAATATTCTGATGTGCCTGAATGATGTAATCCAGAATATCTTTGAATTAATTTACATAAATCCCAAAGTTAAATATTAATCCAATATGAGAACGAGCACTTTTGGTAACTTCAATGAATATTTCAAATAAATAATTATTCTCTCTGAATTTGCTCTGATTTTCACAACTGTAACATTGATTACTAAAATAAATTCCTTAACAGACTGATCTTAATAATATGAAGTTTTTCTATAGGAATGAAATTTTGTTTACCAAACCTGTATAAGTACAAGGATTAGTCACCTGACGAAATATTATAGAATATGAGTAACTCTAATGGAAATTTCCTGTGCGCACCTGACTTTTTTTACATCAAGATATGGAAAATTCCAATCTAATTGTTAAATGCTACGTAAACAAGACTGACTTTGAACTCAAATGCAGTAAATATGTTGTTTACAAAATGGCTAAAGCACAACTTACCTCATGTACACATATAATAAATTCAATATACATAACAATTGTAAAACGTATCTACTGGATAATAAACAGGTGGCATCCTTGCTTCGACCGTAGTATCTACTGGATAATGAACAGGTGGCATCCTTGCTTCGACCGTAGTATCTACTGGATAATGAATAGGTGGCATTCTTGCTTCGACCGTAGTATCTACTGGATAATAAATAGGTGGCATCCTTGCTTCGACCGTAGTATCTACTGGATAATGAATAGGTGGCATCCTTGCTTCGACCGTAGTGTCTACTGGATAATAAATAGGTGGCATCCTTGCTTCGACCGTAGTATCTACTGGATAATGAATAGGTGGCATCCTTGCTTCGACCGTAGTATCTACTGGATAATGAATAGGTGGCATCCTTGCTTCGACCGTAGTATCTACTGGATAATGAATAGGTGGCATTCTTGCTTCGACCGTAGTATCTACTGGATAATGAACAGGTGGCATCCTTGCTTCGACCGTAGTATCTACTGGATAATGAATAGGTGGCATTCTTGCTTCGACCGTAGTATCTACTGCATAATGAACAGGTGGCATCCTTGCTTCGACCGTAGTATCTACTGGATAATAAATAGGTGGCATCCTTGCTTCGACCGTTGTATCTACTGGATAATGAATAGGTGGCATCCTTGCTTCGACCGTAGTATCTACTGGATAATGAATAGGTGGCATCCTTGCTTCGACCGTAGTATCTACTGGATAATGAACAGGTGGCATCCTTGCTTCGACCGTAGTATCTACTGGATAATAAATAGGTGGCATTCTTGCTTCGACCGTAGTATCTACTGCATAATGAACAGGTGGCATCCTTGCTTCGACCGTAGTATCTACTGGATAATGAATAGGTGGCATTCTTGCTTCGACCGTAGTATCTACTGGATAATGAATAGGTGGCATTCTTGCTTCGACCGTAGTATCTACTGGATAATGAATAGGTGGCATTCTTGCTTCGACCGTAGTATCTACTGGATAATGAATAGGTGGCATCCTGGCTTCGACTGTAGTATCCACTGGATAATGAATAGGTGGCATTCTTGCTTCGACCGTAGTATCTACTGGATAATGAATAGGTGGCATCCTGGCTTCGACCGTAGTATCTACTGGATAATGAATAGGTGGCATCCTGGCTTCGACCGTAGTATCTACTGGATAATGAATAGGTGGCATTCTTGCTTCGACCGTAGTATCTACTGGATAATAAATAGGTGGCATCCTGGCTTCGACCGTAGTATCTACTGGATAATAAACAGGTGGCATTCTTGCTTCGACCGTAGTATCTACTGGATAATGAATAGGTGGCATCCTTGCTTCGACCGTAGTATCTAGCATCTTGAAGAGTCAGAGGTTGAAATCAAAAGTTAATAGTTGCTTTGACTTTCACAAGTTTCCTTCACATTAATGACCACCTCATGTTAATATCTGACCCTCTGGAGCACGTTGCATAACATTCCAGAATTGTACACTTGACATTGAATAAATACAATATATAGTTCAAAATAGAAAACGAATCGACTGATTCCTCAAGAAAAATGGGGTGGGGTGGGTATGGGGTGTGAGGTAATCTAATCAAACAGAGTAAGATATGTAACGCTCAGACTTTTGTCTGATATGTATGTCAAGTCTACAAAAAAATGTTTCCGTAGAACGATGCAACACAACATGGCTGATGCTGATTTTGATCTTCGATACCCTCATATGATATATAAGTAATCCATGAGCTTCAATCAGGGATATGATATATAGGTACTCCATAAGCTTCAATGAGGGATATGATATATAAGTACTCCATAAGCTTCAATGAGGGATATGATATATAGGTAATCCATAAGCTATAATGAGGGATATGATATATAGGTACTCCATAAGCTTCAATGAGGGATATGATATATAGGTAATCCATAAGCTTCAATGAGGGATATGATATATAGGTAATCCATAAGCTTCAATGAGGGATATGATATATAGGTAATCCATAAGCTTCAATGAGGGATATGATATATAGGTAATCCATAAGCTCCAATGAGGGATATGATATATAGGTAATCCATAAGCTTCAATGAGGGATATGATATGCAGGTAATCCATAAGCTTCAATGAGGGATATGATATGCAGGTAATCCATAAGCTTCAATGAGGGATATGATATACAGGTAATCCATAAGCTTCAATGAGGGATATGATATATAGGTAATCCATAAGCTTCAATGAGGTAGTATACCGGCAACAGTTAAGGACTCGTGTATCTATGTTTTCTTTGACTGGCAAACATTCGCTAACTGACCATGCTGATTATGCGGGAAAATGACGTATATTGGGAAATAACTGCATGGTTTAATTAAAATGATTTACTAACATTTGTTATAACCTTGCGATGCATTATAGGGATTAGTGAATTCTTAGGATCAATGAATTAAACCTACTTCTTCAATCTTTTCTATACTTTGAATTTTTAGAATTCATTATAAAGCTGCAAAGCAGTTTAGTTTAACCATCTCGATATTTCTACATGGTTCTAGAGAGTAGAGGAAGTCAATCCGTTAGGATTTCAAGAACTCATAACTTACACTCGATACCTTCAAATGACATATATATATATATATATATATATATATATATATATATATATATATATATATATATATATATATATATATATATATTCATTTATATTCATTTACCTAATTCGAATGAGCAAGTACACCAGAGATTATTTAATACCCTGTATTACAATTTTAGTTTTTTTTAACAAGAACTGATTAAGCAAATAAGTCAATATTTCGGGTAGAGCAATCCTGTATCACTCAGGACACCTTTGGTCTCGGTTCATGACCTACCACCAAGTGCTGGTACATTCCTCTGGTTCCTAGGTACCTCTGTCTGTATCAACCAGTTAACTCTGTTGACTTTGATCATATTAATCAGCAAATGTCTAAGTCATGTTCATCCCACCTGGCTAAAGATAATTTTGAAGTGCTTCAAGGCGACATAACCGAGAAGGCAGATGATAATCCTAGATCTCGCTTCAATCTATGGAATAATCTGTGTCTCATTATACCTACAAATTACACAAAGTGCAGGAAGTCACGTGATTCAAAGATTGGATGCTCAAGAGAGAGAGAGAGAGAGAGAGAGAGAGAGAGAGAGAGAGAGAGAGAGAGAGAGAGAGAGGATAATTGAAATCCAAAAGCATTGATTTTATTTTCATTTCTTTTCATTAGGATTATCTTTGGTTTATTTCGTTGTATACTTTGTAGGTGTCGTCTCCTTTTACTGCTGTGAGAACTTGCAGCCAGACACCACTTGCTGACGTTGACAAATAAAATATGTTTAAACTTGTAACACGGCATGCTCAACTTGATTGCCAAATCAATGTTTTTTTTTATCTACAGTGCTCTGTAAGGAGTAAACAAATGTTTGGGCTCTTGCAATTTTTATACAAAAAATATAAACGTGCACATAAATTAAGTACCATGAAATGTATTAATCGTTGTATTTACAACTGCAGTAGATGTATGGATGGACATAAGTGCTGTCATACTCTCTGGCTATCAAAGTACTGAGAGTACACAATGTCGGGAGGACTTTCATTATTTTGGAACTATTCTTCTGCTTTCTGTCTTTTTTTTTCTTCCTTTAATTGCATTAGTCGAAACATCATTTCTATAATAAAGAGATGAGTAGTACCGTATTTGAAAACTGAAAAGAAAACAGTATTTCAAAACCCTGAAATCTACATCTGATAAAGGAACGAGTTATATACTCTTGTTTGGTCAAGGGTGATCCATATAATCTGGTTGTAAACAAATTTTACTGGTTATATACAAATGAATAAAAGATAAAAGGAACATGCAGATATGATGCATTGATATTTGATAATAGATGATATGGGATGTTTGTTGTGCCGTTTCTAAAGAAAACATAAACCATTTCTTTTCGAAAGCGAAACATAACACCTAAATAACGAGATCAAATATTTAATTTAATTGTACGATGCTACACTTTGACTTTACAGTGTTCTCGCATACTATAAATGATGGAGACCTGTATAGAGTTCAAACAGTTTGTAATCGCATGCATTGGCAACCGCCCAGGTAGACTCGACACGCCACTTCATATGCATACATGTAGATAAGTCAACAAATATTAAATTACAATAAGTTACAATTTTACTGTGTGGATATATTACAGCACAAAACATATAATTGTCTCCATCTCCTGGATACCGCTAATATGACTTTTTAGGGTACACAACAACTATGAAAATAAGTAACTATTTAGGATACAGCAATCTTGCATCATTCAGAGCACCCTGACGTGGAATCACGATACCCTCAAATAATTTCCCGCCACGTGCTGGTACAGCCTCCTCCCCACCCCTCCTTTCTTGATACCCCAGTCTGTTACTGTATTATCAAGCAAACTCTTTTGACTTGGATCATACTGATGGTTAATACCCCAGTCTGTTACTGTATTATCAAGCAAACTCTTTTGACTCGGATCATACTGATAGTCAATACCCCTGTCTGTTACTGTATTATCAAGCAAACTCTTTTGACTTGGATCATACTGATAGTTAATACCCCTGTCTGTTATTGTATTATCAAGCAAACTCTTTTGACTTGGATCATCCTGATGGTTAATACCCCTGTCTGTTACTGTATTATCAAGCAAACTCTTTTGACTTGGATCATACTGATGGTTAATACCCCTGTCTGTTACTGTATTATCAAGCAAACTCTTTTGACTTGGATCATACTGATAGTTAAATATCTGGGGTATGTACTGCTAAACATCAAAGCGATATAACTGGTAAGATAGCTGACACTATAAAGTGTTATAACTGGTAAGATAGCTGACACTTCCAAGCGATATAACTGGTAAGATAGCTGACACTATAAAGTGTTATAACTGGTAAGATAGCTGACACTATAAAGTGTTATAACTGGTAAGATAGCTGACACTTCCAAGCGATATAACTGTTAAGATATCTGACACTTTAAAGCGATATAACTGGTAAGATAGCTGACACTTCCAAGCGATATAACTGGTAAGATAGCTGACACATCAAAGCGATAAAACTGGTAATATAGCTGACACTTCAAAGCGATATAACTGTTAAGATATCTGACACTTTAAAGCGATATAACTGGTAAGATAGCTGACACTTCAAAGCGATATAACTGGTAAGATAGCTGATACTTCAAAGCGTTCCACTAAACTGTTTGGCAATCTGTTTCTCGTTCTGTTCTCAAATCATGAAGTAACGATAATGTCATGTGACTCATGCATTAGAGGGATAAAATGAGAGAGAGAGAGAGAGAGAGAGAGAGAGAGAGAGATGACAATTCAAAGCACGTATATATCCTTTTATTTAAAAATAGTTCATTAGTGAATCGGCAATGCCGGGAAAATGTTTGATAGCTCGATCTCCTATATTTATTTAGAAAGCCTTGGCATTCGATAAACATAAATGTAACCATATTTATTTAAGTTTGGGTCAGATACATCTATATCTATTTGATATGTGGACTCCTGTATATTCCAATCAGCAACATTTACGAATGGCTCTTCTGCACCTTAATTTTATTTTATTTTATATCAATATAAACTAATGTAACTACACATATAGTCACGAAATGTTATGGATACTAAATCACTGTAAACTAACGTAACAACACATGTAGCTACGAAATGTTACGCATACAAAATCACTGCAAACTAACGTAACAACACATATAGCTACGAAGTGTTATGGATACAAAATCGCTGTAAACTAACGTAACAACACATATAGAAACGAAGTGTTATGGAGACAAAATCACTGTAAAGTAACGTAACAACACATATAGCTACGAAGTGTTATTGATACAAAATCGCTGTAAACTAACGTAACAACGCATATGTCTACGAAGTGTTATTGATACAAAATCGCTGAAAAATAACGTAACAACACATGTAGCTACGAAATGTTACGCATACAAAATCGCTGTAAACTAATGTAACAACACATATAGCCTCGAAGTGTTATGGATACAAAATCACTGTAAACTAGCGTAACAACACATATAGCTACGAAGTGTTATTGATACAAAATCGCTGTAAACTAACGTAACAACATATATAGCTACGAAGTGTTATTGATACAAAATCGCTGTAAACTAACGTAAAAACACTTATAGCTACGAAGTGTTATTGATACAAAATCGCTGTAAACTAATGTAACAACACATAGAGCTATGAAGTGTTATAGATACAAAATCACTGTAAACTAACGTAACAACACATATAGAAACGAAGTGTTATTGATAAAATGTCGCTGTAAACTAACGTAACAACACATATAGCTACGAAGTGTTATGGATACAAAATCGCTGTAAACTAACGTAACAACACATATAGCTACGAAGTGTTATTGATACAAAATCGCTGTAAACTAACGTAACAACACATATAGCTACGAAGTGTTATGGATACAAAATCACTGTAAACTAACGTAACAACACATATAGCTACGAAGTGTTATGGATACAAAATCGCTGTAAACTAACGTAACAACACATATAGCTACGAAGTGTTATTGATACAAAAGTGCTGTAAACTAACGTAACAACACATATAGCTACGAAGTGTTATTGATACAAAAGTGCTGTAAACTAATGTAACAACACATATAGCTACGAAGTGTTATGGATACAAAATCGCTGTAAACTAACGTAACAACACATATAGCTACGAAGTGTTATTGATACAAAAGTGCTGTAAACTAACGTAACAACACATATAGCTACGAAGTGTTATGGATACAAAATCGCTGTAAACTAACGTAACAACACATATAGCTACGAAGTGTTATGGATACAAAATCACTGTAAACTAATGTAACAACACATATAGCTACGAAGTGTTATGGATACAAAATCGCTGTAAACTAACGTAACAACACATATAGCTACGAAGTGTTATTGATACAAAAGTGCTGTAAACTAACGTAACAACACATATAGCTACGAAGTGTTATGGATACAAAATCGCTGTAAACTAACGTAACAACACATATAGCTGTGAAGTGTTATGGATACAAAATCACTGTAAACTAACGTAACAACACGTATAGCTACGAAGTGTTCGCTGTAAACTAACGTAACAACACATACAGCTATGAAGTGTTATGGATACAAAATCGCTGTAAACTAAAGTAACAACACATATAGCCTCGAAGTGTTCGCTGTAAACTAACGTAACAACACATACAGCTATGAAGTGTTATGGATACAAAATCGCTCTAAACTAATGTAACAACACATATAGTTATGAAGTGTTATGGATACAAAATCACTGTAAACTAACGTAACAACACATATAGCTACGAAGTGTTCGCTGTAAACTAACGTAACAACACATACAGCTATGAAGTGTTATGGATACAAAATCGCTCTAAACTAAAGTAACAACACATATAGCTACGAAGTGTTATGGATACAAAATCGCTCTAAACTAACGTAACAACACATATAGCTACGAAGTGTTATGGATACAAAATCACTGTAAACTAACGTAACAACACATATAGCTACGAAGTGTTATGGATACAAAATCGCTGTAAACTAAAGTAACAACACATATAGCTACGAAGTGTTATGGATACAAAATCGCTGTAAACTAACGTAACAACACATATAGCTACGAAGTGTTATTGATACAAAATCGCTGTAAACTAACGTAAAAACACATATAGCTACGAAGTGTTATTGATACAAAATCGCTGTAAACTAACGTAACAACACATATAGCTACGAAGTGTTATTGATACAAAATCGCTGTAAACTAACGTAAAAACACATATAGCTATGAATTGTTATGGATACAAAATCACTGTAAACTAGCGTAACAACACATATAGCTACGAAGTGTTATTGATACAAAATCGCTGTAAACTAACGTAAAAACACATATAGCTACGAAGTGTTATTGATACAAAATCGCTGTAAACTAATGTAACAACACATAGAGCTATGAAGTGTTATAGATACAAAATCACTGTAAACTAACGTAACAACACATATAGAAACGAAGTGTTATTGATAAAATGTCGCTGTAAACTAACGTAACAACACATATAGCTACGAAGTGTTATGGATACAAAATCGCTGTAAACTAACGTAACAACACATATAGCTACGAAGTTTTATTGATACAAAAGTGCTGTAAACTAACGTAACAACACATATAGCTACGAAGTGTTATGGATACAAAATCACTGTAAACTAATGTAACAACACATATAGCTACGAAGTGTTATGGATACAAAATCGCTGTAAACTAACGTAACAACACATATAGCTACGAAGTGTTATTGATACAAAAGTGCTGTAAACTAACGTAACAACACATATAGCTACGAAGTGTTATGGATACAAAATCGCTGTAAACTAACGTAACAACACATATAGCTACGAAGTGTTATGGATACAAAATCACTGTAAACTAATGTAACAACACATATAGCTACGAAGTGTTATGGATACAAAATCGCTGTAAACTAACGTAACAACACATATAGCTACGAAGTGTTATCGATACAAAAGTGCTGTAAACTAACGTAACAACACATATAGCTACGAAGTGTTATGGATACAAAATCGCTGTAAACTAACGTAACAACACATATAGCTATGAAGTGTTATGGATACAAAATCGCTGTAAACTAACGTAAAAACACATATAGCTACGAAGTGTTCGCTGTAAACTAACGTAACAACACATACAGCTATGAAGTGTTATGGATACAAAATCGCTGTAAACTAAAGTAACAACACATATAGCCTCGAAGTGTTCGCTGTAAACTAACGTAACAACACATACAGCTATGAAGTGTTATGGATTCAAAATCGCTCTAAACTAATGTAACAACACATATAGTTATGAAGTGTTATGGATACAAAATCACTGTAAACTAACGTAACAACACATATAGCTACGAAGTGTTCGCTGTAAACTAACGTAACAACACATACAGCTATGAAGTGTTATGGATACAAAATCGCTCTAAACTAAAGTAACAACACATATAGCTACGAAGTGTTATGGATACAAAATCGCTCTAAACTAACGTAACAACACATATAGCTACGAAGTGTTATGGATACAAAATCGCTGTAAACTAACGTAACAACACATATAGCTACGAAGTGTTATGGATACAAAATCACTGTAAACTAACGTAACAGCACATAGAGTTACGAAGTGTTATAGATACAAAATCGCTGTAAACTAAAGTAACAACACATAGAGCTATGAAGTGTTATGGATACAAAATCACTGTAAACTAACCTAACAACACATATAACTACGAAGTGTTATGGATACAAAATCACTGTAAACTAACGTAGCAACAAATATAGCTAAGAAAGTGTTATGGATGCAAAATCACTGTAAACTAACACAACTACACACAGAGCCACGAAATGTTATGTATACAAAATTACAGTAAACTAATGTAACTACACATATAGCCACGAAATGCCATGCATACAAAATCATTGTAATTCTAAAGTGTCAGTAATTAAACATTACAAAGAGGTTTTCAATGGCTCTTAAATTGAATTAGTGCATATATAAACTGATGATATATTAGTGCTTTTATTGTACTTAATTTCTAAATTGATCTAAACAAATTGTTTTTGGAAGTAATGTGTTGTTTAAATTTTCTTCTATATCAGGTTTCTGCCAACAAGCTTGGCAAATATCTAGGCATAATAAATGTATTTTCTACCGATGTTACTTTCCTAATTTTAAACAAATTCAAATCGGGATTATGAATAAAGGCATTAATTTAAATCTTTACTTTATGGTTTGCTTTTTATAGTCTGCTTTATTCTTATATGCTATCACATTAATTGCCTACATTCATATTTACTCTAATAAGAATCAATATTTTGAGGATGAAAACGGAAGTTATGAAAAGGATAATCTATTGATTTTGCACAGACTAAAATCGAAATCAGAATTCTTTGTGCCTTTGTATCAATCAGTTTGGGATTTTCGTGACTTGATGGAAAATCGAAAAACAGACAAAACAAAAACCTCGTAAATATTTACAAATCTAGTGGAAACATTAGATGTTACATAAAGCAATAAAGATTCTTTTGAGAACATATAATTTTTTACAACGCATTGCCATTTTCCAGATGATAAATTACATATATTTTGTAAACCCTTTTATACGCATAAAATGTTGTTTTTGAATATTTTTTCAAATTAGGTGTACATACATATTGCGGAGAGAACAGCTTTAAAGATTTCTCATGTTCATTGAATTACATTGTGTTTCGACGCTTGTGACACTAATCGTACATATTAATTTCTTTCCTACCTGTGCCATTTATCGTTAATTGATGAGGCTATATTGTTTGAAGAAGGCACATGTTGTTATATACTCACACAATTTAAAACTTTCATTTTTAATAATTCGAACGTTTGAATTTAATATTTAGTAACTTTTACACGTGTTACAAATGCTAGAGGCAAGTCTAGTCTACCTTAAAAGTCGCAATACTGGCATGAGAAATGTGATTTTGATCATTATGTGCGAGATCATACTTTTGGTTCCCGTGTTTTTGAAGAATTCGTCAAGACTGCGTGAGCTTCCCCATTTTGCACGTGTCAATGTTTGATGACGGACAACTCCTCATACGCTATGAAGATAGCGACTTCTAACCTTTGGAAAAGATATGGGTGATTTGCTCATAGGCGCATCCGTCTTAGAATTGTAATCTACCATCTGGAGACGAGGCTAATTGAACCACCCGTTTGATGGACGGAACTGTATAAAATAAGAATGATTTGTTTAGTCGCTTTACTAAGAAAACTTCACAATTATAATACTACCTACGCGTAAAATAAATTCTCGGCAAGGTTTTTCGAGAAAGAGTTTGAAATGTCATAAACTGCTTTTGGGAATGAGGTGGTGGTCTGGGCTGTTTTAAATTCAACTAGTTAAAGCATTCATCGATAATCCGAAAACAGGGTTAGAAAACTTTAGGACTGTATCATCATTGTGCTGAACTCATTGTGTGTCCGCTCATGCCAACATAAGTATTATTGCGCAACTATACTTTTATTAATTTTGGAAAGAAAAAAAAAAAGAAATACAGGTTGAAGTCATTTTTCTTTGATGGTGTTACTGTTGCATGTATAAATTTTCATACGGGTACTTCGTTTGAAGTAGTATGACATAAGTGGTGATTTCTGGCGTAGTGACTATTATTTTGTTTTTTATTGCTAATTTTTGGATTTTCTAAATCTGCTAGAATACAAACAAAATTTTTTTTAAAGACGTTAGAGCAGCTTTGCTTCACTCCGCTGCTACACAAAGCATAAAAGCATATTGTAAATGACTCAAGTACTACTCAAAATGAAGACATGAATGGCTGCAGAAGCCGACACCAATATACTACTATGATTCCAATTAAATAAGAAATAATACTTACGCCAGTGATGTTCTCGTACCCCTAAACGACAATTGTAAAACTATCTATGGAATAAGTGGTCTAGACTGAATTCTTGAAAAGATAAACAATCAACATAACATCTAGCGAAAAATGCCTAATGTGTACAGATGTCATAAGAAACAATTCCTAGTGAATTGGAGGACAGAAAACACCAATGTAAAGGATATACATGAACACAATGTTCCGATCAAAGCATTCCCTTGAGAAGAAGAAATACAAATACACTATATAACACGATGAAGTCTTGAATTCTAGAATTCTGTAGAGTAATACACTGTGTAACATGATGAAGTCTTGAATTCTAGAATTCAGTATAGTGATATACTATATAACATGCTGAAGTCTTGAGTTCTAGAATTCTGTAGAGTAATACATTGTATAACATGATGAAGTCTTGAATTCTAGAATTCTGTAGAGCAATACACTGTGTAACATGATGAAGTCTTAAATTCTAGAATTCTGTATAGCGATACATTATATAACATGATGAAGTCTTGAATTCTAGAATTCTGTATAGTGATACACTATATAACACGACGAAGTCTTGAATTCTAGAATTCTGTAGAGTAATACACTGTGTAACACCATGAAGTCTTGAATTATAGAATTCTGTATAGTGTTACATTATATAACACGATGAAGTCTTGAATTCTGTAGAGTAATACATTGTGTAACATGATGAAGTCTTGAATTATATAATTATGTAGAGTAACACACTGTATAACACGATGAAGTCATGAATCCTATAATTCAGTGCAGCAATACACTGTGTAACACGATGAAGTCTTGAATTCTAGAATTATGTAGAGTAATAGACTGTATAATACGATGAAGTCTAGAAAGCTAGAATTTTGTATAGTAATACACTGTATAACACGGTGAAGTCTAGAATTCTGTTTTGTAATACAATGTGTAACATGACGAAGTCTAGAATTCTCGAACTGTTTAGAGTAATGACTGTGTAATACGATGAAGTCGTGGATTCATTAATTCTTTTAGAGTAATACACCGTGTAACACAATGAAGTCTTGAATTCTAGAATTCTGTAGAGTAATACATTGTGTAACATGATTAAGTCTTGAATTCTATAATTATGTAGAGTAATACACTGTATAACACGAGGAAGTCTTGAATCCTATAATTCAGCGCAGCAATACACTGTGTTACACGATGAAGTCTAGAATTCTAGAATTATGTAGAGTAATAGACTGTATAATATAATGAAGTCTGGAAAACTAGACTTTTGTATAGTAATACACTGTATAACACAGTGAAGTCTAGAATTCTGTATAGTAATACACTGTGTAACATGACGAAGTCTAGAATTCTCGAAACATGTACAGTAATAACTGTAATACGATGAAGTCGTGGATTCATTAATTGTTTTAGAGTAATACACCGTGTAACACAATGAAGTCTTGAATTCTAGAATTCCATATAGTAATACGCTATATAATACTATGAAGTCTACAATTCTCGAATTTTCTATAGTAATACACTGTATAACACGATTAAGTCTAGAAATCTAGGATTTTGTATAATAATACACTGTGTAAACGATGAAGTCCAGAATTCTCGAAATATGTAGAGTAATTAATGTGTAATACGATGAAGTAGTAGATTCATGAATTCTGTAAAGTAATGCAATGTGTAACACGATGAAGTCTTAAATAAGAGACTTCTGTCAAGTAATACACTGTATGACACGACGAAGCCTAAAATTATAGGATTCTGTATAATAATGCACTATGTAACATGATCAAGTCTTGAAATCAAGAATGCTGCATTAATACACCACGTACAATTTGTATAACACGACGAAGTCTAGAATTTTAGCATTCTGTATAACATTGCCTTTTATAAAACGACGAAGTCTTGAATTCATGAATTCTGTATAGTAATACACTGTATAACACGATGAAGTCTAGAATTCTGTAATTCTGTACAGTAATTCGTTGTGTAACACGATGAAGTCTTGAATACTGTGGTAATACACTGTGCCACATGATGAAGTCTAGAATTCTGTAATTCTGTACAGTATTACATTTCATAACACGATGAATTCTTGAATTCTATAATTCTGTATAGGATTAACTGTAACACAATGATGTCTAGAATTATACAATTCTGTATAGAAATACACCTTATAAGACGATGAAGACTTGAATTCTAGAATTATATATACCGGTAGTAATACACTGTGTAACACGATGAAGTCTAGAATTCATGAATTCTGCGTAGTAATTGACTGTATAACATGGTGAAGTCTATAATTATGTCAAGGAATACGCTGTGTAACACGATGAAGTCTAGAATTCTGTATAGTAATACACAGTATAATACTATGAAGTCTTGAATTACAGAATGCTGTATAGTAATATACTCTGTAACACGACGCAGTCTTGAATTCGAGACATCTGTCAAGTAAGACACTGTATAACACATTGAAATCTAGAATTATATGATTCTGTATAGTAATACACTATGTAAGACGATAAAGTCTTGAATTCCAGAATGATTCATATTAATACACCGTATACAATCAGTATAACACGATGAAGTCTAGAATTCTCGAATTCTGCCCAGCAACACACTGTATAACACCATGAAGTCTCGAATTCATGAATTCTTGATTGTAATACACTGAATAGCACTATAAAGTCTAGAATTCTTTATTGTTCATAGTTATACACTGTGTAACACGATGAAGTCTCGAATTACTTAATTCTGCATTGTGTTACGACTCTAAATCTTAAAAAATACGTAACAGAAAGAAAGTGAAACCAGCAATGTAAGTAATATAAGCAAGCAATTTATTTCCCTACAATACAAAGTGAAATTCAAGAGATACTTACAAATATTGTGAATCAAATTCCAAATAATCCTAAATGTCCTAATCACAAGTCCAAAAATATAGAATGTTCCGAATGAGTTCCAATAGTCTTGAATGTCCTGATATAACACAATTATACAATCCAGAATGTCTTTGAGTTCATAAAGGTCCGAATTAATGTATTAATTCAAAAGTCAATGAGCACTTTAGTAATTCCAATAAATATATTAAATACATAATTCCTCTCGAATTATATCTGATTTTAACGGTCCAAACTCTAAACTCTGATCTAAAATGGATTCCCGCAGACTGATCTAAAACAGGAATGGATTATATGTTTACCAAATCCGTATTTATACACATTTACACTTGACCTCTATCAACACGGTGTGAAGTAATAAAATGGAGAAAGAAAAAAAAAACAGTCTAACTGTCAACAAGACTGACCTTGAACTCAAATGCTAGTAAACATTCTGTTTACAAGTGACCATAATCTAAAGTGCAACTCACCTTCATTGACAAGATTAAAACACACATTATAGATTAAATATGCATAACACCTCCTCTCATAAAGAAAAAGAAAAATTTGTGCAATAAAGCTTTCGTTTACATATTTGTCAAATATGCATATAATACTATAATAATCCAAATTACATAGGAAGATGTCTTATGAATAACACTCAGCTTTAATTACACAAAATATACACAAAATAAAGCAATATGGTACTTCTATACACGTGAGAGTACATTTGTAATCATTGAGTCGATCGAAGAATTTCCGAATGGTTTCCAAGTCATCTTCCCATGTGTCGTTGTAGATAATATCATTATCGATGTACGCGTCACAGTTATCTAGACCAGATGTTACCATGTTCATAAGACGTTGGAATGTTGCCGAAGAATCTTTCATTCCAAAAGGCATCACTTTCTACTGATAAAGTCTACCTGGAGTTTGCAAATGCCGAAATTTCTTTTATTTCTTTTGTTCTTTCCGTGAGTGTAATTTGCCAGAATCCTTTTAAAAGGTCAAACTTGGTGACATATTTCGCATTTCCAATTTTGTCGGTGCAATCATCTGTTCTTGGCTATGGAAATTAATTCGTTTTGGTGACACTGTTGACTTTTCTATAGTCAGTACACATGCGGAATGTATTATCTGGTTTAGGCAAAATAATACATGGTGAATTCCAGTTACTTTTGCTTGGTTCTATAAAGTCATTCTGAATTTATTTTTGCAAATATTTCTACTTGAGAGGATTCATCCTGTTAGGATAGATTTTATTTGTTCGTGTTGGAACATCAGGAAACAAATGCTCAGACTCGTGTAATAGCTTGTTTTAGTTCATTCCTTTTCTGTTGTTGTAGATGTGAAAGTTTCTGGTCCAGATTGTTTAATATTCGTGAAGTCTGAAGTTTGGTTAAACCAAAGTCACTACGGTCAGATTGCATTTCATCGTTTACATCCTCACTGTGTGGGACAGGTACAACTAAATTGATTGAATAATTAACTGTGCTCTCTCTGTCAAAATACTCCTTTAACATATTTATATGGCAAAGTTGTTTCTGTTTCCCCCTCTCAAGAGTGGTAATGATATAATTTAAGTCATTTACTTTCTTTTCAACTGTATAAGGACCATAAAATTTAGCCAGCAGTGGATTTTGAGGTATGGGCAAGACAGCCATAACATTATCACCTGGCTGAAAACTCCTTTCCTGTATATTTCTATCAAAACTTAATTTCATTTTTGACTCAGTAGAATGATGATTAGTTCTTGCAACTTCAGAAAACTTTGACAACTTATATTTGAAATCAGAGACATGGTCAAGAAGATTAACTTTTGAATCGTCATTTGAAAGAAGTTTCTCTTGCAATAACTTCAATGGTCCAAGGAGAGTATGTCCCAAAAACCAGTTTAAAAGGACTAAAACTCATTGATTCTTGAACTGATTCCCTAACGGCTAACAACAGCAAATTAATACTCTCGTCCCAATCCTTTCCTGTATCAAAGCAATATGACCAAATCATATTCTTCAAAGTTTCATGAAATCTTTCTAAAGCTCCTTGACTTTCAGGGTGATAGACAGAAGATTTAAACTGTTAGATGTCTAATTCATGCATAACTTGTTGGAAAATTCCAAACATAACATTTGATCCTTGATCACACTGAACAGATTTGGGAAGGCCAACAAGTGTAAAAAAAAAAAACTTTACCAAAGCTTTTACAATGGTTTTATTTGTAATATTTCTCAAAGGAATTGTCTCTTGAAATCTTGTCGACGCACACAACAAGTATTGGTTGCCTGACTTGGTCTTAGGTAAGGGACCGATAGAGTCTACCATTATTCTGCTAAATGGTTCGTCAAATGCAGGAATAGGTTGCAGGTGAGCCTTAGGTGTCTTCTGATTGGGTTTTCCTACTATTTGACAAGTGTAACAAGATCAACCGTTATTATAAACATCACTTTTAAGTTTCGGCGGCCTATAAAAATAATTAAAGGTCTTGGGATAAATCTTAGAGACTCCTAAATGACCAGCCAAGGAATTTGTTTGAGCTATACTAAGAATTTCCCGTCAATATGACCTCGGAACGACAATTTGATAACCCTCTAACCACTCGTCACCAGTGGGTACCTCAGGTGGTCTCCGTTTTCTCATAAGGACCCCATTTTTCACAAAGTAACAATATGGGACTTGTGTGGCTTCAGTTTCACTAATAGTCCTCTGAATTATTGTTGGAGCCATATCAATATTTATAACCAACCAACAATATGACATTTTTCTTCGAGTATCATTATTATCCGTGATATTCAGTTATATTTCTGTAGAGATCACATGACTCTTATTCAAAAGGTTCATGACTTATGCAGGATCTTTTGAGAAAGTTCGAACGATGTTAAACCAGTCGTCACGAAAAGTGTATTCCACATTCTCATCTTACAGAAAAAATAAATAACTTTAACTAGCATGTGCCCTGTAGAGAGAGAGAGAGAGAGAGAGAGAGAGAGAGAGAGAGAGAGAGAGAGAGAGAGAGAGAGAGAGAGAGAGAGAGTTTCGTGATGTTCAGTATTTTCATATAGTGCTTCCTTTAGGCCAATTTTACCGCTCCATTTATGCCATAAGCACTGTGTCTTTTGCTACTACTGTAAATGCTTATGATAAGAACATTTCAGGATTCCAAGGCATAAAAATATATATAAAATGTTTTCCTTCTGTCTCAAATATTTATTGCTAAAAGAATATACCATTTTGTACGTCTACACGTAAGAAACAACGGTGATATTATAGCGTATTCACCTATTGACATCTACACTTAAGTAACAACGGTGATATCATAGTGTATTCACCTACTGTACGTCTACACTTATGTAACAACGGTGATATCATAATGTAGTCACCTATTGTACGTCTACACTTAAGTAACAACGGTGATATCATAGTGTATTCACCTACTGTACGTCTACACTTAAGAAACAACGATGATATCATCAGTGGCATTCTAAGGGTAAATGGCGCCCGGGGCGACGATGATGGCCCAAAGGGCCAGAATACGAGGCCCGAATTTGTAACAGCTGTTTTGGCACCCAAAGACCTCTGGCGCCCCCCCCCCCCCCCCCCCCCCCCGTTAGTACTCTACTGAATATCATAGTGTATTCACCCTTTGTACATCTACACTTAAGTAACAACGGTTACATCATAGTGGATTCACCTATTGTACGTCTACACTTAAGTAACAACGGTGATATCATAGTGTATTTTTCACTTTTTGTACGTCTACACTTAAGTAACAGCGGTGATATCATAGTGTATTAACTTTTTGTACGTCTACACTTAAGAAACAACGGTGATATCATAGTGTATTCACCTATTTATTTTCACGACGCACATTTTGTATTTGTGTGTATACAAATACAGATGGAAGAATGTATGTATTATCTTGGTAGGTATGTATGTTCGTGGATACATGGGTATCTATCTGTGTATGTAGGATGATAGGTATATAGGTATCTATCTGTGTATGTAGGATGATAGGTATATAGGTATATATCTGTGTATGCAGGATGATAGGTATATAGGTATATATCTGTGTATGCAGGATGATAGGTATATAGGTATATATCTGTGTAAGCAGGATGATAGGTATATAGGTATCTATCTGTGTATGTAGGATGATAGGTATATAGGTATCTATCTGTGTATGTAGGATGATAGGTATATAGGTATATATCTGTGTATGCAGGATGATAGGTATATAGGTATATATCTGTGTAAGCAGGATGATAGGTATATAGGTATATATCTGTGTATGTAGGATGATAGGTATATAGGTGTCTATCTGTGTATGTAGGATGATAGGTATATAGGTATATATCTGTGTATGCAGGATGATAGGTATATAGGTATATATCTGTGTAAGCAGGATGATAGGTATATAGGTATCTATCTGTGTATGTAGGATGATAGGTATATAGGAATCTATCTGTGTATGTAGGATGATAGGTATATAGGTATCTATCTGTGTATGTAGGATGATAGGTATATAGGTATCTATCTGTGTATGTAGGATGATAGGTATATAGGTATCTATCTGTGTATGTAGGATGATAGGTATATAGGTATATATCTGTGTATGTAGGATGATAGGTATATAGGTATATATCTGTGTATGTAGGATGATAGGTATATAGGTATATATCTGTGTATGTAGGATGATAGGTATATAGGTATAAATCTTTGTATGTAGGATGATAGGTATATAGATAAATAGGTTGTTTGGTATCTATCTTTCTCTCTATCTATTGTATTTATTATCAATGCAAAACATCGGTTCAAACGGTGCATATGTTTACCTTTTATCTCATGTCCGCACTTATGTATGTATGTATGCATAATATGCTTATATATATATATATATATATATATATATATATATATATATATATATATGCAGTGCAACTTTTATTTTATCAAATATCTAAATGCAGTGATACTTTTAGAAATGGTTCGACTTACATGAAGCGACGTGAATGAGCAAACCCGAACCACATAGCAATTCATAATGTTCAAACTTAGCACTTATCTAGGCTGTCTATTATTTTGCTACTTTATGGCATAATTTTTGTCAATATTTGCATTTCAAATATATAAAAATATTAGTATATTAATACTATAGTTCAATTTTGATTTATTTGTTATTTTTTTAAAATTTATTTATTTAATTATTTATTTATTCAGTTAGTTATATTTAACCATTAATAATAATTTTTTTATTGTATTATATTTCTCGCAAGTGTGGTTCCGAGTTCATAGGTCAAGTCTGTAATAAAGACTGAAGATGCACCAATAGATCTTGTCTCTATTTATTCAGTTACAGATAAAATAAACTTGCCCTATAATTAGAACCGTGAGTCCCAAAGTCGTTCACGTTAGACTGTAGAATTCGAAATAGTTTGGATATCTAATCTGAATTATTCTTAAATATAAAGTGTGGTAGAAATATGCACCCTGAACTAACAAACCGGAAATGTGATTAGAGTGCGCGTAATTTTGTAAAAAGTAATATTAACACAATGACTAATCTTTTCTCAAAATTAAAGAAAAAAAACAATGAAAGGAAGGAACATCGGATTTCTCTCATAGCAATATCCAGAACAGGCAGAGAGTGACAGCAACATGTAATTAATACCTATTTAAACCAGTGATATTAACTACAAGTTTACATTTTAAGATTTGTAATACACCATATAGAGAATTTATACATTGTACACCAATTAGTTAAATTTGTATAAGTGGAATTTGTACGTAGAATTATAACCAATGCGATTAAAAAGCAAATGTATCATCACACCATTTCCTGTCGTTAACACTATTACACCATGCTACTGATAACACATGCAGTATCATTGATCACTTGGAGGAATGTGATTACGGTGGTGAAGGACAGACTCCATCCTTATTAGTGTATTTTAATAAATAAAATTGAGCTAAATATATGAATGTTTTCATAAATACCCTGCCAATCGACGTAATGATCTAAATTCTGCGAAACACTTTAAATTCGTGTTGTTCCAATTTTCGTGGTTTTCGTGGGTGAGCCAGACTCCGAATTTAAAGTCACAATGAAATATCAACCAAGCCGACATTCACACGCCTGCTCCCTCGCCCACCCCCCCCCCCCTCCCCCCCGTACATGCAATGGAAAAGTATCACCTGTTTTTTTCATTGTTTTAATACCACGGTTATCTATAGCGCTGAGAATGTGAAATATACATTAGGATAAGTACATGCATGACGAGGAACACTGAATCTGACCGATTACAATTTAATTCGAATGCAAAAATTCATGAATATGAAAACTTGTGTAAGATCCTGATGTACAGTATAGTAATAACAGCAGATTTACTCGCTGTATGTGTCCTTCTTTATTTCCCAAAGTACATACTATTCTCATTTATGAATACATGTTTGCTCAACTAACTGTTAAATAAACCGTCAGCAGATTAGTCCTGCTTTCTCCAAGCCCATTTCAATCAGGTCTTTCCGAAGTGCTACTTTGTCATGTGTGCAGATAAGCCAATTTGCATGAATTGGCTTAAGGGTAAATATTTTCAGGTCAACCGAGACCTGATTTTAATGTACATCCCTACTGTCCTCCAGTTCATTTAACTGATCAATCACCTGTGTTGAATACCACTCATGAAATCGGGATTTGAGATCCTACTTGTAAAACTTGTTAACAGTTAAATCTAGGGATTGCAACTTATCCGTGCATACGACTGGCACAAACATTGGTATAATCCCGTTTTTCCTTTAAGCGAGACATCAGCCTTTCTGGTATTACGATACAAATTGTTTTTCCATAGACCTTAATGTTAACGTTTGGTGAAATAAATATAACTTATCTCCTACTTTAGCATGCATGTCACACACTGTCATAGAGAGCTATATTAGATTGTCAATTTGACAAGGACAGAACTAGGTAATCCATTGCATTTAAGAGAGACAACTCTGCTGGAACTAAAAAGGGGTAAGAGTTATCCAGTCACAACAGAGGTATTTTCAATGGTGTGTATCACATCTGTTAAAAAAATCATGAAACATTTTTAAAAAATATGATCTAGATATGAATTAATATAATCTCACATATTGCCAAGAGACTCAACTTTTTTTTTACAGCCTGACAGAAACTACAACTCTTATTTAATTCACCAATCACAACTAGTTTTATTGTTTATTTCTGAATACAATGCTCAGAGGCGTAGCTGGGGGGGGGGGGGGGGGGCAGGGGGGTACATATGTCCCCGGGCGCCAAGGTACAGGGGCGCCAAAATGAGGCTTACAACGTTACATTATAATAAGTAAACAAGGGTAATAAATCGGTCACAAGATCGCTGCAGCGGCTCAGCAGACGTGTCATCTGATACGTCTGCCATCCACAGTGATGATGCTGCCTGCCAACCACTGCAGCCAGCCGAGATACGTATTCTGCGTACAGCTGGGGGCTGGGACGCCAATTTTATAGTTCGTCCCCGGGCGCAAAATATCATAGCTACGCCTCAGACAATGCTACACCTACACCTTAAGCTCCGCCCCCCCCCCCAAACCGGGCTTGCGCAATTGGTACCGTTATACCTATATTCTTCGCTATGAGTTTTGAAAACATCAAAGATTGCTACCGCCTTTTGATTATATTGAGTAAGTGGAAGCAAGTCAGGTACAGAGGTCACATAGGGTATCAGAATTCGGTCATGGAATCCTCGTTGCTCCAATGAGTTTCTGTACATGTCACATCCCAGTCACTTGGGATTTTGCTGCAAGTTTTCCACTCTTTAACCACTGTGTCAGTGACATTTTGATTTTAACTTTCGAGGTGAAATTCACTTTTGGCAGAACTGTTTATATATGGCAAATATTGTTTAGAAAAAGAAAAAAAAAAGTTTACAGTCGCTGGCTTTTGTTCAAGCGACTAATCACCAATTGTTGAGAACTTTATTCTTTGATAGCGGTCTTTGAGACGTGCGGAAAAAGAAGTCGTCATTTTCTTTAAGATCTCCGCATTTACGCCAGATGTTAGCAATGAATAACTTAATTACTCAACGTAATTGCTGCAGTACGGATTAAACCTGTTTGCTCGCACATGCGTGGAAATGAATGTCGGTATACTAGTATACTTATACTTATACTTTTATAAATGATAGATCCACAAAGTTAGGTACCCACGAATATGTATTTTTTTATACCAAAACCACGAAATTTGAAACCCACGAAAATAAAGTGTTTTACAGTATAGCCTATACTTGGATTGCGTAGACAAAAAATAGGATATAATGAGTTTGGTAAAAAGATTGCCTGTGGTGAACTATGTAATTAGACTCTTTTCTTGTGAGACCTAATCTCCTTTAATAAATTAGTTATTACATACATATTACAGCCGAACAAATTAATTATGATATTAAACAAGGTACGATAATGAATTCAAATTAGGCGGTAGGGGTGGGATGGGGCCTGGGGAGGGAGTGGGTGGGTGAGGAGCTTGTGCCAAAATATATTTTACCTTTATAAAGAAAGAGTTATTATCAGGAGTAAATTATTTCATAAAAATGAAATGCATTAGAAATTATCTTTATTTGTATGCCTTGTTTATTTGTATTCCTGCATTAGAAATTATCTTTATTTGTATGCCTTGTTTATTTGTATTCCTGCATTAGAAATTATCTTTATTTGTATGCCTTGTTTATTTGTATTCCTGCATTAGAAATTATCTTTATTTGTATGCCTTGTTTATTTGTATTCCTGCATTAGAAATTATCTTTATTTGTATGCCTTGTTTATTTGTATTCCTGCATTAGAAATTATCTTTATTTGTATGCCTTGTTTATTTGTATTCCTGCATTAGAAATTATCTTTATTTGTATGCCTTGTTTATTTGTATTCCTGCATTAGAAATTATCTTTATTTGTATGCCTTGTTTATTTGTATTCCTGCATTAGAAATTATCTTTATTTGTATGCCTTGTTTATTTGTATTCCTGCATTAGAAATTATCTTTATTTGTATGCCTTGTTTATTTGTATTCCTGCATTAGAAATTATCTTTATTTGTATGCCTTGCTTGTAAAAATCATTATTTATCTTGGTCTATGACAAATTCAAATTTAAATTAAGAAAAATATATATCGCTAGGTTTTATGCATTAGTCTGCCTTATCATCTAACTGAGAAGATAGATTGCTTTCAGATTGAAAAGAACAATTTCCTCAAACTAAATTGCAACTAACGCGTTAACATATGCCTGTACTGTGGTAGATATTTTTTGCACATTCGAAATTTCAGAAAGAAAAGATTGAAGAGTCATAGCATTAAACAACGAATGTAAACCCATTTTGACTGTATTTGACTTGTATCTACAAAGTGTTAGTTTCTAACCCATTCTGACTGGACTTGACTTGTATCTCCAAAGTGTAAGTTTCTAACCCATTCTGTTTGGATTTGACTTGCATCTCCAAAGTGTTAATTTCGAATGAGTTAAATATGACATCTAACGCGTTAAAATTTTTCTAAGGAAGAAACTATACTTCTAACACGTTTGAAGTATACTTTGTCGCGTTAGAAGTATATTCTAACTTGTTAGACGCGTGTTCTAAAGCGTTAGTTGGAAAATCTAACGCGTTAGTTTGTCGCTTTTTTACATGACCAGCATTTGATAGACAACTGTGACTCCAAAGGTATGTGTATGCATCAAGTTTGGTGTTCGATAATTGAATAATTGGAATTTCAATGGCTTTCTATTAGTAATTCCCGCACTCTCACACTACCCACCACCCCCACCCCCAAGGAAAAATAATTCTTTCTTCTTGTCATTTGATGTGAAGAAGGTAAAGGATTAGAACGAAAGATAATGCCTTATGATATTATTCTCCTTTGACGATACAAAAATTGTTTCGAGTTTGAATATATGTTTGATTTTTTTTTAAGGAATCTATATATATCTATCTATCGAATTTCAGTCGTCGGATTATAAATTTACTATAGATTTTGTGTGAATAAGAAAAATGTTCAAATAAATTTTTCAAAATTTTATTCAATAAGAATCTATCTCGCCTTGCAATGGTTGAACATATAGAAGGAGAGTGATTTTAGGCTACGTCCGTCACGATTTGATTTGGTTTTTGTGGCTAACTGAACATCAGTACAGCAAATAACATCAGACTATGCGAGGAAGATACATGAGAATCAATGCCTACTTTGCAATTAATACAGCCATCATACTTGGGAATTACTGATGTTTACTTCTCAATAAAATATTTAACGGACATATCTTGATTTTTGTGCTATGCTTTCATGCAGATTTCCAAATATTAGTCGACAGTAGAGTTTGCACTCCATATATACAAAAAGGTAGAAATAGAGTAGTAATAACTATATTATTGTAGTCGTTGTCGTGGTCATCGCCATTATTACCGTCAGCACCATTATCATCATCACATTCACTACCACCAACACCACCGTCATTAAAGGTACAGGTCAACAACGCCGTGATAGCACTTTAACACACACACAGAACAGTGTGATCAATTAGAGGTGACGCAGGTTTGTTGAATAAAAGGCGTGTGTGTGTGAGACAGACAGACAGACAGACAGAGAAGAAAACCGAGTCCATCGCGCACGAATCGAGAACTATTTTGTAAATGAGTCAGATTTCAGGTAAAGAGTGCCTCAACCAAAAAGGTGCTTTTTGCTCTCAAAGTCATAAATATCGGATGGCGAACATCAACCTGGAAGGGACCCGGGTGGCCGAGTGGTCTAAAGTGCTCGCCTCTACAGATAACTGACATCTAACCTCTGTCCGCGTGGATTCGAGTCTCTGCTCTGTCAGCGCAGGTATGCGAGAAAGGTTGCCAGGAGTTTCCCGTGGGTCGGTCGTTCTTTCTGGGTTTCCCCGGGTTCTTCCTCCACCAAATATACTGGCCGCCATGTATAGCCTATCATGTGCTGATGAATGGCGATAAATTCACAGCTAAACCGACATGAAAAGCCTCTACAACGCTCATACGCTCAGCCAATAAAATGCAAGAATGCCTTATTAATATACACACATGTCGCTCATAATAAAACTCTTTCAAGATCTCAATGACATAAGCTTACACAAAACTTTTTATTACAACCTGCTCATAAATGAAGCCTCTAGATTTATTGACAAACAACGAAAGACGGCGCACTACGTACGACAGACGCAAGGTCATACGATGAGCTTACTTGGCCTTCTATAAGGTGAGCTAAAAACAAAGGCGTGATACCCACGTACTCGTGTACTTATCCCCTATTTCTCAATCATTAATTTTCTTGTCGTTAGCTGGTGTTGAACTGAATTAATTATACAGGATGTTAACTGTATTATTACATTATTAGTGCTAGCTGAATACTCTTTCCCGGTTTGTTTGTAAAGCAATATTATACCGTGTCTCTATTGCATCTGTACATAGTCAAGGTTTATTTTTTGCAAGTGCAAACTAATGCATATTTACTTGATACCTTTACTACACTTTTTTAACAAATAAAATGATATATCTAATATAATTTCTAAATTAAATGGTTGTTATGTACGTGGAATTTGGCTAGAAGTTTGCTCTGTCTTTTGCAGCCCAGAGCAATGTGTTAGTCTGACAACTCACGTCACTTACAGTCAATACGTCTTGATCCACAGTCCGTCAGAACGCTACGGTGGCCACAGCAAGATCAAACGAAGCTATCTGCAGTTTGGTCTCAGATGGAACTCTGCAACTAGAAGGTATGTGACTGATAAGTCGTATATAAGAACATAGTCGCTTTTCACTAACACATCAATACTTATCCATGGTGTTCCAAAATGTACTAAACTAAATAGGTGGAAAATATCTACCATGGTCAATATTTTAATAAGTCTGAATCTAGATGACATAGGTCTATTTGTTTCGTTATTTAAAGGTCTAAGATCCGTCATTAAATCTGTCCCATTAGCCTGACTACATAACGACATCACCGATGTAAATATGGGGGGGGGGGGGGGGGGGAGGGGAGGTAGTCCGACAGCAATGGCCGTTCACAACTGCAGTCCGACTGTGCAGATGGATGTAAATGACTATTATATTCACCTTAATGGCAAAAACTATCTTGATTATTGTTTGAGATGCATTATATTAAATGTCATTATAAAAATGGGCCCCACGTAGTTAATAAAACTTGTTATAAAAATAATAATAATGTTTAACTGCGTATTTTGCCTCAACTAAGTCTGACTTTTATCATCAGCGTTATTTTTCAATTTTTCTCTCTACTTATGTTAAAGTTATCGTATTAGGTTGACCTTTTAATATTTTGTATTAATTATTAAGTAGAGGACAAGATACCATATTAGGTTAACCTTTTAATATTTTGTATTAATTATTAAGTACAGGACAAGTTACCGTATTAGGTTGACCTTTTAATATTTTGTATTAATAATTAAGTAGAGGACAAGATACCGTATTAGGTTAACCTTTTAATATTTTGTATTAATTATTAAGTAGAGGACAAGTTACCGTATTAGGCTGACCTTTTAATATTTTGTAGTAATTATTAAGTAGAGGACAAGTTTCATTGGGTATACTTTTGAGGAGGATAAAATCATGACAGTTTCTACACTGGCTTTCAAGTCAAAGGCAGAGTTCCATTTGTACGAATATATTCTGCTAGAATACCATACTATTTTGTATTGGATTGTTTTCGTTTTATTTGATTAACATCATTCGAAATACAAATGCAGAAAGTTGTGAACTTTATTTCAGTTATCAGCAACCCGAATTTGTCTGTGTTATCGTTCAGTGATACGATTGAATGAGAGTGGTGTAATTTATCCACTCCCCAGCCATTCAACCCAGTCATAAAACACACTAATAGATTGTTTTGTTTGTTAGTTTACGTTACGTCATATGCCACATATTTTCATGGGCAACGTGTGTACCCTTACACAATTCCACCTATTGTGCCTAGTTTCTAATGGTTAGAAACAGAGAGGTATGATTTAGAAGTCGCGCTTTTATTTCACTTTAGACCATCTGGTCTTTGAGTGCATCCAAAATTTAAACAAAAACAGTGTGTATCAAAGAACGCCATATATACTGTTCGTATCATGATAAATACAAATATATTCACACGTGTCTTCACAGTCCACATTCTGGAATATATACAACATTGAAATAAAATAAATTTTAAAATTAAATTGAATTTTCAACCTAGTAAGGAAAATAATAACAAGTCAGGAGCATATTGACGCTTAAAATGTAAAAACATGACATGTACAAAAAGATCATAAACATATCGTATAGACTGGTAAAAAGAAATTATACACAACAACAGCACAAGACAATTATAACTATACAAGTGAGTACAGTATAAAATACTTGTCTCTTAACTTCAACTTCATGCATACAAATTTCTATCTGTTTGGAAACGAGATCTTTCCTGAATGAAAATTTGTGTTTCTATTTTTGAGAAGAAAAAATGCAGCAAGAAGCTTAAAAGGTTCATTTTATTCCTATTTAAGCACACTTACACTTACGGTGTGTAACAATCTGATCCGCAATGTTTCTTTAGCTGTTTTCACATTTTTTTATCCTGGCTGTAGCATTTAAAATATTCAAAGCAATAATATCAAACACAAAAAGCCCGATCATCAAAATCCTGTTTACTTTCCTCAGAATCGGGCGAGAATAACAGGCCTGCTCTGTATGCCTATCTTCCGTAATCACTCGAAAACCGAGTACGCTTCGTACGCCCTTCATTGATATAATACTTAGGAATGCATTATTTATTTGCCTAGTTATAACCAAACTTACCAAATAAATAACTTTCCCTTTGTATAATATCTAATAACAATCTTGAATGTTTTCAAATTTCCAAACACAATTTTATCTGTAAATGCTGTATCATTTCAGACACCGACATTTTGGAAATTAAATCACCTGAGAACTTACACACGTTTATTTACTTTATGTTTTATCAGACACCGACGTTTTGGCAATTAAATCACCTGAGAACTCACACACCCGTGTGTATTTAATGCCGTATCTAACACCGACCTTTTGGCAATTAAATCCCCTGAGATCTCACACACCTTTATTTACTTTATTCATATGCTATCAACTGTATCGATTAATTTATTTATTGAATTTTACATTCTCAATGGCCTGCTGACAGAAATGACAAGAATAAAAGTACAAGTAACAACTGTATTGATTTATTTATTTATTTAATTCATCAAACTCAATGAGACATTGACAGAAATGACAACAATAGAAGTACAGGTAATAACTGTATTGATCGGTTTATTTATTGAATTTTCGTTTTTTTTATTGAATTCTAGAAACTCAATGTCCCATTGACAGAAAGTACAACAATAGAAATGACAACAATAACAATACATCCAACAACTGTGTTTATTTATTTATTGATTCAATTCTACAAATTCAAATGCCCATTGACAGAAATGACAACAATAAAAGTACATGTACCAACTCTATTGATTTGTTTATATATTATATTCTACAAACTCATATGTAAACTGAGAAAAATGACAACAATAAAAGTGCAAGAATCAACTGTGTTGATTTGTTTATTTATTATATTCTACAAACTCAATGACCCATTGACAGAAATGACAGCAATAAAGTACATGCCACAACTATATTAGGTTGTTTATGTATTAAATTCTCCAAACTCAATCGCTTATTAACAGAAATGACAATAATAAAGTGCATGTAACAACTGTATTGAGTTGTTTATTTATTCAATTCTACAAACTCAAATTTGATTTATGTCTGTATTGAATTCTCCAAACACAATGGCCCATTGACGGAAATGACAACAATAAAAGTAAATGTAACAACTATATTTCTTTATTTATTGAATTCTGCAAACACAGTGGCCCATTGACATAAAGGACAAAAATAAAAGTAGAAGTAACAACCGTATTGATTGATTTATTTATTGAATTCTAGACACGCAATGGCCCATTAACACAAAGGACAACAATAAAAATACAAGTAGCAACTGTATTTATTTGTTTTCTTATTATACAGTACAAATTCAATGGCCCATTGATAGAAATGAACACAATAAAAGTACATGTAACAGCTGTATTGATTTATTTTTGGATTCAATTCTACAAATTCAAATGCCCATTGACACAAATGAAAACAATAAAGAACATATAACAATTGTATCGATTTATTTCTATTTTATTGAATTATACCAACTTAAAGGCCAATAGACAGAAATGACAACAACAAAAGTACATGTAGCAACTGTATTGGTTTGTTTATTAATCAATTTCTACAAACTCGATGGTCCATTGACAGAAATGGCAACAATAAAGGTGCATGTAACAACCATATTGGTTTGTTTATTTATTCAATTCTACAAACTCAAATGCACATTGACAGAAATGACAACAGTAAAAGTACAAGAAACAACTGTATTGATTTGTTTATTTATTATATTCTACAAACTTAATGGCCCATTGAGAGAAATGTCAACAAAAAAGTACATGTAACAATTATATTAGTTTGTTTATTTATTAAATTCTACAATCTCAAATGCCCATTGACAGAAATGACAACACTAAAAGTACAAGAAACCATAGTATTTATTTGTTTATTTATTAAATTTTGCAAACACAAAAGCCCATTGAAAGAAAGGACAACAATACAAATTATTGAATTCTACTAACTCAATGGCCCATTGACAGAAATGAAAACAATAAAAGTACAAGTAACAACTGTATTGATTTATTTATTTATTTTAATTTTACAAACTCGAAGCCCCATTGACAGAAATGACAACATGTACATGTAACAGCTTTTTCGATTTGTTCATTTATTAAATTCTACAAACTCAAAAGCACCTTGAGAGAAAAGACAACAATAAAAATCTATATAACAACTGTATTTATGTACTTGTTGATTAAATTCTACAAACGCAAAGAGCCGTTGACATAAATGACAACAATAAAAAAACATGTAACTACTGTATTTATTTACTGAATTAAAAAAACTCAATGGCCCATTGACAGAAATGTCAAGAATAAAAGTACGTGTAAAAACTATATTAATTTGTTTATTTGTTGAATTCTACAAACCCAATGGCCCATTGAAAGAAAGAACAACAATAAAAATTCAAGTAACAACTGTATTGTTTGATTTATTTACTGAATTCTACACTCTAAGCCAATTGCCAGAAATGACAACAATAAAGTACATGTAACAACTGTATTAATTCGTTTATTAATCAAAACTATGCAAACTCAAGGGCCCATTCACAGAAATGACAACAATAAATGCACATGTAAGAACTGTATTTTTATTTTTTATTTTTTGTTTACTGAATTCTGCAAACCCAATGGCCAATTTAAAGAAATGACAAAAATAAAGGTACAAGTAACAAATGTACTGATTAATTTCTTTTTTGCTTAATTTTGCAAACTCAATGGCACATTGACAAAAATAACAACAATAAAAGTTCAAGTAATAACCGTATTGATTGATTTATTTACTGAATTCTACAAACACAATGGCACATTGACAGAAATGACAACAATAAAAGTACATGTAACAACTGTATTTATGTACTTATTGATTAAATTCTACAAACTCAAGGGCACATTTACTGAAATAACAATAAAAGTACATGTAACAACTGTATTGGTTTATTCATTTATTAAATACTACAACATCAAACGCCCATTAACAGAAATGATATCAATAAAAGCATATGTAACAACTGTATTTATTTATTTATTTATTCTCTTCCGAAAACTCAAAACCTTATGACAGAAATGACATCAATAAAAATACAAGTAATAACTGTTTTGATTTACTTTTTGTTGAATTCTACAAACTCAATGGTTCATTAAGAGAAATAACAAAAACAAAAGTTTTAGTAACAACTCTATTGATTGATTTATTTGCTGAATTCTACAAAAGTCAATGGTCCATTGATATAAAGGACAACAATAAAAGTGCAAGTAACAACTGTATTGATTTATTTATTTACTATATTATATAAACTCAATGGCCAATTTACATAAAGAAGAACAATAAAAGTAGAAGTAACAACTGTATTTTGATTTTCTTATTATTAAATTCTTCAAAGTTACACGCTCATTGACAGAAATGACAACAATAAAAGTTTAAATAACAACTGTATTGATTTATTTGTTTATTGAATACTACAATCCCAATGGTATATTAACAGAAATGACAACAATAAAGGTACCAATAACAAATGTATTGATTTATTTTTTGTTGTTGTTGAATTCTACAAACTCAATGGCCCATTGACAGAAATGACAACAGTAAAAGTACAAGCAACAACTGTATCGATTTATTTATATATTATATTATACAAACTCAAAGGCCCTTTGACAGATATGACAACAATAAAAGTACATTTAACAACTGTATTTATTTACTTCTACATACTCAATGGCCCATTGACAGAAATGACAGCAATACAATTACATGGAACAACTGTATTGATTCGTTTATTTAGCAAATGCTACAAACTAAATGGCCCATTGATAGAAATCACAACAATAAAGTACATTTAACAAGTGTATTGATTTATTTATTTCTTAAATTCTACAAACTCAAAGGTCCATCGACAGAAATGACATCAACAAAAGTACATGGATCAACTGTATTCATTTACTAAATTCTACAACCTCAAACACCAATTATCAAAAGTAATATCAATAAAAGTACACGTGACAACTGTATTTTTATTTATTTATTCACTTCTACAGACTCCAAACCTATTGACAGAAATGACAACAATAAAATTACAAGTAATAACTGTATTGATTTATTTGTTTATTGAATTCTACAAACCCAATGGTCCGTTAACAGAAATGACGACAATAAAAGAACAAATAACAAATGTATTGATTTATTTTTTGTTGTTGAATTTTACACACTCAATGGCCCATTGACAGAAATAACAACAACAAAAGTTCAGGAAACAACTGTATTAATTGATGTATTTACTGAATTCTACAAACTCAATGGCCCATTGACATAAAGGACAACAATAAAAGTACAAGTAACAACTGTATTGATTTATTTATATATTATATTTTACAAACTCAATGGCCAATTGACATAAAGAAGAACAAGAAAAGTACAAGTAACAACTGTATTGACTTGGTCTTTTTTTTTAATTAAATTCTTCAAACTCAAACGCCCATTGACAGAAATGACAAGAATAAAAGTACAAGTAACAACTGTATTTATTTATTTATTTATTATATTATATAAACTCAATGGCCAATTTACATAGAGGAGAACAATAAAAGTACAAGTAACAGCTGTATTTTGATTTTTTTTATTATTAAATTCTTCAAACTTAAACGCCCATTGACAGAAATGACAAAAAATAAGTTTAAGTAAAAAATGTGTTGATTGATTTGTTTATTGAATTCTACAAACTCAATGGCCCATTGACAGAAATGACAGCAATAAAATTACATGTATCAACTGTATTGATTCGTTTATTTAGCAAATTCAACAAACTAAATGGCTCATTGATAGAAATCACAACAATAAAGTACATTTAACAAGTGTATTGATTTATTTATTTCTTAAATTCTACAAACTCAATGGCCCATCGACAGAAATGACATCAATCAAAGTACATGGAGGAACTGTATTCATTTATTCATTTATTAAATTGTACAACCTCAAACAACTATTAACAAAAGTGATAACAATAAAAGTACATGTAACGACTGTATTTATTTATTTATTTGTTCACTTCTGCAGACTCAAAACCTATTGACAGAAATGACAACAATAAAATTGCAAGTAATAACTGTATTGATTTATTTGTTTATTGAATTCTACAAACCCAATGGTCCATTAACAGAAATGACAACAACAAAATAACAAATGTATTGATTTATTTTTTGTTGAATTTTTACACACTCAATGACCCATTGACAGAAATAACAACAACAAAAGTTCAAGAAACAAATGTATTATTTGATGTATTTACTGAATTCTACAAACTAAAAGCCCATTGACAGAAATGACAGCAACAAAAGTACATGTAACAACTGTACTGATTCATTTATTCATCAAATTCTCCATCATCAATGGTCCATTGATAGAAATCACAACAATAAAGTACACGTAACAATTGCATCGATTTATTCATTTGTTAAATTCTACAACCTCGAACACCCATTAACTGAAATGGTATCAATAAAAGTACATGTAACAACTGTATTAATTATTTATTCATTCACTTCTACAAACTCAAAACCTATTGACAGAAATGAGAACAATAAAATTACAAGTAATAACTCTATTGATTTATTTGTTTATTAAATTCTACAATCCCAATGATTAATTAACGGAAATGACAACAATAAAGGTACCAATAACAAATGTATTGATTGATTTGTTGTTGTTGTTGTTGTTGAACTCTACAAACTCAATGGCCCATTGACAGAAATAACAACAATAAAAGTTTTAGTAACAACTGTATTGATTTATTTATTTATTATATTATATAAATTCAATGGCCAATTTACATAAAGGAGAACAATAAAAGTAGAAGTAACAACTGTATTTTGGCTTTTTTTAATTATTAAATTCTTCCAACTTACACGTTCATTGACAGAAATGACAACAATAAAAGTTTAAGTAACAACTGTATTGATTTATTTGTTTATTGAATACTACAATCCCAATGGTATATTAACAGAAATGACAACAATAAAGGTACCAATAACAAATGTATTGATTTATTTTTTTTGTTGTTGTTGAATTCTACAAACTCAATGGCCCATTGACAGAAATGACAACAGTAAAAGTACAAGTAACAACTGTATTGATTTATTTATATATTATATTATACAAACTCAAAGGCCCTTTGACAGATATGGCAACAATAAAAGTACATTTAACAACTGTATTTATTTACGTCTACATACTCAATGGCCCATTGACAGAAATGACAGCAACAAAGGTACAAATAACAAATGTACAGATTTAATTTTGTTGAATTCTACAAACTCAGTGGCCCATTGACAGAAAGAACAACAATAAAATTATTAGGTACAACTGTATTGATTGATTTGCTTATTGAATTATATAAACCCAATAGTTCATTAACAGAAATGACAACAATAAAAGTACAAATAACAAATGTATTGATTTATTTTTTGTTGAAGTTTACAAACTCAATGGCCCATTGACAGAAATAACAACAATAAAAGTACATGTAACAACTGCATTGATTTATTTATTCATTAAATTCTACAAACTCAAAGGCCCATTTACAAAAATTACAATAATAAAATATATGTAGCAACACATTATAAAGTAAATTGACATCAACATCATGCATTTATAAACATGCAAATAACAGCGAATAAGGACCTGTGTATTTTCTATTCAGGAATCATAAAATATTTCTTTCAAATAGTTTTTAACAAGATGCAATGTTGTTTGTCATAATATATATGTTTTGTGTTTCAAATAATGAGGTACAATTACATTCGCTTTGTTTAAAAGGTTGGTTTTTGATGCTGAAACAAATTTTTGTCCAATAAAAGTGTTTTGTCTAAGATTTCCTCTCGAAACATTGGTAGCTATTTGACTTGCTAAAAATTGACATTCCAGATGACTCTGAATAAAATTTAAAAAAATTAAAAAGTCGGTAATCTATTCAATGTTGTTTTTTATGGTGGCAAAATAAAATTTGTACAGATATGCTCATAGCAGTTATTGGTGATTCATGCTTTGTACATATATACTCATAGTTATTGGTGATTAATGCTTTGTACAGATATGCTCATAGCAGTTATTGGTGATTAATGCTTTGTACAGATATGCTCATAGCAGTTATTGGTGATTAATTCTTTGTAAATTATCCATGACTACTTATGCGTCTGTCTGTTTGTTACCTTTGTATCTCCCCGTCCCATAATTAACATATTTCTTGTAAAACCTTGTTTCGTTATATTGATTTGACAATGACGATTGTTGATTCTTTGGTGTATTTATATGAATTACTAATTTATTGCAAATAGAAACCCACCCAGTCCAACCCCGTGTATCGATGGCATTAGCTCACAGGGACCAGCATTTTCTACACACACAGACACAGACACACACACACAGAGTGAGTAAAGGAGATATTTTAATTCTACGACAAGAACAAAGCATTTTGATAAGTATTCTAGGTTTTGTTCAACTTATTCAGAAGCGACCCAGATTAAGAATTTTAAAATAGAGAGGTGAAAATTAAAACAAACATCGAAAAACAACGAAGACAAAAACAAAGAAGAAAAAACTGTACAACTTGTACGTTTGCTCAGATGCAATTTTTACGAAACAACAAATGATAACATGAACAGAGTAGTATAAAACAAAACGTGCATGGTGTGTGTTATAAAACGTACATGACGATGATGTGGAAAATTATTATTATTGTTATTATTATTATTATTATTATTATTATTATTGGGGAAGAAAATTAACAAGAATGATATAATTCTAACGCATCATCATCAACGTTGTTGTTATTCTTACTATTATTTATATTATTATTAATATTATGTTGCGATATATATATATATATATATATATATATATATATATATATATATATATATATATATATATATATATATATATACACGCACACACACAATTCTATCTAAAACTGGACATTCCTGTGCTGATAATATCTGAAACTTTTACAAGCTGGGTCCATCTGCAAACAATATAGACCCTGATACCGCGCCGACAGATTAATTTTTTTTTCTCCTACTGATTGTTCCTAACGTACTGCATACACCCATATCTGCTGGAGCATTATGTCGTGGCAGATCTGGGTATATGCATTTAGTTCCGACTTTTACGCGAATATATACGGTAGTTACCATTTTATTGTACACAGTACAATAAACTCTATACATCAGTATCGACTATCTCAGATAAAATCAATTCTGATGTCTATATTTCTATACGATCAAATTATTGTGTTTAATTCCATAGTTCACTTTATTTGTGGACACCCTCAAGCCGTTCCCAGCACATAGAACTGGTTAGGACTTTGTGACTGACCTCTCATATGTTTTAAAAATCAAAGGCCTTTATGTCTGTATACCCTGTCTTTCCCTTTTATTCGTGTTTTGGTATTTTCCCTAAAAAACAAAAAAGCAATTTTTAAAAAGAATTTTCACTGAGATCGATTGTGTTTTTAATGTCTTAATTACTGTCTAATTTTTGGAATTATGCATTGGTACTCCCCTCCCTTCAGGTAAGACACCTGTTGGGCGAGTTTCCTTGCCTTTCTTCCCGATTGGTAGAGTTTTTAATCAGAAGTGACCTTTGCAATCTAGGTCTTATAGTTAAGATTCGTATGTTTGTCCCTTTTCTGTGAGTGTAATGGTGCTTGCTCTTGTTGTGTGCATTTTAACCTGTGTTTTGTGTTAAGGGACGGGCCTATCTTGATCGTATCGTCGTGTTTTGCTATCTACTACTTATTGCCCTATTCCTTTTTGGTGAATACAGAAAAAGAAAAGATAAAAAAGGAAGAAATTGCATTAGGTCTAAGGGCGTTGTGTATTTGTTTGTGCGTGTGTTTTGCGCTATTTTTATTCAGTGTGGATATTACCTGATTACTGTCTTTAAATTTATGTGACGAGTAGAGGAAGACCAGTAATAGTGTTGTCAGGTTATTTTCTGTGCTATTTTTTTTTTTTTTGTTTTTTTTGTACTTATTCGTAATGAGTAGGGGTTGTTTGTTTTGCCTTAAGTCTAAATGCATTATGTATTTGTATATGGGTTGGTGTTTTGCGCTATTTTGTCAGAGTAGATATTATCAGATTTATGTCTTTGAGTCCATTTGACCAATAGAAGTTATTTAGTAATAGTGTTATCAGGTTATTTTGGTGATGTTTTTATGCTTATTCGTAATGAGTTCGGATTGTTGGTTTACATCGAGTCGTTGGTTATTTGTATATGCGTTTGTGTTTTGTACTATTTGATCCAGAGTATATATTATCAGATTCGTGTCTTTGAGTTGATTTACCGTGGTAGTTTGGTTTTATGTGCATTCCATGTAAAAAAAAGTTTTTAGTCTCTTCATATCCTGGAGGGGTATCGAGTTGGGGATGTATTAGATAATTTTCCAGGGACTCCGTGGGGCCCATGTTAGTCATTTGGTCTTATTTTAGGGAAAATAATAAAAGTGATTATTCTTGGTAGTATAAGTATTTCAGGTCCGTAAGGAGGAGGAGAGGAGAGCCCGGTAAACACACCTACCTCTTATGAGACAGATATAACTGCCCCCTCCCCCGCTCAGGGACCTTACTGTCTTACTTCACCCACTGAAAACTTTAATGGTTTCAATTTCTCTGGAATAGAAAAAATAGGTTAATGATCTGACAAGAAAAAGGGGTGTTGCTAATATATTTTATGTTTTTCTAATACTTATTGGTTAAACCTAATTTTATATATTTCCAAACTTTGTTGTATCTAGCTTAACTATCTGAAATGGGGAATCGGTAGCTGATTTCAATGTTCTAGCCGTCCTATGTTTCACGGCTTGTAGTAACACTATGTTTTCTCATTCATTCATAAAATTACAATGATATTTATTCATTCATGAAGCTCGTTCATTCATAAAGTTACTCTGTTATTTATAGTATCTTACGCATTCATTCATAAAGTTTATTGATTTCTTGCTAATTTCTCTGATCTTCCCGAGAGGCTCATTTCATTTATAGGTCATACCGTAGTGCGCTTGCACTTTTCTAGTGTTATTTGAGTGTGTGTGATTTTGTGGTGTGGTGTAGGAGTGTTCTGTGGTTTTGTATTTTCTGGAGCTCCTGTACATAGTTTATGTGTTTTAACAACAACCGCGCTTAGCACCTTGAAATTTAAGGAATAGCATAGGGATGGTGTCTTTTATATGTAAAACACAGCTGTGGTTAAATAGGTTAGAGATTGAATCATTGTATATATTATTCCCAGGTCAGCATGAGTTATAAAAGTTGAAGTTGTTGATGTTAGAAATGTTAGAATGAATATTTTATGATGCTGATGAATTTATAAAGCCACACATTCAGATTAATATATATATATATATATATATTCGAATATATAATTTTTGATATCGTAAAACAGTATATTATAAATTAGATTAATTGATACAATAAAATAATTAAATATCACAAGATTAATATGATGCCATAAAATAAGGAAAAAGGGTAAACGGCGCCTATTGCTAGGGCCGATACGGTTTAACGACCAAAATATTTGGCCTTTAGATTTATATGCGCATATTATGTGCATGCTATTAATGTGCCATATGCAGAAGCTAGAAATAATATAGTTGAAAAATCGCCTCACCCAACTGTCAACCAGGGTTTGTATCCGCCACTATGGTGGACTGGTCACACACAGTATTGAGTCTCGCAATCCAAGGTTCACAAAGACATTTACCTCCAGCCCGCACGATCTCGTTTCCAGCAGATCACATTCTTTTAGGCTCCATATATATTAGTTTATTTCACTAAAATACTGAAATTTGCATTTAATACGAAATGTGTCTTTTTTGAAATTTTATATCTAGAAACATTTGGTTGAAAAACAGCGGAAGACTATTGCACATTTTTAAAAGATACATTCCCATCGCGTAACTACTTTTGACTTCCTTGTGCCCAATCTTATGTACCATGACAAGAGATGGCCAGGAATCAGGAACAGAAGGATAAAAAGGGGGCTCTTATTCGCCGCCCCACTTCCTTTATTTGTATGTTTGAAGGAAATTATACTCGTGCGAATTAGTATCAATGGCCATTGGTGTCAAGCAAGCATTGATTTTTCTCTAAGAAAAGCTTGCACGAAAATGTTTTATTCTTAACGATAAAGTGTCCCTTTTGACGAAAAGTCGCTTTCTTCACGGAACAAGGTAAAGCAAAAGAAATGTCATAGGCATATTGATAAGTATATGTAAGACCTGATTAGCTGTTCAGTTCATTCCAATTATTTTTTAAAAATCCCTTTTGGAATTCGACTATTTTAAACGGAAGCCTTGTTAGCACTATTCAGCAAAAAAAAAAAAAAAAAAAAAAATAAACAATTAAGGATTAAGGTAGACAAATGAAATTAAGTATACAATTTTTAATCTTATGCATATGACCGCAACAGATTTTTAGGCCATTACAAACATTGTTTCAGACTATTCTAACTTTCTGCAATTTTTGGGACATATCAATTAGGTCTTCAGTGCAGTGTACTCTTTCAAGCAGTGTACTCTTTCGGGCAGTCTACTAACAACATTCCGTTTTATGTGTGCCTTGTTTAGTGCATTTTGCTTTAATGCTAGCTTTTTCTCCATTTAATTTCATTTTTATTTAGAAAATTACCGGCTCACTGGATAGTTTTGAAAATAGTGGAGACATGCAGATCAACTTGTCCTTTGATTCAGAATAATTACATGTATCTATGCTCTTGTACCCTCAAGTAAGTAATACGTCTCCATGTTCCCACTACGGATCGTTTGAGACATAAGGCACCGACCCGGAATAAAAAATAATTAGAAAAGACTCAACAAGCCTACCTCGTAGTTTTAATACTGGGAGTTCGGGATGGATGATTAAAATCTGCATGAATTCATTATAACTGTGTCCAGGTGCTTGGTAAATAAGACTTTCAAAGAATCAACTGTCAATTGACAGGTGGAGGACAAATCATACAGTGTGATTTTATTTTTTTAAATTTTTTTTACATCACATGCTAGTATTAAATTTAATAGTGATCGGTTCAGTTTTTTTTAAAAATGAAATATATTTTACAGGGGTACTAATGGCAAGGATTTAATATTGGGCAAATCATAATAATAATTCATCATGAGACCCTTACAAAAACAAAAAATAAAAACCTGTAATTACGATCACTTTTGATGTATCAGGCAAATTACTTTTTCAAATAGCGAAAGTGAAATGTGTAAGTCTTTTGCAAAGTAACTGCAGAACTGTAATATGTACGGATTTTGTTTCCCCAGGAAATTTGGGTTGTAGTCACCAAAATGATGCAGAACAAAGACAATACATTGTCATGAAAGCCTCAATTCTATTGAGATACGTCTCTTAAATTGACCCCAGTGTGTGTGTGTGTGTGTGTGTGTGTGTGTGTGTGTGTGTGTGTGTGTGTGTGTGTGTGTGTGTGTTGGGTGGAGGGTCGGCTGCACCTCTTTCCTCCTCCTCCCACCATCCCCGTTAATCACCTTGTATCTCCGAAAACCAGTTGGAGGTTTAAATAAAGCCATTATTTTACACAGTCACAAAATTACTCCCATAAACAGGAGGGGCCCAGTCTGGCCGAGTGGTCTAAGGCGCTCGCCATTACCAATCACTGCCATCTCACCTCTGTTCGCGTAGGTTCAAGTCTTGGGCTCGGCCAATGCGGTTATGTGAGAAAGCTTACCAGTAGCTTCCCGTGGGTGGGTGGTTCTTCTCGGGATTTTTCCCGGGTTCTTCCTCCACCAGATATACTGGCCATGGCGGCCAGATGTTCAGTTCATTCCAATTATTTTGGAATAGCCTATGATGTGCTGAAAAATGGCGGTAAACCCATAAAACCAAACCAAACCCACAAACAGGTATTATCAGTTACCTATGGAAACAAGTGTGAAAGTAACAGTTTATGTCTTAGGTAAGTCAGGCATATGCTTACCTGCAAATTCGACCGCTCATATCAAAGAATACAAGAAAAACAAAACACCTGCATAGGTGACAGGATCAGGATCATAAAATGTATAATTAACTGAGGCTTTGTTTTGTATAATCAGATTAATCATTAACAAGTTATTAACTGACAATTTTAAATTAATTTATTAATAGATTCTATCTCAACGTATGTTTGTTTTCGGGAGTACTACATACATACATACATACATACATACATACATACATACATACATACTGTAAATTTGTCGTTTTGGATTTAAGTATTATATTTCCGGCTACAGCTGCGAATACGAAGTCATTCAAAAACTAAACCATGACTGTCTCACTTTATAAATTCCTTATATGTATAGTATGTGCTCTGTATCCTTGATATACCACGAGATGTATACATTTATCTCTGTCTATCTCTCTCCTTGTCGGTTTATCGGTTAGTTTTACTATGATAGGTCCAGAGACATCGTCGCATGCCACGGGCGAAAGTCCGCTAATCAGCTGGGCTCTTTTGTTCGCTGATATTCTTGCGATGATGGTTCAGAGAGAGAGAGAGAGAGAGAGAGAGAGAGAGAGAGAGAGAGATTAACCGAAGTAGAACTGACATACTGACTGATGAAACAATTTCATTAATTTAATTACACTGACTCGCTGGATTAAAATCATAGTGAGCCGCTCGTGAGGATCTGGCTTGAGTAAACACAATGCAACAAAGCCGCTTAAAACACTGCTAATTGATCATACTGGCTTTCTATTGTTTTACATGTTTTGATTTGCCGATAATTTGGTTGCTTAGCCCAATATGCAGTCAAGCGGTAACAGAACTGACCACATTTATGTGTTATACAGGATGTAAATGTATACATGAAGAGGGGTAGAATCAAGTATTCAGTACGCCCGGAGGGCATGATTGGCCAAATAAAGGTAGATATAGTGATTAAAGCACGAGAATAAGGACTTGCCGGACTTTTTTAAAAAGCACTTGTCCCGGACTAGCGACTTGGAAAATTTTACTTGCCTGACTTCGAAAATGAATAGCCCTGAACAGGTAAGTATTAAATCATTAAAATTAGTTTTACCCCCCCCCCCCCCCAAAAAAAAAAAAAAAAAAAAAAACTTCATATTTAGAAAGTTGTCTTTCTTTCAAGGTCTTAAATTATTAATGCCAGAGTATCTTAATGTTTTTAAGTCTTTAAGGAACGTTTGTGTGAAAAGAATGATGTATATATGCCAAAGTTCAAAGAGAGTGTTTTAGAAATCTTTTGCTTACACTGGTACAGTTTTATGAAACAGTTTGCAGTTTATATTGGTCACAGTCATCTTAAGTTAAGTGCATGCAGTAAGCTCATGACCTCATAAGTTTTTAGTGTGCTATGTACATATCATCCTATCTGGAATCATGAAGCTTGGTGACGGGATGCATCTTGATGAGCAGTGCTCCTTCATTTCAGTAGTAGTAGGTCAGAATTGCCCATACGTTATACTTTACTGACTTGGGTTAAATTTTGTTTTTGATGTTCATAGAATAATGAAATTTATGATGATATTCATCTTTGTCACTTCCACACTCGTACGAGAGAAGTACACCTCTCCCTCAGTAAGTCGCACCTGGATCCCATTTGTTTTCTTCTAGAAAATATCAAAAGAATTGGCCCCTATTTGCTAACGTAAAGAAAATCGCGTTCAAAATTGCTCGTTTTATCGTAGAACACGGCAATTAGTGCCAGGAAATTTGAATCAACATCATCAAATTCAGAACTTTTAATAAGTCATATTTTTTTAAAATTTTATTTACAAAAGGAAAAAAATTCTCAGTACACTGTAAATAAGAATATTCAAAAAAAATTTGATCCGTGTAAATGTCAGTAATGTCTACTTTTGGCAACACTTTAAGAAATAAATACCAATGAAATAAGTTTTGTACAGTAAAATTCGTGTTTTAGTTCTATTTTTTAATCCAGTTTCAGTGTAATCATCATAAAGGTGATATGTCCTCTTGTATTCAAATATGGAAAGTGTCAATCTACCGTCACAGCTATGTCTGTGAGTGTTTCTGTTAGAACCTAATCATAAGTGCAGACTGTGTTTTAATGTCCGATTTGCAGAAGTGTTTGTTGTATTGTTACCATGAACCAAAATAAGACCTGCTTTGTATTATCACGTTAATTACGTCTTTTGTATCAAATCAAATAAAGGGGGTGGAATAAGAGAAGTTAAAAGGCATGCAATTTCAACCTGTGTAAGAGCTAGCATTCACAGTAGTGCATCAGGTCAGCTAAGTGTTTCAATTGAACAGTGGAACACTGTTATAAATAGTATGTAGGTAACAATTAAAGTATCTAACATTACACAGTGGTTTATCCTACTAAATCGCAAATGTGATCAAATATAGCAAAGGAAGCAACTGAAAGGAGCACTCAGTGCATGAAAAGCATTGTTTCACATATATGGTTCATTATGGAGAAGCTAGTTCCAAAGTTTGTGGTGAACTTAAAATTCCTGAATTGGCACTCCTAGGTTTGCTCAAGGAAGAGAAGAAATTTCACTATTACTTGCAATGAAATTGTGGCATCAATATTTTACTAATAGAACAACAACAAAAAATACAGAGTTTCAACTTTGATAGTCGTTTCACAAATTAAATGTCCATAGTTTTTGAAAAAAGGAAATCTTGTTATGTTATGAATCAACAATGACACTTGAATATATCCATATTCACATGCAAAGAACAGTGACGTAATACACAATATTTCAGAAGTACACATGAGATGTACGTGGAAACCTCTTGTAGTAATGTTTTTAACAATATTTTAGAGGATGGTTATCTTGAAAATAAAGGTAATTTATACAGCAAAGCGAGCAACTTCATTAGAAAAAGTATTGTATCGACAAATATTCCCAATGCGATTACGAAACTAATATTTAAGCATGAAAACGCCCCCCCCCCCCATCATTGTCGAAGTCCAGCCGGGATGGCATCTCCTTCTTAATTGTTCAGAGGTTCCTCGGTAACTCGCGTATACTGCGGTCTGTGTTTTTGAACCACATTGTGCACAAGTTATCGAGGGAGAAGTGTAGCTCATTTTAGCCTACATTTCATCTTTTACTGGCTTCAGTTATGTTTTTGTGTTTAACTCACAACCACAGGAGTTTTTGGCAAGTTATATACATACATAGAATCATGAAACTTGCAGGACCTGAAAATTACAGTTGTCTGAGGTCCAGTCAATCAGTCTTTTTTAGCTGTGGGTCCATCGTATATTACTAGCACTAAACCGCCGAACCTTTAATATTTCTTAATTGTTCCTGTAGATTGAATACAATGAGCTGTTTAATCCAAAAAAGCACTGAAAAGAGTCAAACGAGTGCAGTGGTACAAGAGGTCATGGGCACTGTATGTAATGTAAACAAAATGACATGTGCAGTTGTTTTTTTTTTGTTGAATTTCTGTGTACTGATATTATGTTGAAATGTTGCCTTGATGCAGTTCCTTTACAATTGATATGGTAATGAAAAAAAGTCAGTATTGCCTTGGTAAGGTTTAACTGCTAGGTACATGCTTCTTGATCATTCCAATAACTGTGGCTTGTAATGTTGTCCACTAATCTGTAATGCGTGTTTTGTATGATGTTTGTTCCCGAGCTGTATTTTATGTATCTGCCTGTACATATGTAAATAATTGAGGGCCACAGGGGAGATTAGTTTTTCTACTAATTGTGTTTCTTTCATAAAATAAAGACTTTATTATTATTATTATTATTATTATTATTATTATTATTATTATTATATACCTGAAGTATTGATGTGCTGTATTTGAACAAAATTCTAAAGTCACCTTAAAATCCAATACACAAGAAACTAATTTGCCTCTGGCATCCAGAGACAAAAATAAAATGATTTCTTTTTCAGTTTCATACATCAAGTATCAATATAAATGTATTTACTGCCAGAGATTTGAAAACATTGATTATAACACTAGGAATTGTGCAAAGTATGTCACAGTGACTTATTCTGAACATGCTGTGCATTCCTCTCGATGCATCCGTTCATTCGGTTTCCTCAATATGCAAACTCCACTGACCTGAAACAACAACAGTTTGGGCAATGCAACTTATGAAAATGGTGCCCTTCTGAACACCATTATTATCAGCATTCTCCAATGAATGGTGGCATAGACAAGATGTTTTAATGAAAACACATCATGTAATATTTAAGTGGCTTTGGATGAAAATGGTGCATATCTGACTATCACTATATCCACACTTTTGTGAAGCACGAGTTTTGAAAACCAGATCTAGTTGACAGGGAAATGAAGTAAAAGGCCATTACATTCATTTTTAAAGTTCATTAAGCCTGTGTGCACATTGACTTGTACATATACAAGTGAATTTCTGTGTGCTGATATCATAAATTATGTCAATCAAATAAATTTTTTGAGAAAATAATAAGTAAAACTTTAAATCTAGTGTTGCATTGATTCATGTTTTAACTGCTTTACTGATGGGATGTGATAGAAAAAAGACATGCAGCTCTGGAAGAATTGGTAAAGGAATTGGTAGTTGGAAAGAAAAACAATTGCTCAATTGGTTCTCTATTATATTTGTCAACTGACAATAAGTAGTTTACCTGTTGAAAGTGCTACATTTTGACTATTCTTTATTACAAGACACAAAGCTGTTTTTATTTATAGTAATTTTCTTTTGTTTTATACATCTGCCATCACCACTGCCCTATCCATAACAAGTGAACATAAAGTCAAATGTTATGAAGGGACATTGTATAGTGTGCATAATCATCAACACAGAAATCTATATCTATATCTATATATATATATATATATATATATATATATATATATATATATATATATATATATATATATATGAGAGAGAGAGAGAGAGACAGACAGATTATGTTCAAATGTTTCCTTTATATAGTTCATTTACAAATTGATATGGTAGTGAAAAAAAAGTAAATATTGACTTCGTAAGGTTTAACTGTTAGGTTACATGCTTCTTGATCATTTCAATAACTGTGCCCTATATGTTGTACGCTAATCCGTAATACCTGTTTTGTATGATGTTTGTTTCCCAGCTGTATTTATATATCTGCCTGTACATACGTAAATAATTGAGGGCCACAGGGGAGATTAGTTTTTCTACTAATTGTGTTTCTTTCATAAAATAAAGACATTGTTATTATTATTATTATTATTATTATTATTATTATATACCTGAAGTATTGATGTGCTGTATTTGAAAAAAATTCTAAAGTCACATTAAAATCCAATACACAAGAAAAAGATTTTTTTTTTTATTTTTGTCTCTGGCATCCAGAGACATAAACAAAATGGATTTTTTTTCAGTTTCATACATCAAGTATCAATATAAATGTATTTTCTGCCAGAGATGTGAAAACATTGATTATAACACTAGGAATTGTGCAAAGTATGTCACAGTGACTTATTCTAAACATGCTGTGTATTCCTCTTGATGCATCCACTCGTCAGGTTTCCTCAATATGCAAACTTCAAAGACCTGAAACAACAGTTTGGGCAATGCAACTTATGAAAATGGTGCCCTTCTGAACACCATTATAGCACCATAGACCTCTAAAAAACAATTCTTATCACCATCCTCACATGAATGGTGGCATAGACAAGATGTTTTAATGAAACACATCATGTAATATTTAAGTGGCTTTGGATGAAAATGGTGCATATCTGACTATCACTATATCCACACTTTTGTGAAGCAGGAGTTTTGAAAACCAGATCTAGTTGACAGGGAAATGAAGCCAAAGGCCATTGCATTCATTTTTAAAGTTCATTAAGCTTGTGTGCACATTGACTTGTACATATACAAGTGACTTTTGTCCAGACTTAGTTGCATTCCAAAGAGCAAGTTGATAGTCAGCACTGTGACGATGATTTTAAGATCGAAGATTTTAACTTCGGTTTTTAGCTGTACTAGCATAATAACATATACAAATATGAATGGAGTTTTATCATTTTACCCAGTTTGTTGAGGTATCTGAAGAATGTCTTCCAAATGCTTTCTACTCATAACCAATATACCAACTGTTGCAGAGTTACCACTCAATTTGTCATACAAATATCACTTAGTATCAGGGAATATTTTGACAGTATCTAAAATGCATCATATCTTCTTCAGTCCATGACATTAAAGGTTCAGTGGCAGAGTTCATGGCTAAGATGTTTTTACTATACTAATGAATATTAATTCAAGCATATAATAAAATATTTTTACCAGGTTGGGCACAGTATGTTGGAGTTTCTCAAGAATATTTTAAATAGTTCCAATACTTGGCCGATACAAAGAATAAAAGGAGGGAAGAAATCGGCTCCATGTGAATTCCTACTGACTCTTCTCAGCCAGTGGAATGCCAGTCTCTTCATCCATCTGTCCATCTGTTAACCACATCACCCCATATCCTGCTGGATATTCACAAAACTTTGGTAATTATCTTGTCCATATGTTACGTATGCACATGAAGGAATAATATTTTTGGCATCCTCTACTTGGGTCACTGGTGAGGAGTCGGAAGTCAGATTATTAAAATTCTCAATTGCAGTAACATTTTCCATATTTTGTGACCAAACCTTTTGTATGTAGTTGTGAGAAGACACATACAATATCTTTTGGGTTATTGTCCCTGGCTCATTGTAAAGGGGTGGGGGTGGTAAGATTGGGGATATGTAATATATGCGGATTTGCCGTGGCAAGACGTATATAGTCTAGTTTCATTGATCCAATGACTTCTTAAAAGCAAAAATTTGTACCTGTTTATCCAATAATTACCTTTATCCAACATTTTTAGCGACAAGACTGCATACTAATTATCTTTATTATTATTGTTGTTGTTGTTGTTTTTACTGTTGGTAATGAAAAAGTATGTATTTACCATCAAGTATACATGGTTTAATGTGTTAATAAACACAGTACTCAAACTGGGGTCAGAAAAGTGGAAGAAATGAATTGTAATTAGAATTTTGATTAAAAATATAAATAAATATAGTCTTTACTTGGTCAGAATAAATGTTTGTGGTCTATCCTTGTTTTAAAATGAAAGATTACAGTGTTGCACAGTTTTTAATGTCTTGTTAAAAGAATAACATCTAGTCTGTTTCAATGTCTGTTCCTAATAATGGTTAAAAACTCGGGTAATCGAACAATATTTACATTTATCGTTTTCAGAATTTTTCAAAGAAGCATTTTTAGAAGATCATTGCAAAAATATTAACATTTTATTTATATATTTATTTCCCTGTAAGCTTATCACACTTTATTTTCTTGTGTGCATAATTCTGGAACCTGTTTACACTTGATTCTAAGCATGAAAAAAAGTTGCCATATTGACAATTAAGGTCAGTAGTAGTCTACTTAAATTAAATGTTTTGTCAAGTCAGCATGTATCATAAAACACTCCATGACTCCATGCAGTTCAGTGGTTGATTATATAATGGATTAGGCCAAAAAGAAAAACATGTGCGTTTCCTTTTGTACTTGTTTTAAAATTAGATAAGGCAGGTTTTTTTTTTTTTTTTTTTTTTTTAACATTATATATAAATGAATTAATATAACAAACACTTCAAAGTACTGGTCAAACCCGGCTCAATTAGATGCACAAATCAATTTCGCCAATGTGATTTTTTTTATAATTAAAATTTAAAAAAAAAAAAAAATAGACATTATATATAAATCCCATAAATTTTCAAGGGCTTCAAAGTACTGGGCAAAACCAGATCAGTTAGATGCACAAATCAATTTTGGCAATGTGATTATTTTTTTTGTGTATGGGTGGGGGGTGGGGGAGGAAAGTGCTAGGGTCGGCAACGTGAAATGGGGATGGTGGGCCGACCGGAAAGATACATATTTTTTTTTTTTTTTTTTTTTTTGCATTGAGCTGATGATAGCATTTTTCAGCAAAGCTAACTGATAAGAGGGTCTCCCAGTAATATGTGGGTGAAGTGGAAATTATGCAGATTCATTTAAAAGGTCATTTCTTTATTAAAAGAAGGAAAAAAAGTGAGGTTGCTTTTTGCCCACTAGTTTGAGACCTGATATATTTGTTCCACAATTTGTATGCCCCACCATGACTGCTTGGGGCATAACGTTTTACCCTTGTCAGTCTCTCCATCCTTCCATTCATTACACCTTGTTTAAGTTTTGCATTTATGTCATTTCAGGCATCATGGTGGGGCATCCATGTTTCATGAACACATTTCTAGCATTTATATCTCTTTATATAATATATATAATATTTCCTTTTTGTTTCTTCAGGTAATAACTTCAGAAATTTCATGCCCATCTGCTATCGATGAAATTAAAGAGAGTTAGAGAATGAGCTGAGACAGAATTTGGCACTTACAAAATAAAGAAAAATGTAAGTTGGAAATAAATAGGATGAAATTGTGTTGGATGTAGTAAATGAACGTATTTTGAGACCTGCACAGATGCTATGATGCTCTGCATCTTTTACAGCACTCTGACTCGCACTTACAAATTATGTATTAAACTTATTTTTGATGTGTGAACTAATTACAAGATTTGTTAATTATATTTTAATATTCATTTAAAAATTAGTTTCTGATTCTGATTCATGATCAGTCACAATAGCTATATCTTTGTTTATGTGCCCCGAACAGTATGCATGCCAACTACAGCTAGAGCTGAGTATAGTGTCCTTGTTCGTCATAGATGTGTTACCAGTAACTGGATTTAAAGATGAAGCACAAGCTACATATCATATGATAGCACAAGAAACTAAGTTTACAGTTTGCAATCCTTAGATCAAGAATCCTGAAGTGTTTTTTATATGCCTGCCATAAGGCAGAGTGTATTGCATTGGTGTTGTCCATCTGTCCGTCTATTAACAATTTGGTTTCTGCACAATAACTTTAGTTGTCCACCATCTACCATTACCAAACTTTGTGGATGGCTTGTACTTTTGGGTAAGAAATAACCCTTTTTATTTTTGGCTCAAAAGCTCAAAGGTCAAAGTCACCTTGAAAGAAAGAAAATGGTTTCTGCATCATATAACTTGAGAGTTCTCCTCCATCTACTGTTACCAAACTTTGTGGAAAGATTGCGCTTAGTGCAAGAAAGAACCTATTGATTTCAGTATCAATAGGACAGAGGTCATGGTCACTATGGCTAGAAGAAAAAATGGATTCTGCACAATAACTTGAGATGTTCACCATCAACATTTACCAAACTCTGTGGATGGCTTGTACTTGAAATATAGCAGAACCCTATTAAATTTGGGTTCAAAAGGTCAAAGGTCAAGGTCACCGATTGAAAGAAGAAAACAGTGTCTGCACAATAACTTGAGCTCTATATCATCTACTGTTTCCAAACATTGTGGATGGCTTGCACTTGTTGTAACAAAGAATCCTTTTGATTTTTTCAAAAGTTCAAAGGTCAAGGTCACTGTGACTGAAAGAAGAAAAATGGTTTCCACACAAAAACAATTAGTTTAACATGGCATACCTCAACCAAACTTAATAGATGGCTTGTGTTTTGGGTAAGGAAGAAACTATTGCTTTGGGGTCAAAGATCAAAGTCACTTACTCAAACAAGAAAAATGGTCTTTGCACAATAATATTAGTTCTACATAACAGATCTGGCTGAAACTTTTATACATGACAGACCTGGCTGAAACTTTGTGGATGGCTTGCACTTAGGGTATGGAAAAGTCTATTGATTTCAGGGCCAAAGGTCAAAGTCACTGACTGAAAGAACAAAAATTGTTTCAGTGTAGAAATTTCAGCTATCTTCATAGAGGATTATTAATCTTGGGGCAGACATATAATGTGCCAATCATAGTACTCTTGTTTTTAATAAATTAATTTTTGATCAGTATATAAAGAACTCTCCTCCATTTTAGTTTATCATCCAGTAACATGCTTCTAAGGATTACTTATATTATTGCCAAAAATGGATGCTTTTAAGTTACATGAATTTTTTTTTAAAAATGCAGGCTTTTTCAGTCACTACTCTTTCAAAATCAACATTGGTTATAATTAACCATACCTGCATGTTTTCTCCACTAGTTGAAATTTCAAACTTTTTCTTTATTCTCTTTTTCATGCATTATTCAGTTGTCTATTATTTACAAAGGACAGTAAAGACACAGAAAATTTAATTTAATTTGATTTATGTACATGCCGCAGATTGACATGTTTGTGTTGTATGGTCAACGCCATCAGTGTCATAGACACTTTTTTTAATGTAGTGGGTTCATATGCACATATTTCAACGATTTATAAACAGTATATTAGCAGGATAGCTGTGCAGGCCTGTGTTCGCTGATTTTCGTAGAGTTTACCTACAAGATTTCCATACAGGAGGCCAAATTTGTAACTGGCCCCTAGCACAAATATGTTTGTTGTAGTGTAAATTTGACAGTATAATTACTCTCAGGTATTTTGTTGAATATACTTTTATCCCCCACCAGGATAGTAATAGGGTCATGTGGTGTTACCCTTGTCAATCCAGTCATATGTCCGTCCATCTGACCTAGGTTAAGATTTGCATTTAGGTCATTTCAGATGCTGCGGTGGGGCATCCATATTCAAGTCATTTGACCTACTTGGGTTCAGGTGATATGGGAAAGTGATTTCAAGGGCAAATAACCTATTATGTAATCTAGAGAATTTTTCATATCAGTAAATAGATTTTTATTCTCAAGCATATATTATCTAACATGGCTGTATGGTCAAGTGTGCTTATGGTATGGCCCTTTGGTCTGTACTCGGTTGCTATTTTCAATGTCTTCTAAAAACAACTGCGAGACCAATTTCAACCAAATCTGGAAAAGAGCATCCGGACAAAAAGACCTTTAAAACTGTACAAATAATGCTGATCCGTCATAAAATATAGCCACTATTACTAAAGGCAGAAAAACATCTAAATGATTTTTCTCATAACTGCTGGTCTAATGCGATAGAATGCATCCTGTTATGAAAACCTTTCAAATATGAATAAATGATGCCGACCTGACATCAGATGTGGCCACTGTTACTAAATAAAGAAAAGCTTTTATGTGAATTCTTCTCCAAAACCGCTGAATCGAATTTGACCAAACTTGAAGGAAAGCATCCTGACATGAAGCCCTTTCAATTTTATACAAATGATATAAATTTGCCATCAAATATGTCCACCATTACTAAAAAGTAAAAAGGTTTAAACCACTTCTCAGAAACTGCTCAGCAGAATTCAACTAAACTGGACAGAAAGCATTCTGGTATAAAGGACTTTCAAATTGATACAAATAATGTTGATTAGCCATATAATATAGCTGCTGTTACTAAAATTTCTGAAATGACAAATGATCACAGCATGCCAACAGATATGGCTACTGTTACAAAAAGTATAAGAATTGAAAATAAAATCTTCTAGGTAACCACCAATCTGATTAAAATAGAAATGTATTTATAATAAGTAGATCTGACAGGCACCAACACAGGTTCATGTTTTGGTGACTTCTGGAATTCCTGATCAATTTTCTTTTCGTAACCTTTCAGATAAAGCATTACATTTCATGTTAAGGAGAGTTATCATTAGAAATGTAATGCGTCAATTGACGTTTTTCACCTTAAAAAATGTGAAAGTGCTAATTTGATAAGTGAATTGAAAGGTCAACAAAACATGACCTCATCTGTGTCTGTGAAATCTTTGTTATGTCGGCAATCTTGATTTTAATCAGAATAACTGCTTAACATAATTTGACCAAATTTGACAGAAAGTATTCCAGCGTCAACACCTTTCAGATTTATATAAATAATGCCGTTCCACCATTGAATATGAGTGCCATTACTGAAAGTTGAAAAACATTTAAGCAAATTTATATTTTAAAAAACATAAGACACTGGACAGAATTTGACAAACATTGACACAAAACATCCTGGCATTGGGGCCATACAATACTGTCTAAATGATGCTGATATGAGATTAAATATAGATGAAAATACAAGAAACAGAAAAACCTTGAAACAGTTGTTCTCATAACATATGCATCAACAGCATTGGATAAATTTCAATAGAAAACATCCCACTGACCCAGATTTCTTGGTCAACTGTTCTTGCCTCTGGCCTTTAGGCATATCTCCGCAAGGTGAGAAAGCTCAGGCAGTGTTTTGAAATTACTTGTCCAGCACCGATTTATTCGTCACAGAACCCATGCAATTGGTAAAACAATAGTCCTTCTAGCTGATGGCTAATCCTGTGTTTAAACACTATATTTTAAATAGCATGGTATGTATGCAACAAAGCTTGAACCATGTTAATTAAATCAAAGCTGTTTTCTTTATTTTTGGCTCTTTGTTTTTGTGTCCAGTATTGCATTGTGCCAATGTCTTAAATTTGCACATCCTATCAAACATGTAAGTTGAAATGTCATCAGTTTATGCTAAAACCTCTTTAATGTATACTTGTGTTTTACTCAATGATTGGCTGAAAATTGAAAGGTCACTGAGATGGGGTATATATTGCCCAATAAAAAATATCAATACAACATACATGTACGTGTTTTTTTCATGTCTTACTAATGACCAACATCAGCAAGTAAACAACACATTTTGTTTACAATTGAAATCTGTATTTATGTTTGTTACTCTTGCTAATCTGAGGCCTACAGCTCTTATAGAAGGGCCTGCATTTTACATTGGCTTTAGGTCCTTCTGGCCTACATCATTTTAGCTGAGTTTCAGGCACTTATGTAAGACCCACTTGGGCCTCTTGTTTTTTATGCAAAAGGCAATACTGTGGCTTCACTCTTTTTTGTGGGGTACCAGTTTTTGTTGTGGTTGCTCTGAACCATGAAATTAAAGACTCTATGAAAAATGAGCCACATATAATGCAGAAAACCCACCATACCACTGTTTTCTTACTGATATATTCCTATTGATCAACAAAGTTCACATGTTTGATAATTCCACTTCATTACTGTAATAAAATGTTATTTGTTTTTTTTAAAAACATTATTTCAGTGTGCTCACGCCAGTTTTTATTTCTCCACGCATTGTGGTGGGGTGGAGAGAGCAATAAGAAAAAGTTCCTCCTCCATCTCCATGCGCATACTGATGGAGTTGCTGTGGCTTCTCACAGAGAATAGCTCTGTACACTACATTTTCTTGCCGAGTTGCATCCAATGATCACCATGGAGTGGTCATGGTGTAGATAAAGTGTGATCATGGTGTTGATAAAGTGGGCTAGATTTACCGTTTATGACCCCAGCAAGTATGCGCTAAGGAATCTCGTTGAGAGAAAGAGCGAGAGAGAGAGCACAGTTGGGCACTGAATTATTTATGTCGCTGCCCATATAGATTGACAGACACTATCTTTTTTTTCTTCCAATTAAAATCTTAGACAACATCAGTGTAATGCAATCATGCACAAACTTTATTAATACAATATATTGAGTGATGCATATAATTTTCAGGGTTTTGAAAAAGAAATCTTCCGGGTTGAGACCCCCTCCCTCCAGATTATCGTTCAATCCTTGTTAGGATTTTGATTCATCGTACCGACATAGGACTAGGTAAGGGGATTGGATCGGCATTCCCCCTCTTCCCTATGATTCCTTTAAACCCTTATGGGATGTAGGGCCTTCCACTGCATGGCAGCAATTGGACAGTTCCCTGCATACAGCCATGGCCTTCATGACCTTGGCCCCATGGCAGTGAGATCGATGCCGTAGTCCATAGAAGGAGGGAAGGGGACAGAGTCTCCCCCGAACTGCACCAGGAGGGTTGAGAGTCGCTCTCATACTTCTGCCATGCCTGCCACTAAGGACAGTCCCATGGTTCTGCCTGAGGAGTCTTGGATCGATATTCCTCTTACTCCCAAGTCTCTCCAGCCTAAAAAACAGAGACACTGGGTCACGTAGTCCTGCTTCCCAGGTTAGAGTGCAGGATGAGGATGTCCTTTCCATCCTCATGAATTCTCGCGAGTTTGATATGGAATGGACAGAGGTGGTACCCCGTTCCTTAGGATCTCCCAAAATGTCGGTTATGGCGGCAGAGGAAGAAGAGGTCTGGTCATTTGACAAAACGGTTAATGAGGTTTATTGCCTAATGATTTGTGTGCTAAGCCCTCAGGCTCAGAGGACACTAAGATTCTCTCCAGCTTGGAGAAACTCTCTGGATCTGCCTCTCGTCCTGATCTCTTGTTGCTTCCTCACTCGGCATGGTAAAATGAACTGTCCCAAGGTTTTGTAAGGTCCAGGAGTTTCCTAGACAACATAGAGGATGGTCCATCCTGCCTTCTGCATTGAGATCTTTGGTGTCTTCTGTTAGTTACCGGGTGCACACCCCTTACTGGCCCCTTGAACCTCTTACTTTAGATGCTGCAGCAACGCAAGTGGATATTTCCACAGGGACTTGGGCTCGCCTTCCAGTTAAAACATGGAGTCATTAGAGCAAAAAGCTAGGTCACTAGTAACTGTAGCTTCACATGTTGATCTCTTTTTGGCAGCCTCCTACAACCTGCTTAGGGAGGAGGCTCTGTCGCCACTTGCTTTTCATTGTTTGTTGGAAGCAGTGGCAAAAACATCAAGACATGAGTTATCATTGTTCATGGCCTTATCGGCGGAGCTTCTCCACCTCCACAGGGATGTTGCTTTGGACACATCCAAGGTATTACTGGAGCCACACAGGCCACGGGAAGAGGTTTATGGGCCCTTCCCCCTTTCCTAAGGAAAAGGGGGGTTGGCCTTAGGGACTCGATCCCTCTCCTGCAGAGCATCCCTCTTCTGTGAGTTCCCATATGTGCCAGACTATACCTTCTTTTTCAGAGGCTTCGTCCTGCATCATGGTCGATGGCTGGGTCCTCTGTATCATACAAGGAGGATACCATCTTCGTTTTCGAGATCTTCCTCCTCGAATGAGGACCCACATGTTCTTCCACCAGTTGAATATGGTGCGGTTAAAGGAAGAGGTACACTCCCTTCTCCAGAAGGGTGCAGTGGAGAGGGTGTTCAACGATCATTCTCCGGCTATCTACTCCCGCATTTTTTGCGGTACCCAAGAAAAGGGGAAAGTTTTGTCTAATTATCGATCTTTCCTCCCTAAACAAATTTCTGCAGGAGGAGCCCTTCAAGATGGAAACAGTAGCTTCAGTCAGGATGGCCCATAAGGCCCGTCCACTGGGTGGTTTCCATCAATCTTAGGATGTGTATTTTCATATCCCTATCATTCCTCCTCACAGGAAGTACCACTGGTTTTGCTTGGACGGAGAGGTTTTCCAATTTCGCGCTCTACCATTCGGTCCAGCCTTCGCGCCCAGAGCGTTTACCAGGGTCATGAGAGTAGTTGCAGCCCACTTAAGGTCACTGGGTATCCCAATCCTCCAATATTTCAGTGATTGGTTGATCCACAATGGGATGCTCGAGTCCCTCAGAATCGACCTATCTCGCTGTTGGTCTGTAGTGACCACACTGGGTCTTTTACCCAACCTAGAGAAGTCAGAGCTTTCTCCATCTCAAGATTTCGTCTACGTGGGAATGAATTTCCTTACGAACAAGGGATTAGTCCGTGTCACTCGGGACATAGTAGACACGCTGAGAGCCAGGACCATGTAGTCGGCTCGTCTTTTTCTTTCTCTGCTGGGGACCTCGAATTCCACAGCGGACATGGTCACCCCAGGCAGACTACACTGGCGTTCTCTCAAGTTTCTCCTTCTGGTAAACTGGAAACTGCACAGGGACCCTATGAATGTTCGGATTTCTCTAAGTCAGGTCTTCCACCATCATCTGTCTTGGTGGATCATTCAGGACCGGTTCCTTGCCGGAGTCCCTATGCACGCCCCTGATCCCCACTTCTATCTGTTCACAGATGTGTCAGATTCAAGGTTGGGTGCTCATCTGGAGCCGGAAGGTCTGATTCTTCAGGGCTTGTGGTTCCAGGAAGAATCTACCCTCCACATAACAATTTGGAAATGAGGGCAGTGGTTCCTAGCCCTTCAGGGGTGCATCGACAGCAAAGGGGTCACTGTGTAATGTTCTCCTCCGACAACACATTGGTGGTGATTTACCTCAGAAGACAAGGAGACACACATGCCCCTTCTCCCCTCATGGAGGTTTTGAACCTCCTTCGCTGGGCAACCTGGGAAGGGATTACCCTTCGAGTTTGCCACATTCCTGGCAGAAAGTATATTTTGGCATTCAGTCTGTCCAAGGAAGGATGGATAGTCGTCACGGAATGGTCTCTTCACCAATCCGTAGCAGATTCTCTGTTCATACTTTCATACACTCTTGGTGGACTTGTTCGCCACGAGGCTAAAGAACAGCTCCCCTTTTATGTCTCCTCATTCCCCGATCAGGGAGCCTGGGCAGTCGATGCTTTCAGCCTGAATTGGGATCGTCTGTTCGCCTACGCATTCCCACCCTTCAGGATGATTCCACAAGTACTTCACAAAGTAAGGAACTCCACTGCTCAGCTCATGTTGATAGCCCCTCTGTGGCCCCAATAATCATGGTTCAATGATCATCTTGACCTGCTGGTAGACCAGTCCGGGATGTTACCACAGAGGAGGGACCTTCTGTCACAGCACAGGAGTTCTCTTCTGCACAGCAACCCACAGATTCTCCACCTTCACGCTTGGCTCATATCAAACAATCTCTCCTCCAGAGGAAGTTATCAAGTAAGTCGCAAAGTGCATCGTTCAATCCAAGAGGCAATCTACATCAAAGGTCTTCGATGCCAAGTGGAGAATCTTTTGCGATTCTTAGCTGTCCCTCTTTGAGCGCATTGGCTAATTTTCTTCTCTTCCTGTTTGATGAGAGGCAATGCTTAGTTTCTACTATCAAGGGCTATGGGGAGCCCTTTTCTAACACTCAAATTTTTCTAAGAGTCCGGCTATTGGTGCGGACTCTCACTTAGTAGACCTGATCAGGTATTTTGAACTACAAATACCAGTGTCTTGTTTTCTGATGCCTAGGTGGAATCTCTCGTGTCTTGTGGTCCTTTAATAAATCCTCCTATGAACCTTTAAGTGAGGCTTCTTTCAAGAACCTTACCCTCAAGACTGTTTTCTTGCTCTCCTTAGCATCCACAAGACGAAGGAGTGACGTTCATGCTCTATCCATAGAGCAAGGCTGTTTGAGATTCAATGGGAATTATGAGTCAGTTGCTCTCCTTTGCCGACCAGATCCCCAGTATCAGTCGTACCTGTGCTGGGGATGATCAGGATAGACTTTTATGTCCAGCTAGAGCTTACCAGTACCTTACCAAGAGGGATCTTTCTTCATGAAATTAAAGTTCATGAGGTTTGAACTATTGCAACCTCGTGAGCCTAATTACCTCATTCATCTCTGGAGGATGTGATGAAAGCCGCATTTTGACAATCTCACACTACCTTCTCCTTTTACATTTCGCTCGTTGGCTCACCAAAGTGAAGGCATATTTTTCTTTGGGTCCACTAGTCGTAAGCTCAAAAAGGTGGCCCATGCGGATACCATCCCGAAGTAGTTGACGCCTCTACAGTGTTGGTGAGTATTCCTTGTTATTTTCCTTAACCATTTGTAAGATATCAGCCTCCCACCAAACTGGCAAATTCAGCTATGCAATAGCAACAGAGTAAGTTATTACTGATATTAAAATGAAGTTTTTTTTTTTTGGGGGGGGGGTAAAACTAATTTTAATTATGTAATACTTGCCTGTTGCTATTGCTAAATTACCTCCCCACACTGATGTCCCACTAGTAAGGCTATGTCCTGAAAAAGAATGATTAATTGTGGGAGTCACGTGCAAAGACTGGGGTTTACATAGTGAGTTCTATTCACTAGAACTTTCTAATCAACCCTATGGGAGGATGAATTCTCGTCATACGGTCGGGTATTTCCTGTTACGTAAATAAATTAACTACGCAATAGCAACAGGTAAGTATTACATAATTAAAATTAGTTTTTACCCACCAAAAAAACTACATTATCAGCTAGCAATTTACTATTTGTAACTTGCAAATTACTAGCTTGTTGGCATCAACTGCAAGCCCTGATAACATGATCGTTAAACCAGTCCAAAGAGAACAAAGGCCGCCCATACCCAAACAAGTCTACCTGACGCAGCAACACCTCCAAATATCCCTCATTATAAAGCTGTGAAAAACATGATCTCCACACAGACAATATTCAGTAATGTTCCAACACCAAAATCACTAAGAAACAAAAACAAACTGAAACCTGGCAGGCAGCACAAGGGGTCTGATGACCCTATAAAACTGCATAATAGGTTTGGCGACCTTGAGGACATGGATGCAGAAAAAACTGCTCCATGTCCTCAGGGCGACTCCAGATCTACAAACAAAAAAATTACCCCTGTACTTCCTCCCAATAAATAGGCACATAGAAGTGCTCCCTCCCAAAAGGTCTAACCTAATTACTACACCATCTCTACTTTTAATTCATAATGAAGAAAACCATTGTACAATGGAATTGTCAAGGACTTGAAACCAACTACAATGATATTCTTCTGCTTTTAAATGAGCACGATCCTGCAGTGGTGAGTCTGCAGGAAATTTTTTTAAAAGACGCGGACAACATCACTCTTAAAAATTATTCCTGTTTTAACACCTACTCTCAGAATGTTGACAGAGATTTAAGAGGAGATTCTGTTGTTGTGAACAATAGGGCTTCTTATAATTACATTGCTTTAAACATGCATTTCAAGCCATTGCTGTAAGCATCACTCTTCATCGAGTGATTAAATTTTTGTTCCATTTATATACCACCTTACACCAACTTACAACCAAATGATCTAGACAACCTTGTTCAACATCTGCCTATCCCGATTGTTCTACTTGGGGATTTCAGTGCCCATATCATTTTATGGGAATCAAAGGCCACAAATGACCAAGGCAAAAAAAGGTAGATGATTTCATTTCCAGACATGATTTGTGTCTTTATAACGCCAAGTTGCCGACGTATTTACATCCAGGAACGGGTACATATACGTTCAAAAACCTGACAATCTGTACCCTTTCTCTGCTTTTGGATTACAGTTGGAAGGTAACTGATGACCTTCACAGTAGTGACCACTTACCAATCTCCTTTCAAAACATTAACTCTACCATTGATGAACCAATCTCACACTGGAAATTAAAGAAAGCCAATTGGGAAAAATTTGAAACACTTTGCAAAACTTAACTTAACAGAGATCTCTTTATAAACGTAAATGATCCTGTTCAACTTTTTACATCTACCTTACTTGAGATTGCAGAAGAATCCATTCCTATATCCTCACCTAACTCTCAAAGACCCAAAAAACCATGGTTCACTGAAGATTGTAAAGAAGCCATTAGACAACGTCAAGCTGCATTGAGAAAATTTGACACTCATCCGACGCTGGAAAATTTAAGTAGGTATCACATTTTTCAGGTTAAAGCTCGCTGTACAATTAAAGAACATAAGAGAAAATCATGGAAAAACTATGTTTCTACATTAAACTTGCATTCCTCTATACTGAATGTATGGGATATGATCTGCAAAATAAATGGTAAGGGAAAAAATGACACTTTCTGACATCTTAAATTATATAATAAAAACTTAAATTTCAGGCACAACATAGCAAATGTACTTGCTGATAGTTTTTCTCACAATTCATCATTGTTAAATTATTCAGCCAATTTTCGAAGGCTGAAAAGTCAAAAAGAGAAGATACATTTAAAATTCACATCAGATAATTCAGAAAGTTATAATCAACTGTTTTCAGTTTTGGATCTTGTGGATACATCCATGGGGCCTGACGAGATACATTACCAGTTTTTGAAACACCTACCAGACCTTTCACTAACTGCTCTTTCGGAAATTTTCAACGATATATGGACCACTGGTAATGTCCCAAAAACTTCGAAAGAGTCCACAGTAATTCCTGTTCCCAAACCTGGTAAAGATAGCACAGATCCTATTAACTACCGTCCTATTGCATCGATGAGCTGTCTCTTTAAAACGATGGAACAAATTATCAATGTCAGACTCTTTTGGTATTTGGAGTCTAACAGTTTAATATCTACTTTTCAAAGTGGCTTCTGATATGGTCGTAGTACCAGTGATCATTTGTTTAGACTTGAAACATTCATTTGCGATGCTTTTGTCAAGAAAGAACACTTGGTAGCTGTTTTCTTCGGCTTGGAAAAGGCCTACGATACAACATAGAAGTACGGAATAAGGAATGACCTGTATGATCTGGGTCTAAAAGGCCATCTACCCACTTTTATATGCAACTTTCTTTCAGATAGGTAATTTAAGGAACGAGTAGGCTCCACCCTCTCTGATATGTACGAACAGGAGATGGGTGTGCCTCGGGGGAGTATTTTAGCTGTTACACTTTTTAATAGCAAAATTAATAGCATCACCAAGTATTTGACTCCTGGTGTGGATTGCTCCCTATATGTTGATGATCTCCTTATATGTTATCGATCCAGACATATGCATACAATCAAAAGACAATTGCAACAAAATATAAACAAGATTGAAAATTGGGCAACTACCAATGGTTTTAAATTATCAAAATCAAAAACAGTATGTATGCATTTTTGCCAGCTATGAAGATAACATGATGATTCTAAACTCACATTAGACAAAACACCTATACCGGTTGTTGAGGAAACCAAGTTTTTTGGTATTGTCTTCAACAGAAAAGTCACCTTCATCCCACACATTAAACAATTGAAAGCTAAATGTTTGAAAGCCCTTGACTTATTCAAAATAGTAGTGCACAGTGACTGGGGTGCTGATCGAAAAGTTGTTCTTAACCTATATAAAATCTTCAGTAGATCCAAACTAGACAATGGTTGCATTGTTATAGTTCAGTCAGAAAGACCTATTTAAAGATGCTTTACCCAATTCACCATCAGGCAATACGGCTTGCTTTGGGAGCTTTTAGAATATCCCAGTTGAAAGTCTATTGGCTGAAGCGAATGAGCGACCCCTATCACATTACAGAGAAACATTATTGTTACGATATGCCCTGAAATTGAGAGAAAACCCTTTAAACCCTGCTTTTGTATCTGTTTTCCAACCCAACTTCAGAACTTTATACGAAAATAAACCTAATGTCGTTCCTACATTTGGCATTAGAATATCAGCCTGCATTGACAGTGCAAAAATTGACCCTTCAAAAATCCAAAAGTCTTTTGATTCTGTCGTACCTACATGGCTTGTAAAACAACCCAAAGTACTTTTTACTCTGCAAAAAAGAAAAAAGTCTGAGACCAGTCCTCCCAATTTTTTCATAAAAAAGTCTGAGACCAGTCCTTCCAATTTTTTCATACCTCTTATAGGGAACTTTTCTCCAAATGGATGAACTACACAATAATTTATACTGATGGTTCAAAAGATTGTCAAAAGGCTACTGCCGCCTTGATTAGCGTAAATGATGCTACCAAACCTCTTTTAATGGATGGTGCATAGATTTTTTCAGCAGAAATCAGGGCATTAGATCTTGCTCTGAAATATATCAAAACCAAAAATAATTTAAATTCGATCATCTTCTCCAACTCAGTCACTCCACAATCCTTAGGTGAATGACCTCCTACAGAACCAACCATATGGACGAAGTAATCGTTGCACGAATTAGAATTGGTCATACTTATGCAACCCACTCTTACATATTTAAGGGTGAAGATCCACCCGAGTGCATGGCTTGCAACAAACCTGTTACCGTGAAGCACTTTCTCATCGATTGTTTCGACCTCCAACCTACACGCAATCATTACTACAATGTGCAACACATGAAGGAGCTTTTTGATACGATAAATGTGTCTTGCATTTTAGATTTTTTTAAGGAAGTTAAAATTTGTTCTAAAATATAGCTTGTGTGTACCCTATTTCTCTAGAGTAGTTTTTAATGAAAATGTGTTCTGTCAATCACCATAAGTATCTTTTAACATGTAATTACCATTTATATATACTATTTACATTCACGTTGATTGGGAACCTTTATATATTATCCTTACCATCTCATTGTTTTTTGTTTATACCGCCTGTTGATTGTGAACCACTTTTCATACATAAATCACCTAACATATAACCATCTTGTGGCTCTATATAGCCTTACAGTGCTATTTTTGAATACAATCTTCACTACACCTTAAGCTCAGCCCCCCGTGGGCTTGTGCAGTTGGTACCGTTATACCTTAAGATAGCTTCAGCACATATATGTGCCTGCTCAGATTTGCTCAGATTTGTTTTTTTCTCTAGGGTTAGCTGTGCTCAGATTTCTTATTCTCTCGGGTTGGCATCTCTTTGTTAGGGATGGATCTTGACAGGTGTTTGATTTGCGCTAATACTGGTGATAGCATTGTTTGAAATATTGAAGATACAACCATTTGCTGTCATAATATGTTTTTTTTTTATTCTTTATTTTTTTTGGGTATTTGTAGAGGTTAATCCATTAAATAAAATACCTAGAGTGTATCAATATGAAAACTTTGACAGGTAAATCCACGATAATGTCTTTTTTTTTTTTTTTTTTTTTACAAAATCACAAAAATAGATACCTGTAAAAATAAATGAAACCACAGTATTCTCATGTTTTCTTCACTTTTTCAGCAAGGTCAGAGTGCTCCCAAAGCAATGAAATTTAGTGCCACAGGGCCAGCTATTTATAAAATACAGAACACCACCAGTATCCACCACGTGAGTAAACAAACATGATCCTCTTTTTATTTTGTTCTTTTTCCATGATGCTTATCTGTAAAGAATGTTTGAAGAACTAAAGGCAAAACTTGTAACCTCAAGCAAAACTTTGGGGGAAGTATTTGTTGTCAAATTTCATAAGTTATGTCTGAAATATTATTAGGTACTAATGGTCAACTTTATTTTTGTCTTGCCGGCTTTAACGTGGTCAAAGCATAGAGGTCACTCATTCCCAATGGTGGTGGTGACGATGGTGGCAACGTCGTCATGAGTTGAGTTTTGGTTTAAGTTTTTTGGTACGGTCATACGTCCCTAGTCCTCTTAAGTACTGCTTTCACACTTTGATGATATATACAGTAAGCATTGGTCATTCATCTCATACTCAATCCTTTCTGTACCCCTCCAGAGAAGGTAAAGGTCATTTGAAAATCTTGGTTACATTTTTTGGTTCAAGTATTGATGTTTGGTCACAAATCTTGAACCCATAGAGCAGTGGTTCTCAAACACCGGGTCGCGACCTAAATGAGGGTTGCGAGAACCCTCGTGACCCTATACAGGTACTGCATTTTGGGTTGCAAAAGATTGTATTTAGGGTCGCAATAAAAAACGTTTGGGAACCACTGCCATAGATGGATTGCTGTCATACTTACATGTAGACAAGTAAAATCAATAAGCATTGCCCTTTAAACTCCTTGCACCCCCACCCCTCCCTCTGTTGACGATGCCTAGCCAAGGTCATTGGAAAATCTTGGTTAAAGTTTTTGGTTGAAGTTTTGATGTATGATCATTGGTCCAAAAGCCTGGAATGGATAGCTATCATATTTGGACTGTGGAATGCAGAAGTTCTCCATGCACCTATACCCTCTCTCTGACCCTCGTGCAAGGTCATAGTTATTTGAAAATCTTGGTTTCATTTATGGTTCAAGTTTTTATTGAAGCTCATAGGTCCCAAACCTTACTGTATCATACTGGGCCTGTATAATAACAAGAAACTGCCCTCGTATACTGATGTACCATTTATACTGATGTACCCCTACCCACCTTTTGATCCTCATGCACAGTCAAGGTCATTTGAAATTTTGGTTAAGTTTTCATTTTATGTGTTTCTGTATGGTCATAAGTCCCAAACCCTGAGAGGGATAAATAGAATTAGGAAGCTCTCCCCTCTCATATCCATGCACAACAACTCTCCTTTGACTAAAATGTAAGGCTTGGGTATTTTTAAAATATCTTGAAGTTTTTGGTTAAAGTTTTCCTGTATGATCGTATGAATATGATAGGTAATATGAAGCCAAGGAGAAAGGAGCACAGCTTCAGACATGCATTATAACTGAGTGCTTCTCAAAACTGAAGTGGAGGAATACGCATGGACAACAACAATAATATTGCGTGACATCATGGAAATGTTTTTCATAGCATTAAGTGTGCGTTCTTCACCTGTGTAAAAGAAGTGTTTTTTGCTTTGCATGCAATATTAATTTATTGATGAATATTGAACATACATTTAATGTCATGAATTTGTAAAAGGAAAATTTATTTTTCTTTGCTTTCTTTGACATTTTGTTCTGAAAATTGTATTCTCAGTTGAAGTACTCATTGTAAATCATTATAAAAACCAAGAAATATAAAACTGGAAAAGAAGGTTATTCAACTGATAATATACATTATCAGAAGGGTTCTCTTTGCATACTATTATATATGGAATAGAATTAGAAAGCTCTGTCCTTTCATAATTCATGCATACTTCCCATCCACTGACCATCATACACTGAAGGTCCAGGTCATTTGACAGTAAAAACATATCTGTAGCAAGCAGGGGAAGCGGGTGAGACATTTCGAAGAACTTCTTGTTGAAGCTTTTAAGATAGAATTAGATCCAGGAGATTTTAAAAGAAAAAAAAAGAAAAATAATAGCAACTTACTTTATCATTTTATTACATTTATTTGACTGCTATTTTTATCATTTGATTAAGTAAATTCTGTTTTGATATTAGAGGGCTTTCAAGTTTGTACAGCTGATGCTGATCCGCCTGCAGATATGGCTGCCTTAGAAAACCCCATCCTTCAACCATTAGTAATTGCTATTTTTGACTTTTTCTCAAAACCCACCAGACTAATTTCAACCAAACTTGGCACAGAGCATCTTGGCATAAAGGCCTTTTAAGTTTGCATAAATAATGCAGATCTGCCATACTTGGAATTAGGGCCATTTAAGTTTGCACAAATAATGCAGATCTGAAATACTATCTAAATGGTGTTTTTTCTCCATTTTTTTCTGTATTTTATAAGAGGGACTTGACACTTTTTTTAAAAGGGGGGGGGGGAGGGGTCAGTTTCTATACGAGACCATTATCTATGAAGAGACCTCTTATAGTCTGTTTCAAGAAACTTGGGTGTGATAAATAACTTCTAGTTGTTTATCATTATTACCAGCACAGTGGCAGTGATTGTGTGTTATAAAAATGGCACTACATAAGAACTGCATGTAACAGTTGCGATATTACCTCCGAATTCTGCATGCCTGCCATTGTACAACCTTGCCAAGTACAAGTGGTAAAATGTTTAAAACAGTTAAAAATTGCTAAATACTTTACTCCGTTCCCTTGCTGATAACAAGTGAATGGTTATGCAAATTTGGGACAAGGGATGCAGAGTTTTGCTTTCTAGGGCTTGTGACCTCAGGCCACAATTGCCTTCCCCCCTTCCAGATTCACCAAATTAGGTAGATATCCCAAGAAAGAAGAAGTAGTGTCTTGTTTGCATGGTCTGCTTGCCACTGACTTGTTTGGTAAAATTTAATAAAGTTGCTTTTTTCTGTGTAGTACAAGAAATTTTATTTTATTTGCTAAGTTTAAAATATGCCTTTACTGAAGATATATTAGTTTGACTGAGATTTGCTGACAAGCTTCAGACCACAATACCACTCCCCCCCCCCCCCCCCTCCTCCATTTCCTTTGAAGTTGACCAAACTAAAGAAGGGATTAAAACAAGAGCAGGTAGTACCTTTGTACTGTGTATGCATGGTCTTAGATTTTAAAAAAGTAGTACCTTGTGTGCATGGTCTGTTTGCCACTGATTTATTTGGTAAAGTTACTTATTTTAATAATTATGAAAGTGTAGACTGTAAACTTAATGCAGTTGTATAGAATGTTGAATTTGCTTGTTGTTTATTGGAAACAGATGTAAAATCATGTAAACTGTCCCTGTTTTCTGGGTCATGATGACGCATTTGGTTACTTCCTTTATGTCAGTTTATTTACATTAGTAATACACAAAAACGAGCTGGTCAGCCAATGGTGAACCTTTCAGGAATTATTGAACTAAGGTGGGTTAAAATGTAGAGGAAAGCGATACGGGTCTATCAGTTGTGGTAAAAGTGGCATACTGGTGTCCACCAATTTTATTATGCTTGTCCCCCAAAGGCTTTTTCATGGGAGAAATACTGTAATACCATTCAGGTTCACAAATAAAGGTCATTCAGAAAGGAAAAAAGTATATGTATCTTTGAGGATGACATAATGTTTAAGTTTTATATTCTCTCTAAGCATATTCCTTCAATCCAATTAGCTACTTCAGTTTGTAATTTAAAATGTTTGGAGGACACATGGTCCTTAAACTGCTGAATCAGATATACTTCATAATGTACTCTTGAGTACAGGGTACTTTTCCATTTCAGAGTAGAGTAATAGTATGAATACTTAGATTTTCAGGACTTCTGAGTCATTTAGTACACTACACAGTGTATATACTCCACCTCAAGTCTGCATCCAGTATTGCACTGGAAGTTTTTGGTTTGAATTCGATATAGTCAGTGGAGGCAGGAATGTCCTTCTGAACATTTCTGTAGATTCATGTCTGCATTTGCTGTGAAACTATTTTTGCTACGACTGCTCACCACCCACCCCAGTCTGTCCATTAAGTTCCATGTTGTGTGATTTGTAACATACTTTCTTTAATGAGAAAATAAATTGTGGCTTAAAATAAAACCCTTCTCTTTGAGCATACAGTAGTGAGCCATTAGAGGGTAGTGGCAGCTCTTGAAGGGAACCTTAGAAGGGTGGTGACCAATTTGGGTATAAAACTACAGTAACAAAGAAAGATGGTTTGCTGTTGTACAATTAATAATTGTTTGCTATCATTTTGTTCCCAATTATGTTTTTCTTTTTTTAAAATCCACATACATTTGTATATTAAAAAAGCTCGAAATTGCAGTTGTTTGTCAAAAAATCACACTTCATGCAAGTCATTTAGAAATATCCATCATATTTAGTATAGTGGAAACTGACATCAGCATCGTCTCCATTTTTAACTCTACTGGTCATAGAACAGAAAAGCTTCTGGGATGTTCTTTCATCTGTTGTCTGTCGTCCGTCTGTCCATTAGCACAGGTTTGTTATTAATACTCCGAAGAAACTACTTTGAGGATTGACATGAAACTTTACACTCACACATTCATCACGTGGTCTAGTTGGTCCTAAATGAAAATGGTGCCACTCGGATATCCAATATGGCCACTACAGTAACCATCTTGAAAATCTTGTTATTGCTACTCCCTCTGAATGGATGATCATATCAACAAGGAGTTTTCACTAAAGGACTTCTTATGATGGCTACATGTAGTTGGTCTTAAATGAAAATGGTGCCAATCTGTTGTCCAGTATGGCTGCCATGGCAGCCAACTTTAAAATCTTGTTATTGTTACATCTCCTGAACGAAAAGTCATATTGACCTGTGGTTTTCACCAGAAGACTTCTTATGATGTCTAGTTGGTCCTAAATGAAAATGGTGCTAATTTGATGTCCAATTTGAAAATCTTGTTATAGCTGCTCCTCCTGAATGGTTGGTCATATCAACATGGGGTTTTCACCAGAACGCTTCTTATAATGTCTGGTTGGTCCTAAATGAAAACGGTGCCAATCTTATGTTCAATATGGCCACCACAGTGGTCATCTTGAAAATCTTGTTATAGCTACCCCTCCTGAATGGATGGTCATATCAACATGGGGTTTTCACTAAAAGACTTATTATATCTAGTTGTTGCTAAATGAAAATGGTGCCTATCTGACATCCAATATGGCCACCATCTTGAAAATCTTGTTATTTTTACTCCTCCTGAATGGAAAGTCACATTGACATGGGATTTTCACCAGAAGACTTCTTATGAAGTCTAGTTGGTCCTAAATGAAAATGGTTGTGCTCAGACATCCAATATGGCCACCACAGTGGTCATCTTGAAAATCTTATTATCACTACTTCTCCTGAATGAATGATGCTGTCAGCATGGGGTTTTCACCGAAAGACCTCATATGATGTCTAGTTGGTTGTAAATGAAAATGGTGCCAATCTAACCATCAATATGGCTACCACAATGGCCAACTGGAAACTCTTATTACAGCTACTTCTCCTACATGGTTGGTCATATTGACAATGTGCTTTCACCAGAAAACTTCGTGATATGTAGTTGATCCTAAATGGAAAACCTGCGCATCTGATATCCAGTATGGCCACCATGACAGCCAGCTTGAAAATCTCGTTATTCTTACTCCTCCAAAATGGAAAGTCATATCAAAATGGGGATTTCACCAGAAGACTTCTTATTATGTCTCGTTAGTCCTAAATTAAAATGGTGCTGATTTGATGTCCAATATGGCCATTATAATGGCCATCTTTAAAATTTCATTATCGCAATTCCTCCTAAATGGAAAGTCATTTTGACATGGAGTTTTCATCAAAAGATTTCTTATGGTGTCTAGTTGGTCCTAAATTAAAATGATGCAAATTGACCCTCAATATGGCCATCATGGTGGCCATCTTCAAAATATTATTATCTCTACTCCTCTCAAATGGATGGCTGTATCAACATGGGGTTTTCACCAATAGACTTCTTATGATACCTGGTTGGTCCTAAATAAAAATGGTGCCAATCATACGTCCAATATGGTTGCCACAACGGCTGTCTTGAAAATCTTGTTGACACTACTGTCCCTCAATGGATGGTCATATTGACATGGGGTTTTCACCAAAAGACTTATAATGATGTCTAGTTGGATTGAAATGAAAAGTGTGCTAATCTGACATCCATTATATCCACCACAGCAGCTAATTTGAAAATCTTGGTTATTGCTGAAGAATATCAGAGATGGTTTCAACACTCGGCAGTTGAAAGGAAGAAATCTTTTTATTTTTAATTCCTGGAATTCTTGTCACCCAGTAGAGCATCAGTCCCTTAGAAGGCACTCTTGTTTTAGTTTATTGTCTGTTGTGCATCCATCAACAATTGCTATTTTAAATATATTATGAAACACCAAGAGACCAGTTTTGACCAATTAGGCACAGATCATGTTGGCATGAACGGTTTTTAAATTTGTATAAATGATGTTGATCTGCCATCAATTGTGGTTGCCATCACTAAAAATAGTATTAAAAAAGACTTCTTAAATATCACTCAAGAGAATTTGAAAACATTTTACAGAAAGTATCCAGGCATGAAGGGCTTTCAAGTTTACATAAATAATGCTGATCCTCCTTCAAATATGGTCGTCATTACTAAAATAGATAACCAGCTGTTACTAAAATTAGAAAAACCTCAAAACACCTTTAAGAAAATTCATGCTAGAATAGAATTTGATCAAACTTGACAGAAAGCACCCTGTCATGAAGACCTTTCAAGTTTGTACAAATGATGCGGATCTGCCATCAAGAATAGTCACCATTACATAAATATAGAAAAAACTTTAAACGACTTCTCCAAAACCAATATATAGAATCCTACAAACTTGCCAGAAAGCATCCTGCAATGAAGACGTCGAAGGTTTATACAAATGATGCTGATCCACCATCAAATATGATCACTGTTACTAAAAGTATAAAAAACTTCTCTAAATCCGATGAATAGAATCTGACCATATTTGACAGAAAACAATGTATGACAAAAAGAATTTTCAGGTTTATACAAATTATGCCGAAACACTATCAGATATGGCGGCCATTACAAAAAACTTTTAAACAAAAACTTTTAAGACTTCTCCAAAATCGCTAAATAAAACTTGATGAAATTTAATAGAAAGCATCCTGCCCTGAAGACCGTTCACATTTATATAAATGATGCCGATCCGCCATAAAATATGGCCACTTACTGAAAATGGAAGAACATTTAAATGGCTTCTCAAACACCGCTGAACTGGATTTGACCAAGTTTGACAGAAAGGATACTGGCATAGGGACCTTTCAATATTGGACAAATGATGCTGATCAGTGCCTGAAAATAGCAATGCTATCAATTTTGTACAAATGATGCCAGTCCACCATTAAATTATGACCACTCTTCCTTAAATAGAAAAACAACTAAACATTTTCTGTTACACTGCTTAACAGAATTTGACCAAACTTTACAAAAACCATTCTGGCATAAAGGGCTTTCAAATTTGTACAAATGATGCCAGTCAACCACTGAAGTAGAAAATCAATGAAACAACTTTATATCTGAAGACTGCTGAACATAATTTGTCTGACATTGACATAAAGCATCCTGGTATATTGACTGTGGGTCTGACATAAAGCATCCTGGTATATTGACTGTGGGTCACATCTGATGGGGAGACCTGAAAATTGTTGTGTTTTGCATGTTTGAAGTTTCCTGATTTAGCTGATAGGTCAAGCGCCCTCTTCCGAGGTACATTTGACTTCAAGGTTGACCCAGTTAATGCTCATACAAGAAGCAAAGAACATTTAGCATGTAAAAAACAGCAGTTGGCAAAATCTAGTATTTAGAAATACATACTTTATTCATTCAGTCTCTTACATGTAATGGTGCTTTTGTATTTAATTTGATGATCCTCACAAGAAGTCTGTTCAACACAGAACTGTTAATATGTATGTCAGACCTGACTTCCTCAGAGGGTGACATGTCCTGGACCTGCCGCTCATAGACATTATTTTCATGCCCTGCTGATGTGCCATCAAATATGGATGAAGATGCAAAAACTAGAGAAACCTTGAAACAATTGTTTTCATAATATGTACAATTAACATCATTGGATGAAATTTAAACATAGCATCCAGATTTTTTGGCCGGTCACTCTTTCATTCGGTTATTAAGCAAATGTCAACCAGGAGATCAATCTCCTCTTGTTTTTAGATTTAGTCAGGATGCCAGCAAAAAAAAAGAAAGAGCAGAAAAGGAAAGCGGCAGCTAAACAAAAACAACAGAAAAAGCTCCAGACCAAATCAGATGAACAGAAAACAGATGATGTTGAAACTGGTGCGACTGTCGATACAACTGAGGAGACGAATGACAGTGAGGATACTGGAGATGAGGCACCAGAAGTTAATGAAACAAGAAGTGGGGCTGAAGGTAAATAAGCAAGTTTCAAAGTTGTTCTTTTTGTCTCAACTGCGATAGCAGAAGGGGGTATATTGATTTGATGCTGTCCATCAGTACATCCATCCTGAATCCATTTTAGCATGATGACACCATAACTTTAGAATTTAGAGCCATCAAATTTTGCATGCTTTATCTTGGTCAGAAGTAGATAAGCAAAACCCACTTGAGGTAGACCAATGAAATGTGATGGGTATATTTGTACTTGTATGCAGATGGCTAATTATATGCTTAGGCCATTCAAGTGATTTTTTTGTATGTACCTTTTTTCACAATTTTGAACTTTAAGACTTCTGTATTTTTGTTTTCTCCATAAACCTTGTTAGCACCATTAAGCAAAAGTTACTTGAGGTAAATAAGTAAAATCTTGTAGGCATATTTGTAATCATATGTAATTGGCCTAATTAGATTTTAAGTCCGTTAAGCACTTCAGTTTTGTACACATTTTTGAACTTTTTGGGTATAGAATCTTTTAATAAAAGAAACAACTTGTTAGCATGATTAAGCCCTCAAACAATCACTTGAGGCAAATAAATTTAATTTTATATGCATCTGTAGATAACCTGATTCGATTTTCATGTTTTTATAGTAATTTTTCAGATATTTCTACATTTTTTAAATGTTCTGGACTTGTCAGTAGAGGCATATATATTTTACAAATGCTAGTCATTTTTTTATACATTTGCCATTATACATTTAAACCCACCATTTGTCTACCTCACTGTTTTTCCAACTCCATCTGTCTGTCTTTCTGTCTGTCCCTCTTACTATCTTTACATCTGCCCATATATCTTTCCATCTGTATCTCTGTCCATCTGACTTTTCCTTTCTGGACTCGTAACTTCAGTTCTATAGCAGTCCTTTACCAAACTTTATGGGTATCTTCCACTTTGGGTAAGAAAGAAGTCTATTGACTTTGGATCAAAGTTAAATGTCACTGTGACTGAAAGAAGAAAAATGGTTTCTGCAAAATAGCAATGAATTCTACATGACATATTTCAGCCAAACTTTGAAGATAGCTTGCATTTGGGCCAAGATAGAAGCTTTTTGATCTTGGGGTCAAAGGTCAAGGTCAATGACTGAAAGAAGAAAAATGGTTTCTGCAGAATAACATAGTTCTACATTACATACCAGGACCAAACTTTTTTTAGATAGCTTGCACTCTGTGTAATGAATAAGCTAATCAATTTTGAGGTCAAAGGTCAAGATCACTAACTGAAAAAAGAAAAAGGGTTTGTACACAAGAACATTAGTTCTATAACACCGACCTGAACTAACCCTTGTGAATATCTTGATTTGGGGTAAGAAACCTTTTAGTTTGGGGATCAAAGGTCAAGGTCACTGCCTGAAAGAAGTAGAATGGTTTCAACGCAAATTTCAAATTATGACCATGTACCATCACCAGAGTTTGTGGATGACTTCCACATTTTATAAGAAGGAAGTCTATTGATTTTGGGCAAATGCCACTGTGACTGAAAGAAGAAATATGGTTTCTATAAGATAACTCGAGTTCTACATCACAGACATGTACTTAATATTTGTGGCTGGCTTGCACTTGGAGTAAGGAAGAAGCCTGTTGATTTTGGGGTTCAAAAGGTCAAAGATCAGAGTGACTGTGATTTAAGAAAGAAAAATGGGTCCGCATGATAAGTTTATTTCTAAAGAACATTACTTTGACCAAAGTGTGTGGAGGGCTTCCAGTTAAGGTATGGAAGAGGTCTGTTGATTTTTGGGTGAAATGCTCAAAGGTCAAAAACATTGTGGTGCAAAGAAAAACAGATTTTGCAGAGTAACATTTCTTCTAGAGTATGTTCCATGACCAAACATTGTGAATGGCTTGCACTTTTAATTCAAGACAGTCCAGGTCCTTGAGACCCATTGGTCAATAATCTCCAGTCAACAATGCCTTACTAGTTTCTAAACAGTGAGCTTTAAAACACCTCTTACGACTCAAGGGGTAATGTAATAAGATAAAAGACACAAACAAGCTTTCAAGATTAAAATGCAAATCTTTAATTTCCTAAAGTATTAAAATATTAAAATAATTCAACAAACAATCAAAGTGAAAGAATTGAAAATAACTTACAGTATAGAATATCCTAAAAAGTCAAAAATGTTTTAAAGTTCACTTCCGAAAGTTAATCCAAGTAATCCGGATGTAGTATTCCAAATGAAATAGCTTTTAACGTGCTGATGTGGATAAGTTCTAAATAAATCCAAATAATCCTTGTAAGTCTGGAATCTCACAAGTATTGTAAATGTTCCCGATAATTCCACGGAACTGTATATTAATTCAGATGAAGAACAATACTGACTTCTAAACGTATTGTATTAATAATAGATGAATCTCCAAATTAATCCCACAATGAACTGACAATTCAAATATCTATGACCTCTCTTCTCATAAGTAACTGGAAGAATGATTTAATATAGGATTATTTCCTATATATACCTCACTAAGTGCGCAGAATCAAATAAACCCACTACGCAGTTCCTGTCAGCATTAGAAGCCTTTAGAAGCCTAAGGAATGTATTTACTTCCAGTAAACACAATTTCTTTCTCAAGAATGCTATTTTAGACTGGAATTAACAGTCAACAAGTTGTTATTTTCAATGAAGTAAAAGTACAGATAATCTAGGTTATCAGCGCGAGATGATCACGTGATACTAACAGCGCATGACCTTTTATTGATCGAAATACCATATGTATACTGATGATAACTGCTGTTTCGACTAAGAACAGAGATCATAAACTAATAAATTATATTATTATAAAAAGGAAAAGGAGGTATCCATAACATTCCCCCCCCCCCCCATCAACGAAAAAAGTGATTTATGCAATAAAACACTTTTTAATATGTACTTCCAATATATACATAATTAATTGTAAAAACAATATTAATACATGTTACAGTCATGTACACAAAACAGTGTAACTGTGGTATTATACGCATGGAAATACATCATTAATTAAATTTTACTTAGAAATAGCCGTAACCTTAGCTTCTATTGATTTTATTTGTCCATGTCCCACAATCATGCCTTAAAAAGGTAACACAGGCACGACAAAAGTCACTTTAATTCAAACTGATGGTCAGGTTCACTTCGATGAATCTCTTGAAGAATGGTTCTATATGATCTTGCCACATGTCGTTACAGATGATGACATCATCGATGTATGCATCACAATTTCTATTCAGATGTTATTATATTCATCAGACGTTGAAAACTTGGGGAACCTTCCTCCCAAATGGTACGACTTTGTATTGGTAAAGTTCTGGAGTCGTGAATGCAAAATTTCTCTCTCTCTCTCCGTAAGTGGAATTTGGTAGAATCCCTTCAATAGGTCAATATCTTTGATGTATTAGACATTTCCAATCCTGTCTAGAAATTGGAAATGAATCTGTCCCGGTGACTCTATTTACTTTCTATAATCTACACAGATACGGAAAGTGTTATTTTGTTTCGGCACTGAAACATGGTGAACTCCAGTCACTTTTATTTTTGTTAAAGTCATTTTCCAATAAATTCCGAGTCTTGTTTGAGAGGTGACATCATGGAAAATTGGTTCGTGTGGAATGTCTGTAAATAAATATCCATTTTCTTCTATCAACTATTTCAGTTCATAAATCTCAGGCGGCAGTATATGCGAAGAGTAGTGACTTCAAATCATCCTATCAGATTTCTCATCTTTATTCAAATCTTCAATGTGTGAGACAAGTACTACTAAAGTAATCGATAATTTATATGGCTATTTCTATACATATTGTTACAACATCCTGATATGACAAAATTGTTTCTCCTTTCTCATCCCAGAAGTATTAACAATAAAATTCAAAATCCCTAACCTTTTGTCAATAGTATTAGGGCCAAAATACTTAACCTAAAGAGGATTTTTGGGGTATGGGTAGCAAGCTAATACTCTATTACGTAACTAAAAACTCCTACACTGACCCCTCGCAGCAAACAACAATAATTGGAGACCTTCAACCTACTCCCTTTCTGTTCCACAACTATTCCCAATTACATACCATCTCGTAACAATATGTAATTATTCTTTCTAAAGTCTGATATAATGTCAACTTCAGAAGACCAAACAGTGTGAAGAACCCGACCAAAACTCTCACTATGGTCTCAGTTTTAATATTCCATAAAGGAATAGCTTTTGTAAAACTTGTAGACGCACACCTCGTCGACAAGTATTGGTTGCCTAACATCGTCTCATTTATTCCTAAACGACCAGACAACGACGTTTCATGGACTACACTAAGTAATTCCTGACGATAGTATCTAGGAACTACTATTTTACCAACTGACCACTCGTCACCAGCAATTACCCTAAGCAATCTCTGTTTCCTCTCAAGGACTTCACTCATCAAGAAGTAACAAGTACCTTCTTGCGTGGCTTCAGTTTCAGTCATAGCCCCCTGAAACAAATAGGAGATATCCGTATCTCCTTGTTGTAAGACAACTAGTGTTTGTCTTATTACACCCTGATTATTAATACGAGACATAGTAGTTGAAAGAGTATCACTATTATCAATACTAGATTGAGGAGCAGAAGTGACCTCATTAAAAGCCTGACCCAAAAAAGTGTCCGCTAAACTAAATACATCCTGTTCAACAACAATATTCTCAAGAGCACACTTTGCCATAGCTCTGGTAACTTCACAAGCTGGATTTAAACCAGGGATTTCTACTTCAATATGATCAACTCCTTGATCCATACTAAGCTTGCTAGTTACAAGTGGATTAACCACGACCTTATCTTTCGCTAGGTCATTACCTAGTAATAAATGGATGCCCTTAATAAGCAAAGAAGCCACTGCTCCGATGGTCACAGGTCCCGAAACTTAAGTCTGATGAAAAATTAACACAATGAAGAGGGACATTAACATATCCACAATCTACCCCCTGTATTAATACACTTTCACTAGCAGAAGTCTTCTCAGAAAACGGCAAAGTACTATCTAATAATAGACTCTGAGAAGCCCCCGTGTCTCTTAATATCTTAATAGGAGTAGTCGTACCTAAGTCACCAACAAGTGACACCGAACCCTTCGACATGAATGGTTCGTAATTCTTCATTATAAAATCAGACTGAGGTAAGCTAGAATCCAAACAAATATCATCATTGATAATTGACCCTGACATTGACTTCTTGATAACTAGAGCATTTGGAACTGCTCTATTATAATTCTGATGCCTATATTGCAGCTTTAAGCAATCAGAAATAACGTGTCCCTTCATCTTACAATATGAACAAGTGGGTAAAGATAAGGTTTTCTGATATTCCCTATCAGAATTTTGATTCTTCACAGTCACATCACCCTGAGGTCTAAAATTACTCGAACGAGTTTGAAATGATTTCTTAACATAAGATTGTTGAGAAAAAGTTTTAGTTACAAATGGAACCTTGTGTATTGAAGAATATTCATCAGCTGTGCTGGCTGCCTTTTCTAAAGTCTCAACTCCTTTCTCATTAAGATACACCTTAATATCATTACTGACACAATTCTTGAATTCTTCAATCAATACCAGTTGTTCAAGATTATCATAATTGCCTTCAACCTTCTTAGAAGTACACCATCTTGTAAACAAACGTATCTTTTCCCAAGCAAATTCTACATGAGTCTGATTAGTTTCTTTTGTACATTCTCTAAAGTTTTGATGATGAGTTTCAGGTACCAACTCATAAGCTCTTAAAATATATTCTTTGACCACTTCATAATCAGCAGATTTTTCAGATGAGAGTGCAGTATAAACATCACTAGCTTTGCCAGTTAACACACTCTGCAATAATGAGGTCCACTTCTCTTTTGGCCATTCCAGATTCTCGGCAATTTTCTCAAAACTGAGAAAATATTTGTCTATCTCCTTTTCTCTAAAAGGAGGAACCTGTCTCATATGTTTGGCCAAATCAAAGTATGAACCCTGATTGTCATGAGAGTGCCCTTTGCTGGTCAATTCTAATTCCCTTAATCTAAATTCCCTATCAGAATTTTTCTCCTGAAATTCCCTATCTTTATCTCTCTCTCTCTTATCTCATTATCCCTTAATTTATCCCTCTCTTGTATTTCCCTTAATTACTTCTGTACTTCTCTATCTTTATCCTCCCTTCTTTCCCTCTCTCGTATTTCTCCCTCTCTTAATTCCTTCTGTATTTCTCTCTCTCTTAATTCCTTCTGTATTTCCCCCTCTCTTAATTTATCTTCCCTTCTTTCCTGTCTTTCCCTTTCTGTATCCTCCCTTCTTTCCTGCATCTGCATCTGTTCCCATTGTAATTTGATCTTTTCAATCTCTATGTCCTTAGCTATTTATAATTTCTTTCCCAAACTAGACGGAGATTTCTTCTTAACACTTGAAACCCCCTCTTCAAAAATACCTGCTTGTACCAAATATTGTATCAAGATACTTATAATATCTTGTTTTAACATGGAAGCCTTCGCTTCAGTCAGACTATAATGTTGAGCAATTTCAAGTAATTCGTTCTTTTTTAAGGACTTAAATTTCTCCTGGGTAGGATCAGCTAAGAAACTCTCCACTCTGGATGTCATTATGAAAGCCTGTTCTTTTCTCTTTATTTCTTAATCTGGAAATCAAAAAGACCACTAAAATTTCAAACAATGAAATTCAAATCCCAAAAAGAAAATTTTCCGAAGTATCAAAAATCTCTGACATATTAAAACTTCGAAAATATTTAATTAAATCTAAATTCCAAAGTATCTAAATTTCGGATCCTGAAATTATTCTAATTTCTAATTCCGAGATGAGCTCCCCAATTTATCCTCTTACGACTCTAGGGGTAATGTAACAAGATAAAAGACACAAACAAGCTTTCAAGATTAAAATGCAAATCTTTAATTTCCTAAAGTATTAAAATATTAAAATAATTCAACAAACAATCAAAGTGAAAGAATTAAAAATAACTTACGGTATAGAATATCCTAAAAAGTCCTAAATGTTTTAAAGTTCACTTCCGAAAGTTAATCCAAGTAATCCGGATGTAGTATTCCGAATGAAATAGCTTTTAATGTGCTGATGTGGATAAGTTCTAAATAAATCCAAATAATCCTTGTAAGTCTGGAATCTCACAAGTATTGTAAATGTTCCCGATAATTCCACGGAACTGTATATTAATTCAGATGAAGAACAATACTGACTTCTAAACGTATTGTATTAATAATAGATGAATCTCCAAATTAATCCCACAATGAACTGACAATTCAAATATCTATGACCTCTCTTCTCATAAGTAACTGGAAGAATGATTTAATATAGGATTATTTCCTATATATACCTCACTAAGTGCGCAGAATCAAATAAACCCACTACGCAGTTCCTGTCAGCATTAGAAGCCTTTAGAAGCCTAAGGAATGTATTTACTTCCAGTAAACACAATTTCTTTCTCAAGAATGCTATTTTAGACTGGAATTAACAGTCAACAAGTTGTTATTTTCAATGAAGTAAAAGTACAGATAATCTAGGTTATCAGCGCGAGATGATCAGGTGATACTAACAGCGCGTGACCTTTTATTGATCGAAATACCGTATGTATACCGATGATAACTGCTGTTTAGACTAAGAACAGAGATCATAAACTAATAAATTATATTATTATAAAAAGGAAAAGGAGGTACAATTCCGTAATACACTGGGTGGATGTATAATGTGCTGTTAACAGTACCCTTTTTTTTTTTTCTAGCTTGCATGAGCAGATACAGAGACGTAGGTTTTGTATTCACAGCAGCAGCATAAAAAATGTAAAAAAAAACGTCTTGTGCTTTTCAATTAATTTCAATTTTTAGCTCACCATGCTGTAAGACCAAGTGAGCTTATGGTATTGTCCAGCTTCCATCATGCTTTCAACAATAATTGTATTTTCAATGTTTTCTTATAAACAACTTGATCAGTTTCAACCAAACTTGCAGGCATCATTAAGGCCTTTCAAGTAATGCAGTGCAAATGATGCTACAATCAGAAACCACTCATCCATTTGCATTGGACCCAAAAATAACATCGGACAGTACACATCTACCATATTCAGAACTATCTCTATTAGACATGCTGCTGTAGTTACAAATAGTACCACACCTTTTATGGAAGGTACCTTTACCTCCAGCAAATGTTACATCAATATTTGATGCAAATTCCTCTGCCAAACATTATTGGTGTCTCTTTTGGATTGGCTGAAGGTGACGAGCAATGTTCCTGTTGATGCAGATACACCATGAAATATTGTCACTGTTACTAAACATAGAAAAACATTCAAGCTACTTGTTTTCAGAAAGCACGCAACAGAATTTGTCCAAACTTGACAGAAAGCATCCAGTAATAGAGGACTTTGGGTTTGTATAAGTGATGCTGATCTGCTATCAAATATGGGCATCATTTTGAAAGCTAGAAGAACCTTGAAACAACTTCTTGTCAGAAACTGCTCAACATAATTTGAACAAATTTGACCGAAAGCATCCTGGCATACAGTTTTTTTCAAATTGCAAATGATGCCATTAATAAAAAATAGAAAAACCATCAAACAACTTCTCACAAACCACTTAGCATAATTTGACCACATTTTACAGAAGGCATTCTGGCATGAAGGCCTTTAAGATTTGCCCAAACAACGCAGATCAAGCATCAAATATGGTCGCCATTGCTAAAAAAAGAAAAACCTTTAAACAACTTCTTTGCATAAACTGCTTAGCAGGGTCCATGGAATTGTGAATTTTATGTGCAAAAAGGTAAAATTGGGAAATTTAGAATTGTTTTTCACACAGTTAAACATTTAAATAATTCAAAAGGATAGGTTACTTTGACTCTTTAGAGGCCTTGCTACACACATTTTAGTAATTTCTCTCCCAAAGTCAGTGTAGTAAATGACATGTAAACCTAAACTAAGTTAACTTGTGCTTAAATTCATCACTGTACTAAAACTATTTAGGTAAAAAATGATGCTAAATAAACTGGTCAAGTGTCAAGTTTTACCCCAGTTATACAGTACATGCATTGTGGATTCTGGATGTCCCACTATACACAGTGGACATGGACACAGGGGGGCAAGGGATTAAGTGTCCACTATGAATAGTGGATGTCCATTAAGTCTGGTGGATGTGCCCTATGCGTAGAGGACATTCACTCAATCTAGTGGAACTGTCATAGATTTTATTGTATCTGTAGTGGGTTTTATGGCACCCCTCAGTGATTTCATTGTATTCGTCCTGCAAGTCGACACAGTAAACAAACAGATCGGAGAAACCTCGACGCTGTAATCCGTACCATGGCAGATGTCAATTTCATATCTTTATCTGTACAAACTATAGAGTAGTAACATTTCTTTTTGTATTTAGCAGTGGCCTAGCTAGGCATACACACATATGAATGTGCTTAACATAGATAAAATACCATGTTTTGTATTTCTTGGATATTCCCCCTCCCCTGCCTCCTGACAGAGTGTACAGCAGACAAATTACCTAGCTACAATGTACATTCCTGTTGATTGACTACATGTACATGTACCTGTTATCAAATACGCCTGCGGAAATTTACATTCTGTTCTGCGTCAGGGGGTATCTTCAATGGTATTTGTCAGTAAATGATATTTCATAAAAATGCTGGTGTTACTCGTTAATTTTTCATACTTTCCCTTTAGTTTCCATACTATTCCAAGATCCACTTGGAACAAATTATTGAAAGGAGTACTACAAATAAAACTTGAAAAGATTCCAAATGAATGCTGTACTATTTATACTTGCATGTACAATCAAATACATGAGACATTATGGAATGTATGTGATAATTCTTTCCTAAGCATTGTGGGGTATTGTGTACACTGTAGTGACAGCTATACTCTATCAATGCTCGGGTATTGTGTACATTGTAATGCCAGCTGTACTCTATCAGTGCATGGGGTATTGTTACACTGTATAGACAGCTGTACTCTATCAATGCATGGGGTATTGTATACACTGTGTTGACAGCTGTACTCTATCAATGCATGGAGTATTGTATACACTACATGTATTGACAGCTGTACTCTATCAGTCTATGGGGTATTATGTACACTGTAATGACAGCTGTACTCTATCAATGGCCATTCATATCATGAACAAAGTGTTATCATATATATACACTTTTGTAAACGCACTGTATTGTATACATTGTAATGACAGCTGTACTCTATCAATGGCTATGCATGTCGTGAACAAAGTGATTTTAATAAAAAAAGGTTACATTTTACTTTTTTCAAGAATCTATCACCAAGCACTAGCCAAGGAGTGATATTCTTTCTTTGAAGTCAGCCGCTAGGTCTGTTATGGTAGTGTCATGCCTTGAGTCAACAACAGTTAGTCAGGGCAGTTTCTAGCAGCAACTGGTCAGTGTCACTCTTCAAGGTTTCAAAATAAACATCAACTGTTGAATGAAAATGTTGTCACAAAACCAGACACCTTAAAACTAATAAGATATCTGTGAAACATGAATTTGGACTGAGAAATGCATTGACATTAAGTTCTCATATTATTGCGTAAAACTGTTTTCTTGTGGTATATAAAGCAAGCCATATATAATTAGTTTTTATTTTCCTAATTAGGGGCTGATAATTTAAAAAAAAAAAAAAAAAGTTGTAATGGTCCTGATTCATGTTTAAAATTCTTAATTTTAACAAAAATCAGAAGTGTTTTTTTTTTCACAGCTATATTTCATCCCTTTCTTCTCTCCGGCCCCCCCCCCCCCCCATAGCATAAGAAACACTTAGAGTACAACACTTAAATAATTTACAGTGTAAATTAGGACAGTTTCTAGTAGCTACTGGTCAATGTCAACATTCGATGTTTCAAAAGGAACAAGAACTGTTGAATGAAATTGTTTCTTGTTGTCACAAAACCAAAAAAAATAAAACTAATAAGATATTAGTTTGTGAAAAACGAATTCAGACTGAAAAACACTGATGTTAAGTTCTGATATTATCGCATAAAGCTGGTTTCTAGCAATAACCCAATAGCCATTAGTTTGGTTCTTTGGTCCACCATCATCATGATTAGTATAAACTTACTCAGAGCAATAGAAATTTAATAGATTGAAAGTCGAATGAACTAATATTGCTGCAATAATCAAAATGAACACACTGACAAGACCCAAGAATTAATATCAAAGGTTTACAATAAACAGAAAATAATCTGAATTTACCATCTTTGAAGCCAAAAACTTCACCACCACCAGTTCGAAATAGATAAAGAAGTTCAACCAGTAATATCTGTTTAAAACCATTAAAAAATATGAAGCCACATATTAAGAACAATCGATGGAAGTACAGTTAGAGATTGTATGACCTTGGTAAACACATAGATTAGTAATTTCATGTGATATACAAGACATTAATATTGATAGAAATGATTTGTTCAGCTTGTAAGTAATATAGTACAGTTTAAATACATGCACTTACATGTACATGAAAAGTCAACCAGCCTTTACAATTGAAAATTATTACTATATGAGAAATGAATGTATGAGAAAAAGAGCTTTCATATACATGCATATGCACATCCAGTAGAAATTAACTGCTATTGCAAAAAGTCATCTTATATTGTGTAACTCACAAAGTTAGTTTTTTTGCTTATCCAGTGGTTGCAAAGGGGGAAAAAGCAACCTTTCCTTCATTTCTCGTCAGCACTTAAAAGACTGTCCAAACATCATTTCAAGTCCAAATTCATTTTTCACAAACTAATATCTTAATAGTATTATAGTGTTTGTTTTTGTGAGTACAAGAAATAATTTTCATCGAGCAGTTAAAATTTATTTTTAAACATAGTTACAAGAGAGAGAGAGAGAGATTATTAACCAAGTTAAAAAAGACCATTTAATTCTCTCTACCTTGTCCTCCCTTCTCATCTCAATCCCAGGAAAGTATGGGATTTTTTTCTTTTCGATCCCAGGAAGGTATGGGATCCTTCTCTTTAGAGAAGAATACTCTTTGATCCCAGGAAAGTATGGGATCTGTTCCTGAGCCTTGCAGGACTTGAAACAAGGCTTCTTGATCCCAGATGGGTATGAGATCTTCTAAAGATCATTCCAGAGACCCTCCCAAGGGAGAGAGAACCCTGATTGAGAGCAAAGCAGGATGGTCATATCAGCATGGGTTTTTACTAAAAGATTTATTATGATGTCTAGTTGGTCCTAACTGAAAATAGTGTTGATCTGACATCCAATAATACCGCCACAGCACCCATCTTGAAAATCTTATTAATACTACTTCTCCTGCAAGAATGGAAAGTCATATTGGCATGGAGTTTTCACCAGAAGACTTCTGATGTCTAGTTGATCCTAAATGAAAATGGTGCAGATCTGATATTTAATATGACTGCCAGCTTGAAAATCTTGCTATAGCTATTCCGCCTGAATAGATGGTCATATCAACATGGGTTTTTCACCAGAAGACTTCGTATGATACCTAGTTGATCCTAAATGAAAATGGTGCTGATCTAACACACAATATGGCTGCCAGATTGGCTATCTTGAAAATTTTTGTATCACTACTTCTCCTGAATGGATGGTCACAGCAACATGGGTTTTTCACTGAAAGATTTCATATGATGTCTGGTTGGTCCTAAATGAAATTGATGCCTATCTGACAGGTAATAGGGCCACAGTGGCAGCCATCTTCAAAACCTTGTTATCACTATTCCTCCTGAATGGGATGTCGTATTGACATTGGGCTTTCACCAGAAGACTTCTTGTGATGTCTAGATGGCCCTAATTGAAAATGGTGCCATTATTACATCCAATATAGCCGCCATGGCAGGCATCTTTAAAAAAATTTTTATAGCTACTCCTCCTGAACATAACGTTATATTGAAATAGGGTTTTCAGCAGAAGACTTCTAATGGGTCCTAAATGAAAATTGTGCCAATATGATATCCTATGTAATTGCCACAGTGACCATCTTGAAAATGTTGTTATTGCTAGTCCTCTTGAATGGATGGTCATATGAACATGGGTTTTCAATAAAAGACTTCTTATGATGTCTAGTTGGTCCTGAATGAAAATGGTGCCAATCTGATGTCCAATATGGCTGTCACAGTGGCCATCTTGAAAATCTTATTGCAACACCTCCTGAATGAAAGTAATATTGCCATGGGATTTTCACCAGAAGACTTCTTATGATGTCTAGTTAGTCCTAAATGAAAATGGTGCCAACCTGATGTCCAATATGGCCACCATGGCAGCCATTTTAAAAATCTTGTTATTGTTACTTCTTTTGAATGGAAAGTCATATTGACATCGGGTTTCACCAGAAGACTTCTTATGATTTCTAGTTGGTCCTAAATGAAAATGGTGCATATCTGTCATCCAATATGGCCATCATGGCACACATCTTCATGATATTTTTACAGTTACTCCTCCTGAACAGAAAGTTTTATTGACATGGTGTTTTCACCAGAAAACTTCTTATCTCTAGTTGGTCCAAAATGAAAATGGTGCCAATCTGATATCCTATATGACTGCCACAGTGACCATCTTTAAAATCTTGTTATCAGTAGTTCTTTTGAATGGATGGTCATATGAACATGGGTTTTCAGTAAAAGACTTCTTATAATGTCTAGTTGATCTGAAATGAAAATGAAAATGGTGCTGACTTGATGTCCAATATGGCCACCATAGTGGCCATCTTGAAAATCTTGTTGTAGTTACTCATCCTGAATGGATTGTCATATCAACATGGGGTTTACACTGTTTGTTCCTTAACTAAAAGAATTCTTATGATGTCTAGTTACTCTTAAATGAAAATGGTGCCAATCTGATGTCCAATATGGTCACCACAGTACTGTTGCTACTTCTGAAAAAATAAATAATATTGCCATATGGTTTCATAGAAGACTTCTTATGATGTCCAGTTTGTTGAAAAATGAAAAGGGTGCAGCTTGCACATCCAATATGGCTGCCACAGTGGCCATCTTAAAATTTTTGTTATCTCTACTCCTCCCAAATGGATGGTCGTATCAAAGTTTTTTTTTTACTAAGTGACTTCTTATGATGTCTGGTTGCTCCTAAATGAAAATGCTGCTGCCTAGACATCCAATATGGCCACCACAGTGGCCATCTTGAAAATTTTCTTATCACTACTACTAAATGAATGGTCATATCAGCATGGGGTTTTCACTGAAAAACATATGGTGCAGATCTGACTCCAATATGACCACCACAATGACCATCTTGAAAATCTTGTTATCACTACTTCTAGATGGCTGGTCATATCGATTATTTGTACTTTCGCCAATCTGATATCCAATATGGTCACCATTGTAGCCTTCTTAAAAATCTTGTTATTGTTACTTCTCCAAAACAGAAAGTCATATCAACATGGGGTTTCCACCAGAAGACTTCATATGATGTTTTCTTGGTCCTAAATGGTGTCTTGTTGGTCCTAAATAAAAATGGTGCCATTTTGACATCCACAGGAGTTCATTTTAAAATCTTGTTATTGCTGAAGAACATCAGAGATGGTTTCAACACTCAGCAGTTAAAATGAAGAAATGGTCTAATCATGAATTCCTGGAAATTCTTTTGGGCCAGTGGAGTGTCAGTCCCTTTGAGAGAGTCATGTTAAATTTAAGGATAGGAATCTTCAGTATGTCTGCACATGGCTGAATTTAACATAGCATCTGTATGTGTACACTTGAAAAATTAGCGCAACAAAAATAATAGGCCACATCCCATCTATTCAAGCCCAAGCATGTTTTGGTGGATGTTCTGGCATGTGCTCTCCTGGGTGCGGCATTTGCCCTTCAAGCTCCTCCATTACTAGCTTGAATACCTTTATAGCCCCCTTTTTTATGCTTTGCAACTTGTCATTTGTCTCCTTTTCTCCGAATTGCTGGCAAAGCCCAGTTTCAGATACTGCAGTGATTGCATGGGACTGGCAGAATTCTGCCCGTTCTCATCATTTGTCTGTTAAACTTGCAGCACCCATTCATATATGAAGCCCCACATTCATAATACATGCCATGCAGAAGTCATCTGCAATGATAGTACCCATACATTGTTGTGTTGGATGTAATGCCGGTATATCAACTGTCACATTTTTTTCAAATAAAAGTAATTCACCTGCGGTCACTGTCAATTAAACCTGGCCATGTCATAGCAGTCACCAATAACCCCACTGCACCACTTGTGAGTGGCAGCACTGCATTTCAAACTCCCAGTTTCGGCCAACCTGGGGGGGGGGGGGGGTCATCATCAGCTGGGAAAATGGCATTTGGGGTAGAGGCTGACTGGAGCAAGTCAACTCTTTTAAGGCTCCCTGAGAATTTTGAAAAAAAAAACAACAGTTTAAAGCCCCCTGAGAGTTTTGGATCCTCCCCCTGGTGGTGGGTGGGCCCAAAGTCACCTTTCACATCTACTGGACATATGTAAAAGCTAATTATGGGTAATTTGTAGTACTTTATTTAAAAACTACATATATATCAAGTGTGGTTACAGTTTGCTACAATACATTGGAAGAACTGATTGACTGTCTGGAAATATGCTTGTGTCTGAAAGTTATTATTTTGTTAAAGCCTATTTAAGCACTTGTATCACAAAAGCAATTGAATCGAAGGAATATCTGCTTTTTCTGTTTATGATGCTATAATTGTTGGTCAATTGAATATTGACCAATCAGAAACATGTCAGCTTTGCGCCACCTGAGAAAGTTGAAGAAAGATGTTGAAACAAACAGTTAATGAGGATTATAACTCGTGCAAAAAAAGAAATGACATATGCTACTTAAATTCAGAATGGGATATGTAAGGCCATGTACTTATTGAGTGTCGTTACTGATTGCTACAACACAGAGTGGAAAAAGTAACTGACTGACTGGAAATATTAAAAATGTTACTTGTGTCTGAAAGTAATTATTTTGTAAAAGTCGACCTAAGCACTAGTATCACAAAAGTGATTCAGTCAGAGGAGTATCTACACTTTTCTCTTGATGATGCTATAATTGTTGGTCAGTTGAATATTGACCAATCAGATGCCATGTCAGCTTTGCGATGTGATTCACCTGAGAAAGTTGATGAAAGATTTCAAAATGAACATTTGATGAGAGATATACCTTTGTGAAAAGAAAAGAAATGACATATGCAACATAAATTCAAAATGGGATACACAAGGCATCAACATTCGATGAATGCCATGCCTTTGCAGTTTTTCATGGATAGACTTAAGCATGGCATATGGCAGGAAAGATGATTGTAGGAAGCATGTTTCAATTAAAGAGCACTATCAATCGATGAGCCTTAATACTTGAAACAAATTATTGGATACAGGTTTGAAGTATTTCTACTTTTATGTTAAGATTCCAACTTCTTTAAACTTACATTACTATTTCACATTATTAAGGGATTGCCATTTCTGAATTAATACCACATAAATTTGGTTTTCTTTGAAACTGATCAAGGTTTGAAAGTATGTCACAGGAGCCTGATCAGGGTTCCCAAGTGTCAGAGAAAAGTTGTGGGATAAAATTTTGAGTAAATCAGGAAAGTCAGTATTTTATGACAATGAATGGTTGCTGCTTTTGAATCAGGTTTTTATTTAGTGTATTTATTATGCCAAGCAATAAAACAGTTCTCTTTGTAGCCAGTTAGAGAACATACAGACAGTAAACCAAATTTTTATTTTATATAATTTCATACTTCAGGTGCTGATTTTGTCCTTGTGTTTTCTTAGTACTCATTGACATCAGCAGAACAACATAATTTGAAAAAAATAGATCTTTGATAATTTTCAGGTGACATAATAAATAGCAGACTTGGTTAATGATATCTTTAATCAGACAAAACTTGTTTATCTATAATAAATTTCAGATCCATACATGCTATTATACTTATTGAAGTAAAAAGTATTAATATTTAAAACATTAGTTTAAGGTTTTGCACATTATGATTCTTCTTTAACTTACAATTTCTCAATTGACTAGGAGTAGTTGATAGGTTTGTCTCCTCGAGTGAAACCTCACAAGTTCTCATGGGATTTATTGTTACTTGAAGAAGTCTGGGCATGTACACATACAATGTGAAAGTCCTTTTTGGGAGCAAGAAAGAAACCAATTAATGTTTAGGGTCATCAAAGGTTAAGGTTCGTGTTACACAAACAGCAGCAAAAGCTTTCTGTAAAATAACTTTAATTCAAACCACATAGTGGTGGGATGCGGTAGTGTTATTTGAAGAAAATATAAATGTTGAACTAGATAGTATAAAGGTCAAATTTCACAATAACCCAAATTAAGAAATTTGTTTTACATTATTGCTTGTGTTATACACCATTTTCATTAACAAAGCTTCATACATCAGTTGTCCTTGGGGCAAGGAAGGAACCTGTTGTTTTTAAGGTTGAAAGGTCAAGGTAAAGGTTAATTTTAAATATTAAACACAGCGTATAATCTCCCATAGTCTTGTTTATCTTAGGAATTTCAAACTATTGAGACTTGATTCACCAATCAGAGTTTGGTACTTTAAGATTTTCTGTAGCAGCCGCTATCTTTGAAATTAATGTTGATCCGATTGCTCCTAATATAGTTTTTAGACTTCTTCTGAAATTCACCTCGTGAACCAAGTAAAATTTTATATTTATGCAATTACAACCACACTTATTACCTTTAATAATCTTAACTATAATTCTTAATAATAAATAAATTCATTGAAAGCTACCGGTACATTGTATGTACATGTAGAGCTAAGAGAGAGGAATACAAAGAGAATCAATAAGATTTTACAATTTATATGGTAACCAAGTTAAATGGCATACATATTTAAGGCCTTGCATCAAAAGACGGGAGCCCTGTCACCATTTCCATCCATCTGTCTGTCTGTCCATTCAAATTTCTTGTAGCCACCATAGCTCTGCAACACTTACACCATAATTGGATGTCATTTTGGTATGTGAACTACCTATTACAAATAGATGCATTTTAAAGGTTTTATTTTTTCAGGTAAACTTTTGATTGATTTAATGCCCTTTTGTAACAGCCAAATTTCAATTTTCACTACAGCAGATCATTGTAACCAGCATAATCCATGAACCATTTAACATATTTTGATGCAATTTTGTTGTACATTGTCTCGTAGACCTAGATGTGCCTGTTGTGGCTTTTGTCTCATCAACTCCAGTTTGGATAGAATTATGGCCCTTGACAGTTAACTTCATAAATTCAAATGGGATGTTGTTTGTAACTAACATAACTCGAGAACAAGTCAACATATTCTATGTCATTTGGTATCAACATAGTCTCATAGATGTACATGTGCCCTCTGTGGTTTTAGTCTCATCAATTTTGTAGAGTTACGATTTTGATATTACAGTTTGTCTCAGTGTGGGACCCTAAGAAAATTAAGAAAAAAAACTGACCTGCATCTCGTTATCTCTGTTACTTTCTTTCTACTTTTTACCCACGTTTTGCCAAAAATATGGCTGTAAGTTTATTTGAAGCATGATGACCTATGCATTTGCTTTATATTTCAAATGCTGATGTGATTCATGAAGTCAGTACAATGGATTTGAAAAACACAAACGTAGGAAATGCACAACATGGCATATAAACATATTATTCTGGACAAAATCCCATTCAATCCTATGTAAAATTCAGTTTAAAAGGGTGTATTTGATTTACTTACTACGATTGAATCTTCAGTTTGTTACAATACAAACCACTTTCCGGACATAAATAATCAGAGTAAGGTAAAATTCTTTGATCCATCTTGGCTCTCTCTCTCTCTCTCTCTCTCTCTCTCTCTCTCTCTCTCTCTCTCTCTCTCTCTCTCTCTCCTGAGATGAAAAGCAATAGCATACATAATGCCTGATTGGTGACTTTTATAGCTGCTTATTGAAAAACAAAGGTGTGGTCCATATTCTGAATTTTAACAAAAACATTTCTTTCCTCAAGTGTTCATAGTATTTTCAGTATCTAGATTCCTGTAAAGAAGATCAAAATTGCTGGTATACCATAAGGTTGAAAGGTCAAGATAAACCTAATACTAACAAAATGAAACTTTTGATGTTTTGGTGAGTGTGTTGGTGGGCATGTTGAAAACCATGTTATTTTCAGATCTATTGGTGTCTACTTTGACATCACCACTGTCTTACATGTACCTGTACACTTTGGTGACAGGTTAAAGATGCATGTTCAGAGGGGAGCTACCCCCCCCCCCCTTCAGATCAATTAAATGTTTACATCACGCTACTTATAGAGGAATTATAATGTTGCTGTACCCAGAAATTCAAGAGGCTGAAATCTGCTTATGGGCAGAGGTTGAACAGTGGCACAGTCTGTACAGAAAGTAAAAGCATCCAATAAATACGGTGGATGATGTTGACACCACACTGAACGATGTGTCTCAGGCCACTGGTGTGGCAGGGATTGGAATATTGTCAATAATCATTGCTGCCCCCATTGTGATTGCCCTTGAGATCACAGCTTTAAGCTGTGGTCTGATTGATTTAGCTGGAAATTTTATCAGCACGATTAAATCCATGTTTTGGCCAAAACAAAAGCTCAACACAATCGCAGACCACAAATTTAAGGCACTACATGACATGACAACACCATCTCTGAGGAAGAGTTCGAGCTTATACTGGATGAAGTTAGCAAATACACAACCATTAAAAATGAAATATGGGCCACGTCACATAAGGCATACAATTTTAGTTGTAATCAGGATATTATCTCGTAGCTCTTGGAAGAGCTGAAGTTCATGAGGAGATCATGAAAAATCTCACTGGAAATTCATAATGAGCTGCATATTGTCTGTTGGAACAATAAAAAAACAACAGAACCATCAGAACAACAGCATTATCACTTGAGGCCTCTTCCCAGCACACTTCCAGCATACAATGCAGTTTTTCAATAACTGGCAAGAAAAAAAAGATGTTTCTGTTTTTGCATTTTTGCCTGCTGTTTTTTTAGTAAATTTAAAAGAATGATTGCTGTCACATGTGTTGTTATCCTCCATATTGGACTTTAGATCTGTAGCAGAAGGTTATGAACTACCAAAGCCACTGTCAACATTTATTGAAAACAACTATCTGCTTTCAAACAAAAAAGCATCCCATGCACATTTTAACCATAATACTACAACATTTCTGTGTTCAAGAAATGTAATTTAAACATGTTATGCTGCTCCAATATGCTCAGTACAATGGAACTACAGTAGAAAGGGGTGTGTCAGATAGATGATTATCATGAGTATGATGAAAGAAAACTGTTATGCAGAACTGAGTCGACAAGGTTTTACAGTTTAACCAAGACCAAACCATGGGCTGTTCATTTATAAAGATGAATATGCCTGTGATCAAGGCAACCAGGTACTAAACCAAAGGCAAAGGTGCAAGTTAGGGATACTAAACCAGGCCATGACAGAAATTAAGCCACTCCATGAAAAAGGTTACACTTGATGATTTTAATATCTAGAGCTATGTTATTGTTTGGGATGCACTACTTGACAGCACCATCTCTGAAAGAAGGCTTGCATATACCTTAAAACAGTACAGATAGATTCTCAAGCAGTGGTATATACAAAAGATCAATGATGACGTTTTTATATAACCTTTTCCATACCATGCATTTTGAGCAAATTGAACAAATACACCGAGCTCCTGCATAACTATACAATGGCCTCCTGTCAGATAGAATTAGCAAAATCAGTCTCAGACTACTTGTTTGCTGCAGGGCCCTGGCAAGCCCATTGCACATGCCAATTTTTGTATGTGCAACATAATAGATGAGAAAACGTGGCACCACGATGTACTGCTGGCTCAATTCCCACTCACAGAAATTGGACTAGTGTTCTAGGGGCAAAAAATGGCAAACAGATGTAGGTGTAGATAAGTGTGTAATGAATGAACAGATGAATAAACAAACAACAAATGAATGTACAAAAAGAGGGACAATTGGAAGAATTACGAAATATTTGAATTTACTAACAAATGAGACTCGACATGAGGATAAATAATAGATATTACAAAAGAGCATGATTATAAGATTACATAGAAAGCATTCCTCATTTTATTCACAAAATGACATCAATTACAAGAAAGAAGGGCTGTTACTTTTGAATAGGGATTTTTGTTTAGTGTTTTATTAGACCAGGCAATTAAACATTTATCATCTTAGCTGGTTAGAGAACTTACAATAAGGCAAGTCTTTATTTTTCTTAATGTAATACATCTAGTGTTGATTTTGTCCAAGTGTGTTCTTTATACTTGCTGATAAGAACAGACTATTATAATTAAATTTAGATATTTGACATCTCTGTGGTGACAATTAATAGCAGTCTTGGTTAAAGATATCTTTGGTCAATTAAAACTTGTTATCTGTGATAAATTTACAATCCAAATGTGTTATTTCACTTCCCCCATAAGATCCTCGTGATCCCATGAGATGACATTGGTCACGTGACTTATCAAAACCATGGTTACATTGATGTGATCAGTTTGGGAGCAAAATCTTAAAGAAGAAAACTACAAATATACAGCATAATTTACGATTTTCTGCATAAAGGTGTTGCAGTTGTCCTTTTTTGCCATTCATGAGCAATAATTTTTTTGCAGATTGGGGTGCACATTTACAGAGGCAAAGTGTTGTAGGTCATTTTCCAAATTTTGTGAGTTTTCACTGGACTTCCAAGCTTTCAGACAATGGAGAGTTCAGACTGCCCAAGACAGATCCCAGAGGGGACGGGCTTATTGAACGAAATACTCAAAAACTCTTGTAAACGAAAGGAAAACGACACAGACATGTCTTGACATGTCTTCTGCTACAGTTTTGATGGGGAAATAAGCGCGTTTGCCATCGGTAACTGCATCCATAGGTGTGCAGCTTAGCGAGGCACATGTTGGCCAGCTAGGACAGGCTAGCTTAAGGCGTCCATTACAAATAGTAGAAGACATGACATCATTGTCTGGGTCTACTAGCAGGAGTCACGTGACTTCTGCCCAAAGTACCAATATGGCTGCTCTGGATAAGGAATTGGCAATGCAATGTCAGCTGTGGGCGCAAAATGCAGATGCGTCAAAAATCCATGCATGCTTGACAGAAATGGAAGAAATAATGGCCAGCGTTGCTAGTAAGACGCAAATGCCGACCACATCAGCTGCGGATTCTGCAAGTATGTCACGCATTGGTCAGTTTACAGTGGACTTGCAGCACGAAGGGGAGGTACACTCGAATGTCGATATTGGAGAAGTCTCAGGGCTAATTATGCCAGACACAGACTCTGAAGAGGTCGCTGCGAATGACGATGATGAATTGTTTGCAGAGGTTGAAAGTTTTTTGTTGGAGCAGCCAAAAGCGGGCTCACATGTGGACGAAAAGCTGGCTAAAGTTGTCAGTAAAGGCCTGCGTTCCGTGTTAACTACCGACATATTTTATACTTTTTGAAGTAAAATATAGTAATATATCAAAGATAAGTGTAAAGTTTTGTGGAGTGTGATTCTTATTTACCAACAATTTCTTATGGAATAGCTGATAGGTTTGTCCCCTCAAGCGAAACCTCACAAGTTTTTGCAGGATTTACCCTTATTTTGAAGAGCTCGTGGCATGTGCACAATGTCACAACCCTCTCTTGGCATGTGCACAATGTGACAGTTCTCTAATGGGGCAAGAAAGCATACTATTAATATTAGGATCATCAAAGCCAATTGTCTCTGTGACATAAACTGTATCAAAAGTGTTATGTAAAAAATATGAATTCAAGCAACATAGTGGGAGAATGTCTTACTATTATTTGAAGAAAAAATGTTATAAATGTTGGATGAGACTGATTAAAGATCAAAGTTCACAATGACTCGAGTAGAGAAAATTGTTTTATATTACGTATGCTCTGCACCGATTTCTTTCATAAAGCTTTATAAAGTAAAAAATTTATATTTATGTTATTAAAACCACTCTTACTACCTTTAATCTTAACTATTATTCTTAATAATAATTCTCAACATAAATAAATTCATTCAAACTTTCTGTACATTTAGAGTTGAGAGAGAGGAATGCAAACAGAATCAATATTATTTTACAGTCTATTACAGTAACCAAGTTAAAAGGCATATATATTTGTGACCCAGCATCAAATGACAGGAGCCAAGTCACCATTTCCATCTGTCCATCTATTCAAATTTATTGTAGCCATCATAGCTCTGCAACAATTACATTATATTTGGATTGCATTTGTTAGGTGAATTGCGTATTACAGTGTACTGGTGTCTATTGTATGATAAGGATCATTATTATTATTATTATTATTATTACTACTACTACTCACATCCACATACTTTATAATGGTATTTCTTTTTTGAATTTCAAATGCAATCATTTTTATACTACTACTACTACTAATAATAATAATGAATTTATTTAAAGAGGAAGCTCATTTGGTCAACCAACCAATCTTCCATGAGGCCTTCTGCACTTACATGCACATGTTTTACAATATTTACCAGTTGTGTTGTCTTTAGACAACAATGCTATTAAAAGTAGATAATTGATCTACTGCTACTATAAAATATGTACAAAACATTAAAGATGAGTACATACAGGATTCATATAAAGATTAGTAGTGAACCTGTGTATAACATTACAGGCGAGTAGTCATAAAGAACATTGTTTTAAAGAAGAGTAGTACTGAATTACACAAACTCATACAATTGATTGCTTTTTTAAATATTGACTAAGAAGCTTCTTAAACCCTTGGGACAAGTCAGCTGACCTTATATAGGGTGGAATGGAATTCCATAGTTTGGCTCCAGAAAAAGCAAAACTCCTCTTATAAAACTCTGAATTTGGTTTAGGTAAATATAAATTGTTGCTTGAGATGGATCTTAGTTAATACACATGTACCTTTTCCATAATTTTAAAATTACATTTAAGATAATCAGGAGCCAACCCATGTGAGGATTTGTAGACTATTAAACCCATTTGGAGCCAAGTTCTTTGGAATCCATATAAGGATTTTAAAAGAATTGTTGATGGTGTATCTAAATCTGCAGCAAGAATAACTCTAGCTGCTCATTTTTGAAATTTCAATTTTCTTGATTTTCTGTATCACTATTATCCCAGACAGCACAGTAATACTCTAGATGTGGCATGATATAGGAATTGTAGAATATCTTTCTCTGTTCTTGAGAGTGACAAGTTTATATCCTGTTCAAGAGATCTAGCAGTGAGTTTACTTTTTAATGACCTTATCAACTTGCATTTTCCAGCACAAGATATTGTTGATCATAATGCCAAGTAGTTTTTCATTTTCAAATTGTTCTATGTCTATTCCTTTTAGCATTACTTGGAAGTTATCTTTCTAGCTTTTACTTTGGCTCAACTGTAACCTATGATCATGGCTTTTGACTGGGGTGCATTTATCTTCATACCATTGTGCTCACACCATTACTTTAACCAAATCCTGATTTAATTTAGCGCTTCAAGATGGGATTGAAACCAAGTTAAACTTTCATGGTTAACTTAACATATATGAAGTTGCTTCCAACAGGATTTTGTGATTAGCAAGGTCAAAAGCCTTGGTAAGGTCAAGAAACACTGTACATGTACCTGACAGGTTACATTGATCTATTGCTGTTAACCAACCATCCACCATTCTAGTTACGGTAGTGTAGTCTGATATGAATGTCCATCACGAAAGCCTGATTGTCATGAATGTAGTAACTTAAAAGATTCCAGGTAGTTTCTAAATTCATTACAAACATGTCTTTCTAATAATTTCAAAAGTGATGATCAAACTGATATAGGTCTATTGTTATTCATATCAGAAAGATCTCCTTTCTTGTGTATTGGAGTTACTTTTGCCAATTTTAGGCTGTTTGGAAAAATACCAGTAGAAATACTTAGATATATATATAAGTGATGGTGCAATCACATGAGATGAGAGTTTTAGGAAGTTAGTACTTATACAATCTAGACCTGTGGCTGTTCTGAAAATAAATTTATCTAATTAATTTTAAATTAATTCTAGACTTATTTTAGGTATTTGGAAGTACTCTTTGTTTGCTAAGTTTTGAGGAAATATTCTCATTTAATTCATCGCTTGAGAATCTTTTATGAGCTGTGAGATCCACAAGTTTTTCATCTATCTTCACAAATTAATCATTGAGAGCATTTGCAGTTTTAAGAGGTTCTTGTTAAATGCCACCATTTTCATCACTAATACATCTATTTGGCAGATTATTGACAGATTTGCCTTTTAAGTCATTGAAGGTTTTCCAGAGTTTTCTAAGGCTCTTTTTTATAATACTGTCTGATATTTCGGTGGAATAGTAAGTTTTCCTTGCATTTTGAATCAATGCTTGACTCTCTTGAAATTAATAGGGGTATGACTGTTCAGGATGTCAGTAACATACCTATCCAAATGTCAAGGGCATCTGATGGGTCATCAGAATATTTAATTATTGACCAAGGGATATCTTTCAGTTCTTTAAGGAATATTTGTACATCAAATCTTTTCATTATTCGATACTTGATTTATTTGTGATAAGGTGTACTTTTTTAATTAACTTTTGTGTACAGCATATAGGATAATGATCACAATGGGCATATTGGGGAACTGCAACTTCTATAATATTTTGTCACCATTGTTAGTATAGATGTGATCAATCAGTGTTTCAGATACCTCTGTTACTCTAGTGGCTACATGAACTAGCTGTTGATAATTCATGTTATTCATAGTTTTTAATCCAGCTTTGATTGTCGTCATACAGCAAATTATAATTGAAGTCACCTGCTAAACAGACTTCTTGATTTTCTATATAGAAAGTTTCAAGCTTACTTTGAAATATGGTATACCAAGCATTGTCAGCAGTTCAGTGGTCTATATACACAACCTAATACAAATGGTTTTTTGGACATTATATCTCATTTCTAGCCAGATTATTTCCATACTATTTTCCTCAAGATCATCATTTAAAACGAATGTTGTCCCTAATGCAAATGATAAGTCCACCAGCCTTTTGGAAAAGTCTGTCTTTTCTTTGAAAACTTGTAGTTAGGAATTTAAAGTTCATCATCATGAAAATGTTGAAGTTAGAAGGTTTTGTTAAATGCAAAAATATCAATTACTGAATTATTTTCTGAAAGAAGGTAATTTGATTTCATCAAGTTCTGGAAAAAGAGAATGGATTTTCAAATGGCAGATTTTGAGACCTTTTTTGTTTAAGCCACTGATTTTGAGACAACTCTTAAGATTTTATGGCCTTGAGATGAATGGCATAGAATATCTGAGCTAATATTTTTACTATTAATATATGAACCATGATATTCCTCAAATTATCTTCATTAAAGTGTCCTAAATCAATGCTTAACTGTTTTTTCAGAAGATTTTGTAATGAGTCTTGAAATATAAGCACTTTCAGCAGTTATCCCAGTAACAGTTAAATTTTTCTGATTACTTTGATTGATTGAGGGAATTATTGGGATTGCACCAGAGGTAATTCCATGGGCATCATCACTCAGTGGGGTATCTGTAGTTTGTTTTCTATCTCGACAGGGAGAATCACACAAGGTAGGTCTTAGAGCTTGTTTTTAAGTTTTTGGAATTGTGTTCTTTTGTTTTTTTTAACTTATGGCCCAATCTTCATTGCCATAATCCTAATGCTGCATAGTTGAGTGGAACATTTTGCAGTGTTTTGCCGTATGTCCACATTGTAGACAGTCATGACATTGAATCGTGCTAGTATGTCGGCATGATTCCACATTATGCACAGGTTCAAAACTATAGAAACATCTCCCTGATTTCTCATAATGGTTAAGACAGTTAGCATGGCCCCAACCATATTTATGATCGTGGTTTCTATGACTTTTAGAGGATCCACAGTTGTCCTTCAGTATTGGGAAAGTCTCATTTATGGCATGGAGAAAGTAAGAAAAACCCTTCTTGTTCAAATGGATTCTATCTTTTGCCGTTAGGTTCTCCAGAACTAATCCAGACTTTGTCACAAATGCATGCTCTGTGCCTATCATTTTCTAATTCCTCTCGTGACATAGGTGTTCATTTAGAGCATTCAACTCACAAATGTCTGTGTCAATTCTTGGAAATGCACTGCATAGAAAGACTGTCAATTCTTGGAAATGCATTGCATACTAAGACAGTGTCAATTCTTGGAAATGCATTGTATAGAAAGACTGTGTCAATTCTTGGAAATGCACTGCATAGAAAGACTGTGTCAATTCTTGGAAATGCACTGCACAGAAAGACTGAACAGTCAGGATTGTTCAAGTATATGTTGTTTAGGATTTTATAAAAAATTGTTTACAATCAGTTCATAATGTACATTATTACTAACATCATTGCCACCAATACTGGTGATGATGGTGTCATATTGAGAAAGGTCACTTTTCCCCATGGCATCAAATATATGACCAGTTTCTGTCCCAGATAGACACTTGAACCCAAGTGTTTTTTGTCGGAATTGTCATGTTCTTTTATGTTTTCTCCTCTGTCTTTAGTAGAATCCAGTGTATTATGGAATCCAAAGCTGTTATGTCTAAGGTGGGAAGACACTTTATTGCTATTTGTGACATTGCTTGGTAGAGAGTTTTTCACTATAGCTTAAGGGACTTTAGGTTTTTCCCTGTATTGTATGTGGGTTTGGAATCATTTTCTTTCTGGATGTTTTCTTGTTTTCATAAGCCTGATAATTTCACTGATATGCTTTTGTGATTCTTCTTTGCAAGTATTGACAATATCTGTTTTCATACTTGTAATGTCTTCCTGCAGTGCTGTTAAAATGTCAGGATGAAAACTATATGAAGCAGCATAGCCATACTTAAGTTGCGTAAATTCTGACAGAAGCAAAGTTTTATATTTATTTAATTGTCCTACTTTCTCCTTCATTTTTGTGTTGTCCTCCTCCAGAATGTTGGGTCCCATCTGATGGTTTTATTTGTTTTTTCAAGGCTCATAAGTTTGGTCTAAAAATCTTATAGTTTTTCTGCAAGTCTTTCCTGTTTATTCCTTGCTGACTCCTGTTTGGTTTATAAAGACTCACATTCCTTTGACAATTTATTGGCATTTGCTGCCATTTGTGCAAGTTCTTGTTGGAGTAATTTGTTTTCCCTCTTTAAGACTGTGACGTCTTTTTCACTGCCTTTAATTACTCACTGCACTGCAGTTCAAAGACTTTATCTGACTGAGTATCAGCCTTTTGTGATGGCCTTAGGGAGCAATTTATTGTTATTGCTTTCCCTAGCCAGCTCAGCTGAAATATCTTGACCACTGTGGTCTTCAGTTTCTTGTTTCTGACGGGAGGAAGATCTTAGGTGAGATTCCTCAGAGTCAGTTGGTGTAACAACATTTAACTCCATATCTAAATTCCCAATAGTAGAGAGCTGTATATGATTCTCAGCTAAATCATCAGTAACCCCACTTGAGGTTAACAAAGACTTGTTTGGGGTGCTACTGGCCTGCAAAATATTCTGATTGTTTCCATGGCAACGTGTTTCAGATTAAATTTCTGCATCTAGGAGATGAAAATTAGTTTCAGTCCATTCTTTATAGTTCGGCCCCTGAATAAGTAAAGTGCTTATGGAACTATAAAGAGTCACTGTAACTTTGTAGGACTGCAGATTTTCTGGTGAATTCAGAATTTTGAAGATCAAGCCATTATGCTTGTCAGTTCCTTGACCTTATGTTGAGGTCAGATTATTCTACCATTTGGATATAAGCTTTATATTACAAACAGTTATAGAGCTTGTTTTGTAATTTACACTGTAATTATCATCGTCAACATCTGACAATTGTTTTGTGGGAGTAGTGTCAATTTCACTTTGAGAGAATCCAGAGAAGCTGCTGCCTTCAAGTGAGGTATTTTGAATAAAACACAAAAGATTTATAGAACCTTCTGTGGTAAGAATTAAATAAAATAATACTAAGAGCCATTGAATTTGAATAATTAACTGTGTTAGAGAGATTGAATATAGGATTACTCCTTGAAGTTTGAATAATTAACTGTGTTAGAGAGATTGAATATAGGATTACTCCTTGAAGTTTGAATAATTAACTGTATTAAAGTGATTGAATATAGGAATTACTCCTTGAAGTTTGAATAATTAACTGTATTAGAGTGATTGAATATAGGAATTACTCCTTGAAGTTTGAATAATTAACTGTGTTAGAGTGATTGAATATAGGAATTACTCCTTGAAGTTTGAATAATTAACTGTGTTAGAGAGATTGAATATAGGAATTACTCCTTGAAGTTTGAATAATTAACTGTGTTAGAGAGATTGAATATAGGAATTACTCCTTGAAGTTTGAATTCAGTAGACTTCCACTGTTGAGTAAAACTGTTGTCTTGAATATCCATTGAACAAAATGAATCACAGTCTGCCATGTTGACTCTGGCTGATGGTTGAGCAAATTTTCACATCACAAAATAATCCTTGTATAGCATTTGAAAGAGAATAATAATGTCAAAGGTTCATAAAACGAACGTAATGTAGCTTTTAAGGTCTAAAATATTTATTAGATGATGATTTCTCTGGGATGAATGTAATAAAGAGTACCTACAAGGTCCAATGGATGATTTTCATCATTTTAAAAATTTACTCTTCTGTAGATCATACACAATATGTAAACATATTTTGCTAATCGTATGACAGAAGTATAGTAATTTTGAAAAATATTAACAACACAGTCAGTGGGTGTTGAATTAGTTGAATGTACCCATTTGCTGTACTCTAGAGGTTATTTTGCTACCTTCAAAACAAAGAAAACCCTGCAGGAAATTCCATCCTTTGAAAATAGTGGACAAGAAACTACATGTAGAAGAAACAACCCACACGATTTTGTCCATAAAAATATGTTATAATCATTTAAACAATGAAATTTTAAATGTGAATGTGTTTTATCTTTCTTATCTTCAGGAGCTACAAGAAAGAGAAGACAAGAGACTGATGGCCTGAAAGATCTTAAAAGTAAGTCTAAATACACACGCACACACACACACATGATTATATTCTCATGCTCACTGGCCTCAAAGGCATTTGAGCTTATGTGATGCATTGTCTTATGTCATCGAGAACCCCAAGGGAGATTAGTTCTTAGAGGCTGCTTGGGTCACCTTCAGAACATTAAGATATTATTATTATTATTATTATTATTATTATTATTATTATTATTAGTAAAACTGTTGTCTTGAATATCCATTGAACAAAAGGAATCACAGTCTGCCATGTTGAATTGGGCTGCTGGTTGAGCAAATTTTCACAGTACAAAATAAACCTTGCATAGCATTTGAAAGAGAAAAATAATGTCAAAGGTTCATAAAACGAACATAATGTAGCCTTTTGGTCTAAAATATTTATTAGATGATGAATTAAACAAATACATTTTCCTGGATTCATATTTGGAAGAAGCCTACATATGGGTTAAGTGCATGCAATAGTAGGCTTTCAAAAGTGACACCTTTTATATTTTATAACTTAATTTGGCACACAGGTATTCCTACATTTAAATGGGAAAATTTCTCTGGGATGAATGTAATAAAGAGTACCTACAAGGTACATTTTCTCTAAAATGAGCAATGCAATGGATGATTTTCATCATTTTAAAAAATTTACTCTTCGTATGACAAAAGTATAGTAATTTTGAAAAATATTAACAACACAGTCAGTGGGTGTTAAATTAGTTGAATGTACCCATTTGCTGTACTCTAGAGGTTATTTTGCTAACTTCAAAACAAAGAAAATCCTGCACAAAATTCCATCCTTTGAAAATAGTGGACAAGAAACTAGAAGAAACAACCCACACAATTTTGTCCATAAAAATATGTTATAAGCATTTAAACAATGAAATTTTAAATGTGAATGTTTTTTTTATCTTTCTTATCTTCAGGAGCTACAAGAAAGAGAAGACCAGAGACTGATGGCCTGAAAGATCTTAAAAGTAAGACTAAATATACACACACACACAGACAAACAGGCACACACACACAGACACATGATTATATCCTCATGCTCACTGGCCTCAAAGGCATTTGAGCTTATGTAATGCATTGTCTTATGTCATCAAGAACCCCAAGGGAGATTAGTTCTTAAAGGCTGCTTGGGTCACCTTCAGAACATTAAGATATTATTATTATTATTATTATTATTATTATTATTAGTCCACCTGGCCATCAGACCAAGTGAGTTTACAGTATGGCCATGTGTCCATTCTCTGCCGTCTGTCCGTCAGACTTTGAACATAGGCTGATAACATCAGTAGCTTGGGCAAGGTCGAATGTGAGGTGATCTTGCACTTCATTGGCAGAGCTTGTTATCACTCTTCAGGCCATATTTCTAATATGATTTTGATCAAACTCATTAATATGCTTAGATTATCAAGCTCTCAGAAAAGTTTGATATTGTGCAAGATCAGTGCATATTATTGAAGTGATTTTATATCTGATTGGCTGAGCTTGTTATCCCCCTGGAGACAGTATTTTCTAATCTGATTTTTACCAAACTTGGAATCTATGATTATATCATCAGTATCTCAGACAAGTTCAATATTGAGCAAGATCCATGCATATTAAAGATGTGATCTTGCATCTGATTTGTTTAGGTTACCAGTCATATTTCTAATATGATTTTGATAAAGTTTGGAATATGGGCTTTTATCATGAAGATTTTGGATGAGTTTGGTAATAATATAGATCCTTGCACATTAACTAGGTGATCTTGCTCCTGATTGGCTGAGCTTTACCACATTGGAGGCCATATTTCTGATAAGATTTGGTTTGTAAGTTTATATGATGAAGATCTTGGATCAGTTTGATTATGAATAACATCCATGCAAATTAATGAGCTGATCTTGCATCTGACTGGCTGAGTTTGTGTGCTTTCTAGAGACCATATTTTCTGATCAGACTTTCATCAGATTTGGTATGTAAGCTATGTCATTGAGATTTTTGATGAGCATGATTATAAGACACATCCATGCATATTAATGAGATGATCTGGCATCTGGCCCAGTGAACTTGCGAACACTCTAGAGGCCATATTTCTCATCAGATCTTGATTAGATTTGGGGTGTAAGTTTATCTCACCAAGTTCATGGATGAGCTCAGTTATTAGCAACATCTACACATATTAATGAGGTGATCTGGCATCAGATTGGCTGAGCTTGTGAACAATCATGAGATCATTTTTCTGAGCACATTTTGATCAGACTTGCTATGTTAGCTTGTATCATCAAAATCTCAGATGATTTCAATTATGAGTAAGATACATATTATGGAGGATCCCTAGTCGAGAGTCCAACATCCTAACCATTGAACCATCGTAGCTCCCTTGGGTGGGACTATCAGTGGTTTCCAAGTTGGGACTGCAGGGGGTAAGGTCCGACACAGGAGTCCATGTTGAATGAACAGAATACCTCCCATTATAATGTCAAACATGTGTACGGTATGTATTTTTAGGGTGCAGCTGTGAACAGTTACTTTGAATCAGGACATAATCCCCAGGGGCAGGGAGAGATCCAGTGGACAATGCTGGTTGAAAAATGATTTTTCCTTTCTATGCAGCGATAGTGTTTCTATATCTACAGTCTATGAAACAATATAAATGAAACCAACATTAATAGACAATGTAGCACTTATATAATGAAAGCTTTTCTTTCCCCACAACAGTTTCAATGTGTGAATTTGTATTCACAAGCTGACATACCCACTATCCTGTTAGGGGATATCAATCCTACTTGGGCCTCTTGTTGTTGTTGTTGTTGTTGTTGTTAGTAGTAGTAGCATCCATTGTTCAGTCCCTGTCATTTGTCCATCGAACATATCCCCATCCATTTGCATCTTTTTTCAACTGTAATAAAACAAATTCCACTTGATTTTAATAAAACATGTGGGCATATCAATATCTTTAAAAGTGTGATACCCAATACTCCCAAGATTTTGAGTTGAAGGTTGAAAACCAACAGAGATTATATGATCAGTGTCCAGCATGTTGTCTGACATCTGTTAGAGGTTGTTTGTTATTACAACTTCTCCTAAACTATTCAGATGAAAGACAAGAAAGATGGTGGACAGTTTGATCCAGAGGTCTAGTTCCAAAATGTCCACCACAGTGTCCCTCTTGTGAATCTCGTTATCACTACTTTCTGAACTACTTGGAGGAGAGTAAAAAAACATGACACACAATTTGATTCCTTTGGTTTTTTTGGTACTAAATGAAAATTGCACACCTCCAAATATCCAATATGGCCACCACAGTGGCCATCTTAAAAAGATTGTTATTACTACTTCTCCTAAACAGATGGTAATATCAGCATTGGGTTTTTACTAAAATGTTTCATATGATACGTAGTTGCTGGTGGTCTTAAGTCAAAATGGTGTGGATATGACATCCCGTTTTCTTCAGATTGGCCATCTTGAAAATCCCTTTATTACTGTTCCTAAATGGATGATCATAATAACAAGGTATTTTCACAGAAGCAATACATGTAGCTGGTTGGTCTAAATAAAAATGGTGCTGAACATACCACAAAAATGGCTGCCATAGTGGCCATCTTAAAAATCATGCTGTCAATGTGCCTCCTAAACAGATAGTTGCATTGACAGGGCTATGTACTGAAATATTCTTATATATACATGTAGTAGGTATTAGATGATAACTGTGCTAATGTGACCTCTAACATGGCAGTTGGTTTGATGGTCTTGTAAATTATGTTATTGCTTTGCTTCCTGAATTGATAGTCTTCTTGACATGGTATTTCACTGAAACTCTTCCTGAGATATGTGGTTGTTCCTAGATGAAAATGGTGTCATTGTGACCTCCAACACGGCTGGTATGGTGCATAAATCTTATTATTGCTACTTCTGAACGAATGGTCATCTTGACTTTGGGTTTTTGTTCTGAAATACTTCTTGTGATATGTCGTTGATCATAGTTTAAAATGGTTTCAGATCTGACCTCCAATATGGCTGCCATTGTGGCTGTCTTGAGAATCTTGATTTTGCTACCCTTTATTAACAGCTTGTCACATCATTATAGAATTTTCACTAAAGGATTGCTTGCAACATGAGTTTTTTAAAAATAAGAAAATGATCTGACCTCCAGAATGGTGTCATTGGCGACCATCTTGAAATTCTTGTTATCCCTACTATTCCTGAAGGATGGTTATATAGACATGAGATTTTCATTATATTACTTTTGACACTTTGTACTTGATCCAAACTGAAAATGGTATTGATCTAATAATGTCCAAAATAGCTGCGGAAGTGGCCATCAATCTTGGAATTGTTTTTATCTTTACTGCGCCGTTTTGTGACATGTAGTTAGTTCCAGTATCTTGTAAACACCATAACTTTGACAAATACAAATAGATTTTTTATTACTTGTAGTATTTTTGTATACATCTCAGCACTATTGTAAATGAGTTTGATAACCTGCCTTACTTAACCTTGGAATCAAGGTCAAAAGTCACTTCCAAGATTTTTATGTATGGTAGGGAGCTCATAAACATGTCTCACACAAATAGATTTTGACCAGAATTTGATTTTCAGCATTCTGACAATAATTTCGAGGTAAAAGGTAACATTACTCAGGATTTTAGCTATGATTGCTTATATAATACAACAAGCAGTATGGATTTTTATCGAACCTCATTTGTGGATTTATCTGAAAAATACCTTAAATGCCAATTTAGTTGTCATTGCTTAGGCATCAAACAACGGCTTGTGAATACAAATGCTCTACTATTAACTAAGGAATTCAACAAAATTTGGCATGTTAGGATGTCTTCACAGTATGTGAGACAAGTTAAGTGACCATCTAACCATGGCATCAGGTTCAAGCTCAAAGATCATTACTAAATTTTTGTACTGCACTAACTTTTTAAACATGTTAGCTGAAACATTTAAGTATTGTTTTTCTACCTAATTTGGTACATTGGAAAATTTTAAAGGCTGATGTGTGAAGTCAGTCGGTTGCTTAAAGAAAAAGGGGGTGGGGTGGGGGAGAAGAATAATGCTATGCATGAACTATGATTAGTCAAGGAGGTGACACTTGGTTACTTAACTGTATCAAACAAGGTGTGCATAACATAACACCAATTAGTTAATCTTCTGGAACTCTGAATCAAGGGTAGGTCATTAAGTCTTCCTCTATGGCCGATTAACAGTTGTAGGCAAAAAAGTGTTGACCTGCACATTTCAATAACTGTGTCGGGTAGTATCCAGAGTCAATTAAGCAATCAGATCCTGGTAAGAAACAACTTTGCTTGACAGATAAATTCACAATGAAAGAAAGAGGACACCCACTACATATTATAGTGGGGTCTCAACCTTTAAGAATATCTCAGATGTTTTCAGAACTCTGCAACTAAAAAGAATAAATGGAGCAAAGAAACAAAATTCTAATGGATTCTTACAAGTACATGTATACATTTTTGGTCATAACTAGGGTTCTATCAAGGGTTTTTAAAATGTGGGCCATTTGTTCCCTTATCTATAGAAAAAATCCAAAGTGAGGGAGTTTAGTGTTCATTACTAAGAACTTGATGAAAATGGAGATTGTATCAAGAAAATATCAAGACAATAAGTGATTAGACTGCCACATATAGGTAACTCTGCAGACATTGCTTTTGTACTTTATTTATCATCTTAACTATTTCTGAGCTGTTAAAGAACATAAACTGATAGCATTAATGTGACACTGGATATATCTGTCTTCTGCCCCAAAATATTGAAATAAAGAAAATATATTTTCATACATTTTTCATTTTTCAACACATTACATCAATAGTGTTTATGGTTAGGTGTTTGTGTAAAACTGGAAGAACAGCAAGATCCAGGATAATTGAATTAAAGAATGTAACTGCAAGTTGAGGATGGATAGACTTCAAAATTAAGGGTGCAAAAATAACATACTACATGTACATGATTGTCGCTGCAAGCCACTTTTAGTGACTTTCATTAAAGATTGCATTTGAATTTAAAACAAAATTTAATAGCTATACAAAGGTATAGTAAAGTTACTGCTATAGTGGCATAGCTTCTCTATGAACACTTCAGCATAAATTGCTTAACATTAATTTACAAGCTTAACGAAGTTAAAGTGGTTGAAATTTTGAGCTCAGACTGCATTTGACACAAACAGTGAAAACAAGCAATGGCCACAATATGAATACAAGAATAACAAAAGGTAAATAACGACATACTGACAACACAGTGTAGAAAGGTTGAATGACCAGTCACTAAGTAAATCAACAGTTACATGAACATATATTGCAGTGGTTCAATAGCATGTATTCCGATTTTTCCTACTACTTCATTTATCCCATAATCCTCATCACTGGCATTGTCCCTGGACCACCAGAGGGAGATTCTGCCTCCTGCTCCCCTTCTGGTTACTATGCCAATGTCTCCAGCTACACTATTCCTTACTGATACATATGTAAATGTAAATCGTGTTCAGTAGAATTCTGAGAGGGTAGGTCCCATTGATCAACATGTCCTCCATACTCACTCAGATTAGTGGATTTCAATTGGCACCAATCAAATAAATAATGTAATATTTCCTGATTATTTGGTGACTTGGCTAGGAGAATACTGCTGCCAGGAATATGTAACTTTAACAACTGAGACTATTTTAGGGTTTGGACAGACATATAAATGGACACCACACCGACAACTATGTGATTGCTATGTTAAGTTTCCACCAAGGTGGGCTTGGCAAAACAAAATACTTACATAGTATAAGCCAGTCAAGTTTGTTTTGTTTTTTACTTTTTAGGGCATATATTGTTCTCATTGTCGAACTGTAACACAACATGAGTCCTCAAAGGGACTGACACTACTGTTGGCTTGCATCCAGGATGTGGAATTTCCTCAATATGTTAAATATGCCACAAAACTGTGGTGTCCTAAATCTCAAAATGGTTCAAAAATAAGCATTGTTCTATACATTTCTTTAAATCCCACATGAGTTTTTCATGTTATAATTGCTGGCTACGTCTGGAAGAATGAATACACCAGTCGATGATGTAATTCTCGCATGTTATGTTCTGATTGGCTGTCTTACCTATGCATGCCACATGCCCCAGACCTTCCATATGACAGAATGGAGAAACAGACTAGACTTTGTACGCATTATTTTGTTGCAAGAGAGACAAGATTCCTAAGCAAGAACTAAAAGTGTTAAGGATGAACAACGGGCAAGTCAAGAAAGCGAAGATGTTTTTCAACACTTTAATACTAGCCCATATCAAGTTCACTAGGCACATTTCCTGATGTCTGAGCGGTGAAGCTGTTTCGCTCTACTATTTTTATAGATAAGTGTTATGATAATGTATTTTAGTTTTGCTTGCGTAAGTACATTTATGGGTGCTGTGATGAGGTTCAGACTACTTTTTACATTATTCAGTTGTGATAATGAGCCAAGCCCTAAAGGGCCAACAGGATTGCCGCCTTAGAGGTCACATGGGTTTCACTGACCAATCATTGCTAGGGCCTGAAACTGCACACAAGTGAATTGGAATTAGCTCACTTTCAATTGAACATCAAAAGTACAGAGACATAACTTTTTATTAAAGAAAAATTTGTTGTATAATTTAATCCCATCTCCACCCCCACACGGCCTCCATAGATAACCAGTTCTACCCATAGTTGTCACCAAATCTGTTTTTTTTTCTTCTTCAGATGGTGTCATTGTAATGTATTCATTTATATGAACAATACTGATATCTGTAATATTGCTAGTGAACCACTGCAATATATGTTCATATATCTTTGAATAAAATGAATATCTCCTTTTCTGAACAAATTATATATATATATATATATATATATATATATATATATATATATATATATATATATATATATATATATATATATATATATATATATATATATATATGGGTGGGTGGGTGCAAAAGAGAACCACAGGAAAATGTAAGTAGTCGGGTGATAACATGATATTTAATTGAATTTTTTTCTTTCTACTCTTGTGCTTTCACTGAATCTTTTTTTCTACTAGATCAGACAGAGAACAAGCTTGATACACTTAGAAGGTTAGAATGCATTCCAACAAGACAAACAGATGAAGCTAAAACACTGTTTGAGGAGAAAAGATCTATTGTTATCAGTGGGCACCCAGGAGAAGGCAAGACAACAATGGCCCTTCACCTCATAGATATTGATAAATATAGAGATAGGCGTGTGGTACTTTATGATCCACAGGATTGGAAGAAAGTGGACACAGATTGGGTAGACGTTGTCGTGCTGGAGGATGTATTCGGACAATTTGACCTTGATTCTGACCTTTTTCGCGGGTGGATGGTGCATCTACCTACCATACAGCAACATGTTGATGTAAGAAAGTTAGAGGTCATCATTACCACCAGACATGACATACTGTCAAAGGTTGATTCCAAGTTGGGATCACTGAAACTCTTTTCTGATGATTTGAAACTGATGCTATCTTCAAAAGAACTAACAGATTCAGAGAAGATTAGCATTTTGAATATACAGCTTCAGAGTCATGAAAAAATCATGAAAGAAGAAGAAAAAGAAAAATGCATAGCTAATTTTAGTGGGTTGATCGGTTTTCCCCAGTGCTGTTCACTATTTGCAGGGGATAGTAAGTCATTTAATATAGGACCAGAGTTCTTCAGATCTCCAAAGAAATTCTTTGTTCAAAATATCAGTCAGTTAGATAAGACAGGATTGTTATCACTGGCTTTTCTATTTTGTAATGGTAAAATATGTGAGGAGAATTTATCACTTGATACAATGTCTGAGACCAGCAAACAGTTATTGATGGAACTGGCATCCCATCTGCACATTTCAGGAATGGAGGCAGCCATCACATTACTGAGAGATGCTTATGACAATTTTTTGGAGTTGTACGTTGTGAAGTCCATGTCATATAAACAAACTTACATCAAGTTCACTCATGCTACAGTCTGTGAGGCTGTGGGACATGTCCTTGGGGATCGTTTTACAGAGATGGTTGTAAACTATGGTGACTCAGAATATTTATATCAGAAGACCTACACTGCAAAAATCAAGAATAATGATTCTGATAATGTGTTTATACATATGTCTGTGTATGAATGTCTGGCAAAGAGGATGGTTCGTGATGTTGTGAACAGAGAACCTGTAGAGAACATTGCAAAACATTCAGCTCTCGAACAGGACACATTTTTGAAGAAACTGAAATGCGAGTTGAACAAAGCTAATAGTATCAAGGATTTTTTCATGGTTGTTCCAGAGTTTTCATCTGACTTTACTGATCCATATTATGATGATTCAATATTGAATGTATTAGAAGGAAACTGCATGACATTAATGCAATATATATTACAAAGAGATGAAGGTTTAGTGAAATTAGTGTATAGTCATCTCTTGGAATTCTTGAAATGTGCACATAATAAAAACAGCTCTAACTGTTGGCAGTGTAAAGAGAAGCAGAATCTACTGGAATTAGCTCTCTATTACCACCATTTTCAGATTGCAGATGAACTAATTGATATGAAAGCCTCTTATACACATGTAAGTCTCTGTAATACTGCTAGACATGGTGACCTTAGAAGAGTTCAGACTATCCTAGAGACCTTAAAGAGGAATCAGGTTTTCAATCCAGGATGTAAGGTGGCAAAATATGCATTAATTAGAGCCTACATATCAGGAAACCAGAGCTTGATTGAGTTGTTATTAAAAGAAGGTATCATACTGGATACCTGTCATGTAGTAGATGCTGTACAGCATGGAGATATGAATGTTGTAATAAAGGTGGTGGAACATTTGAAATATCATGAGAAGTGGAAGCCACATTTGGAGAAATGTAGCACATATTCAGATTTGCATTGTAGTGATGTAGAAAACAAAGAAAAAATTCCATATTCCAGAGCACTCTTCCTAACCTACTTTCATGAGAAGTTTGAAATGGCAGATTATCTTCTGAAAAATGAAGTAGAAGTATCAATGAACATGTTTGTTGATGTGTCAGCTAATAGTTCGCTGCAGGCAGTTGCCAGAGTGATGCGAAATTTGAAAGGCACTAACAATTGGGATTCTAAGTGTGATAATGCATCCAAATCATTAGTAGTTGCTTATGCAAAGGAGAAGTATGATGTGTGTGATCTGGTAGTTCAGGAGGGAGTATCATTAACAATGAAGGATCTTCCTAGTGTGGTAAACATTCTATCCGTTGAGTCCATTAAGAAAGCAATCCAACATATGAAAGATACTCACAATTGGGATCCTAAGTGTGATGATGCATCTGAAGCATTTGAAAATGCTTATAGACTTCAGAAGTATGAGGTGTGTAATCTGCTAGTTCAGGAGGGAGTCTCATTAGCAATGAAGAATCTTGCTAATGTGGTATGCAGTGCATCATTGGAGTATATTAAGAATGCAGTCCAGCATTTGAAAGACAGTGACATTTGGGGTCCCAAGTGTGATGATGCCTCTAAAGCATTAGAAAATGCTGATATACATCAGAAGTATGATGTGTGTGGTCTGCTAGTTCAGGAGGGAGTCTCATTAGCAATGAAGAATCTTCCTAATGTGGTATACAGTGTATCATTGGAGTCCATTAAGAATGCAATCCAACATTTGAAAAACACTCAAAATTGGGATCCAAAGTGTGATGATGCATCCAAAGCATTAGAGAATGCTGATAGACATCAAAAGTATGTTGTATGTGATCTGCTAGTTCAAGAGGGAGTCTCATTAGCAATGAAGAATCTTCCTGATATCGTATACAGTGTATCATTGGAGTTCATTAAGAATGCAATCCAACATTTGAAAGACATTGACAAATGTAGTCCTATGTGTAATGCTGCAATTAAAGCATTAGAAAATGCTTATAGCCATCGGAAGTATGATGTGTGTGATTGGCTAGTTCAAGAGGGAGTCTCATTAGCAATGAAGAATCTTTGTCATATGGTATACAGTGCATCATTGGAGTCAGTTAAGAAAGCAATCCAGTATTTGAAAGATTTAGACTATTGGGACACTAAGTGTTATGATGTATCTAAAGCATTACAAAATGCTTATAGAGATCAGAAGTATGATGTGTGTGATCTGCTAGTTCAGGAGGGAGTCTCATTAACAATGAAGGATCTCCAGGGTATGGTATACAGTGCATCATTGGAGTCCATTAAGAAAGCAATCCAACATATGAAAGATAATTACAATTGGGATCCTAAGTGTTATTGTGCATCTGAAGCATTTGAAACTGCTTGTAGACTTAGAATAAATGATGTGTGTGATCTGCTAGTGCAGGAGGGAGTCTCGTTAACAATGAAGAATCTTCCTGATATGGTATACAGTGTATCATTGGAGTCCATTAAGAATGCAATCCAACATATGAAAGATAATGACAATTGGGATCCTAAGTGTTATTATGCATCTGAAGCATTTGAAACTGCTCGTAGACTTGGAATAAATGATGTGTGTGATCTGCTAGTGCAGGAGGGAGTCTCGTTAACAATGAAGAATCTTCCTGATATGGTATAGAGTGTATCAATGGAGTCCATTAAGATTGCAATCCAACATATGAAAGATAATGACAATTGGGATCCTAAGTGTTATTATGCATCTGAAGCATTTGAAACTGCTTGTAATTTTGGAATAAATGATGTGTGTGATCTGCTAGTTCAGGAGGGAGTCTCATTAACAATGAAGAAGCTTCCTAGTGTGGTAAACATTCTATCATTAGAGTCCGTACAGAAAGCAATACAAGATTTGAAAGGCACTGACAATTGGGATTCTAAGTGTGATGATGTATCTAAAGCATTACAAAATGCTTATAGAGATCAGAAGTATGATGTGTGTGATCTGCTAGTTCAGGAGGGAGTCTCATTAGCAATGAAGAATCTTCCTGATATGGTATACAGTGCATCTTTGGAGTCAATTAAAAATGCAATCCATCATCTGAAAAATACTCAAAATTGGGATCCAAAGTGTGATGATGCATCTGAAGCATTAGAGAAGGCTTATAGCCATCAGAAGTATGATGTGTGTGATCTGTTAACAAGGGTGCATTTGCCTCCTTATGGTAGATTTATAACCTTATGAATTTATCAGCTTGTTGTTGTCAGTATCTTGTCAGGGCTCAAAATTAGAGTGTTTTTGTGTTGTTTTGCTAACCTTCAGGGTCACCAAATGAAATGTTACTGATATTGCCTAAATTTCACTGATCCTGCTAAAATCAAACGGAAGTCAGTTCAGTTTGTAATTCAACATTTATTATTCATTGTCATCAACTCAAAACAATAGCAGCTTTATTTCACCAAAAGACTCGACGAATTAAGTTCTATGTGCACTTTGGTATTTCTCAGAATGCTCAGTGCAGAAAGTGCACAGCATCGGTCTCTCTGGGGTCGTACTTCAACCATTTGTGTTAATTTTGCCAGTTTTTCTGGTACTTTCTTAGTTTCTTCACTTGATCATATTTGCGATCATGCTGTCTCTTGTCATAATCTAATTTCTGCCATTTCAGTGGTGACTGTCCACATTGCAAATACTTCCATATGTTTACAATTGTAACTGCACAATGCATTGAATATTTATCAACAATGATACAGATATTAAAAAACATTGTTGAGTAGAATTATGTTTTATTTGTTGAATCGATGAACATGACCTTTTCTGATTGGTCAAAACTAGCCTGACACTCTATACCTATTGTTGTCATCGGTACTTGAATAAGTGTTTGGGAGCTGTACACCAAACTAGTTTTATGTGCATGAGGACTGTTTTGACAATAATCACTGTAATATACTTTTTGCTTGGTTTAACACCTGTCCATTTGTGTTGCAAGCATTTATTGTACCTCATCAAATGCAGGATGTTGGTAGGTACTCAGTTAACACAATAAATTGATCAATTGACCATTAAAGGGAATGCTTACTCGCAACCACTTTTTAACTGTTATGATAGCGACTGGCAGTAATTTTCACTGCTCCAGTGGATGACTGATGGAGCCCTGCTTGTATTTCATAAAACTACAATGTATGAAGCAAATGTTACAGATGAAAGTATTGCATATATGGCACATTTAAAATTCATGAGGTCTTGATCATCAAGTGTCATACAGTAATTTTAACTGTTATAATCTAATGATATTTTGTATGCTCCCACTGCAGTAGCAGAATGGTGCACAGTTTTTTTTGCTGTGTGTCTGTACATCCATTCCCGGCAAGCTTGGGATGTAAAATGTCACTAATGTCCCCTACTGCATGTCAGAAGAGATGACTAATGGAGGCATGAGATGTGTTAGCTGGAAGACTCCTGATCAGAAGGTTGCTAGTTTAAATCCCACATTTGGATCAGCCCAGGTCAGCTACCAAAGACACTAAGGTACTAAACTCTGTACTAACTAACCTGTTTGTGTTGCTGAGCCATAGAACATAAAATCATTAACTATCTGTACATTCATATGCAATAGCAGAAAATCTGTTAAACTTAAAGTTATGACATTGTACTGTTACGACTCTATGGTCTAGAAAATTGTAACAGAAAGAAAGTGAAACCAACAACTCAAGTAAAAATCAACAAGCAATTTATTTCTAGATAATTAAAATGAAAAATCAAAAAGACACTTACAGTAATGTGTATTAAAGTCCAGATAATCCAATAAGAATTCGTGTCCTAATCACAAGTCCTAAATATAGAATGTTCCGAATTCACAGCTGTATCCTTGCATGTTATGATGTGCCAATGGTCTTCAAAGTCCTGATGTACCTGTAGTCTTTAATGTGCTGATGTCAAAATGAAGTACTCCAAAATATCTCTGAATAAGTTCACATAAATTCCAAAATCATCAATTAAAAATCAAAAATCCAAAAGTTTATGAGTACTGTTATAATCCAATGAATATTTTTAATAATTCCTCTCTTAGAATTTGGAATGACTTCCCACAACTGTAATAGCTCTTTACAAGACTGATAGTAATGTTGAAACTGAAAAACTGTGAACTAAACATGGTATATATAAAGATTGGTCACATGACAGAATGTTCTAGAATATGTGTCATCTTAATGGAATTTTACCTGTGTGGACATGACTTTTTACACACAACTCTAAGGATTTTCCAGTTTTATCTGTAAACAAAATCAACCTTGACCTCAAATTTGGTAAACATTTTGTTTATCAAAACTACCCTTTAGCTCAAATCTGAAGTAAACAACCCAATTCAAGGACACTAGTTAAACATGTTTTTTTCTGATAAACAAAATGAATTTTTTTGAGCAAATATTAAAGTCAAGAAACATTTGTAATTTCCTAAAATATCTATAATATTATATAAACATCATACATAACAATATAAACGCCATTATCATAACAGTACCAACTTAATCGTGTTCATAAGCAAATTACCTGATTAGATTTTCAGGCTATCACATTTTACATTTTTGTAATGGAGAAACTCTATTGTGGTATAGTGAAGATGGCATTATAATTTGCCATGGTATCATTTCATTTGCCATATTGATAGTGTACATGTATCCATGCTTCAAATGGAAGTAATTCCCTTTAAGTCTTTAACCATAGTACTTTTACTTAGATAAAACTATCAGCAGAGATTTATTAATTATTAGTTATTTTGTGCCCGTGTTGTGTTTTTTTCCCATCAATATAACATATACTAAAATAAACACAAAAATTAAGTGATCGCTGAGTATTTAAGTAATTATGACTCCTCAGAGAAAAATATATCGGTTGTTTGAAATATTCCCATACAAATCAGTGTCTTTCACATATATATGAATAAAAGATGTTTAAAAATATATATAACAATGGATACATATTAGAAATCAACTGAATCTGGAATGTGTTGTTATTGACTCCAAATGTAGTTGAATAGAGGCCAAAAATTTTCCAATGCTCCTGTCACAAAATTATTTTGATTAAAGGGACTGCACTGTTGCTCTAGAAAGACCAAATATATCCCTTGATTGGGGGGACTAAACTATTGCACCATACAGACCTGAAATATGTGAGTTATCTCCCTTACACTACAAAATATTGCAATTATTTAAATAAAATAAATTCACTGTTACTAAATTCGTCTTATTGGATATATTAAGTAATGAATACCATTCTATGTTGCGGATCTCTTCCATGTGATATACAGAAAGGTATAATTACAGCTATATACTCTGAACACTGCAGCACTCGAATTTTTCTTCCATTTCTGCCCGATTTACTGCATTTTTCCTGATTTGCAGTATTGGTGGGGACACAACATAAATGGCTGCTATAGGCCACAGACAATATTCTTTGTTTCTTACTTATTTCTTTCTTTCTGTTTTATAAGTCCAGCAGTTTTTCCTAATAGAACTTGAAGTACCCAATTAGTAATTCTTCATATTGTACTATTTTGGTGTGTCTTTGTTTTACATTGTCATTTCAATTGAAGGATGTTCTGCAATATATTTACCGCCAGAAGAGAATTTTATCATTGCTAATTTTCCTTGTGGAAAAAGAGGGAGGGGTATTCATTATGCAGAATGGATTTATCAAAACTACAACAAGTCATAAAAATGCAAACTGCATGCATATCTTTGACCCCTGACATTACAGATTCATTCCATTTATAAATTTTAACATCCATAAATGTCTTATGTCACAAATAAACCATAGTGTTACGGAACTAAAGACATGAAAACGGTCTCCAAAGTTTAATGTACAGTTTACATTAAGGGACTTTGTTACCCATTGAAATAATATAGCCTCCATAACCATATTTAAACCTATTTTCTGTCTTCTCCAAATTGATGACCCAAAACTGACCAAACTTGGTTGAAAAGTGTTTCCAGAGCATGATATATATATATATATATATATATCAAGTTTGTGTTTAAGGTTGCCTTTCCAAAAACAACTTGGCTTTCATAGAAGCCAGGCTGAAAATTCATCTTTCCTTGAATTAAATATATTGACATACCGGTATATAACACTATGGTAAATGAAAAATGTGAAGCAAATTGCAAGCTGTGCATATAACTATAAGTGGCACTGTTTTTAGCTAATTATTAAGAATGTAATAATATATATGTATACATATATAAGATATGTAGACATATATGACACTCCAGTATAAGACACCCCCCAAAAAATTACAAAAATATTAAAAAAGAAATAAAAATATAAAAACTGTGATGCTGTTTTAGTATTTCTTATTTAGTGATATCATCTATTCATTTTATGATGTCATAAAATTCAGAATTCATAATTTTCTATTGTATATTTGATTTTGTCAAATTTTTGACTTTATTATATCATTAACATGGATTTATTATATTATTTTATTAAATGTATGATATCAGATAGTTGAATTTATGATATAAATTCATTTTATGATTTAATAACCTAGAATTTTTGAAATTTTTGATATTGTAAATAGTCTTGAATTTTTGTTATCACACAAATTACCTTTTTCCAATTGACACTTTTAACTGTTCCCTCTGTTTGTGCAGGTGGCGTAGTTATAGGAAAATATTAGAATTCAGTTGAATGCTTTTGATATAGATGAAGTTTTACTGCTTAGAAAGGCTTTGAACTATGCATAGAGAAAATCCATGCAAAATCAACAATTTATATATTTTCTTTTCTAGAATATCTTTTTGTTTTTTTGAAACAAACATTTTTCTGGCTGTCCACTATATTAGTTCAGATAATGTGGAGGCTGGTTATTTTTTTTTTATATTTAGCTTACCTGGCCATAAGTCATTGTGAGCTTATGGTATGGCCCTGCATCAGTCGTCTGATGTCATTTGTTCATCAGCAATTGCTTCCTACCACTCTTGAATCCATATTTCTGATCTGATTTTAATAACACTTGGAATATGAGTTTATAATATCAATATCTCGGATGAGTTTGGTAATGAGCGAGAGCGATGCATTTTATTGATGTGATCTTCAGTCTGATTGGTTAATGGTGTAACCACTTGGGAGGTCACATTTCTGATCAGATTTTAATCAAACTTGGAAAATATGCTTATATCATTCAGATATCCTTTGACTTTGATAATCAAGGAGAACCATGCATATTAATGAGGTGAGCTTGTTACCACTCTGACAGACACATTTGTGCTTTGGTTTGATCAAGCTCGGAATATATGCCAATATCATTAAAACCTCTGACCAGTTCAGTATTGAGCAAGATCCATGGATACTAATAAGGTGATTTTGAATCTGACTGGCTGAGCTTGTTACCCCTCTGGAAGCCATATTTCTGATCTGATTTGTTCAAACTTGAAATATGGGTTTATATCATCAAGCTCCTTGGATAGATTTGATAATGAGCAAGATCCAGGCATATTAATGACATAATCTTTCATCTGTTACCATTCTGGAGGCCATATTTCTGGTCCAATTTTGATCAAACTTGGAATATATGTTTCTATAATGACAATCTTGGACACATTCCATAGCGAGTGAGATGCATATTAATGAGGTAATCTTGCATCTGATGGCATGAGTTTGTTGCCATCCTAAAAGCCATATTTCTGATCTGATTTTGACCAAACTTGGAATATATGCTTATATCATCATGATCTTGGACAATTTCAGTAATGAGCAAGGTCCATGCAGATTAATGAGATGATCTTGCATCTGATTGACTGTGCTTATTACCATTCTGAAAGCCATAATTCTCATCCAATTTTGACTTGTATCATCAAGACATGTTTTTTTTTTATTATGAGCAATATGTTCATATATTAATGAGGTGATTGTGTATATAATTGACTGAGCTTCTTCACACTTTAGAGACCATGTTTATACCCAAGTTTAATCAGACTTGGTGAATAGATTTTTTCTTTAAGACATTGGATGATTATCTAACCTGGCTGTACCAAGCGAGCATATGGCGTGACCAGTCATTCTTCCAGCTGTCGGTAATTGTTTGACACTACTTTGGAGTTCATATTTCTAATCTGATTTCAATAAAATTTGGAATATGGGATTACAACATCAATATATCAGACAAGTTCGATGAAGACTGAGATCTGTGCATATTAATGAAGTGATCTTGAAACTGATTGGCTAGCCTTTTTACCACTCATTAGGCCATATTTCTGAACAGATTTTGATTGAACTTGGAATGCATGCTTATACCATTAAGATCTCATAGGAGTTAGATAGTGAACAAGATCCTCAGATACTGATAAGGTGATCTTGGATCTGATTGATTGTTACCCATCTTTAAACTATATTTCTCATCCAGTTTTAATCAATCTTGAAACGTGTGTCTATAGCATCATGGTCTTGTATGGGTCCGATACTTAGTGATATTAAAAAGGTAATCTTACAACTTGCTTACTGAGCTTGGTACAGGAGGCTGTATTTCTGATCCAGTTTTGGTCACACTTGGAATATATGCTTATATCATTAAGATTTGAAAAGAGTTAGGTAATGACTGATATCCACACCTACTAATTTGGTAATTTTGCATCTGTTTGACCTAACTTGTTACCTTTCTGGAAGCCATATTTCTGATCCGATTTTGATCCAACTTCTAATATAAGCTTATATCATGAAAACATTTTGACAAGTTCAGTAATGAGCAAGATCCTTGCATATTATTAATGAGGTGATCTTGTAACTGATTGGCTGAACATGTTACCACTTTGGAGGTCATATTCTTCATCAGATTTTGATCAAACTTTGAATATATCCTTATATCATCAAGATCTTTAAGGAGTGAGTTGCACATACATTAATGAATTGAACTTGCATATGATTAGCTGACCTTGTTAATACTCAAAAAGTCATATTTCTGGTCTGATTTGATCACAACTGAAATATTGATTTATATCGTCAAGATGTTCAGTGTGTTAGATAATGAACAAGATCCATGCATATCAATGATGTAATCTTGCATCAGTCTGGCCGAGTTTTTAACCACTCTGGAAATCAAGTTTGTGATCTGATTGTTAGCTCTACTGGTCATAAACTAGGAGAGCTTTTCGGATGGTCTATTTTCCGTTGTCCGTCCATCTGTTCATGCAAGTTTGTTATCGCTACTTCTCCTAAACAACTTGGAGGATTACTATGAAATATTAACACATTTATCCCATGGTCTAGTTGGTCCTAAATCAAAATAGTACTGCTCGGACATCCAATATGGCTACCACAGTGGTCATCTTGAAAATCTTGTTATCACTACTGCTCCTGGATGGATTTTCATATCAACATAGGGTTTTCACTCAAAAACATGATTTATAGTTCGTCCTAAATGAAAATGGTGCAGTGATGACATCCAGTATGGTTGCTACAGCAGTCATTTTCAAAATCTGTTTATAGCTACTCCTCCTGAAAGGAAAGTTATGTTAACATCAAGTTGATCTTTAGATGAAAATGGGTTCTGATCTGATATTCAATATGGTCACCATGGCAGCCATCTTGAAAATCTTGTTATCGTTGCTCCTGCAAAATGGAAAGTCATATCAGCATGGAGTTTTCACCAGAAGACTTCTTATCATGTCTTGTTTTCCTAACTTAAAAAGGTGCTGATTTGATGTCCAATATGGTCATCATGGTGGTCATCTTAGAAATCTTGGGGTTTTCATCAGAAGAGTTCTTTTTGGTGTGTAGCTGGTCCTAAATGGAAATAATGCAAACTGACCCTCAATATGACCACCATGGTGGCGATCTTGACAATATTGTTAACTCTACTTCTCCCAAATGGCCATATCAATGTGGGGTTTTCACAGATAGATGTCTTGTCGTACCTAGTTGGTCCTAAATGAAAAGGGTGCCAATCATGTATGGCTGTGATGATATCCATCGTGAAAATCTTTTTCTTACTACTCCCCCTGAATGGCATGGAGTTTTCAAAAAAAGATGTCTACTTGGTCCTAAATGAAAATGGTGCCAATCTAGCATCCAATATGGGGACCACAGCAGCTAATTTGATAATCTTGTTATTGCTGAAGAATATTGGAGATACTTTCAACACTCAACAGTTACAAGGAAGAAATTTTTTATCTTGATTTCTTGGAAATGCTTTTCTGTCACTTGAGCACCAGTACCTTCAAGGAACTCTTGTTATCAAACTTGGAATATATGTTTCTATCATTAAAGTGTATGACTGTTTCAGTAATGAGGTGATCTTGCATGTGTTTGGCTGAGCTTATTACCACTCTGGAAGCCATAATTCTGATCCAGTTCTGATCAGAATTTGAATATGGGCTTGTATCATCAAGATCTTTGTCAGTTTCAAAAGGTAAGTGGGGTCAATGCATAAGAATGAAGTGATCTCTTGTTTGATTGGCTGAGCTTGTTACCATTCTTGAAGAAATATGTTTAATCTGTCTGGTTTATTATCAAGATCATGGAAGACTTCAGTTATGCAAGATGCATATTAATTATGTCATAATCTTTATAAAGAAGGTTTATCAAAATATAATAAAATCAATAAAATCAGCAAGATCTAAAGTTTTGGAGATAGTTTACAGAGAATATGTTTGTATAGTACTTCATAAGTCTGCTGAGTGAAACGATCAACTGATATGTTAGGTAGGCCAGTTGAGTGATATCGGACTTACTCTTGTTTTTATTATGCCAAAGACCTTTGCATATGTTTATGAGGTGCCATGCACCTCATATGGAGCCTTTTTACAACTTTTCAGACTTTATTTTTATAAGGCTTTTGATGAAACTTCGTAAAGAGGCCTACATCATGAGGATCTTGGTTGAGTATGACTGTCTTTGAAATTGATAAATATTATTTGATGTGACTTATTAAACTGATTGGCTGAGCTTCTTAACAATGTGTCATCTATATTTCTGATCAGATTTGTATCAGACTTGTTAAATATTCTTATATTATCAAGATGTAGGATGAGTTTGATTAGGAACAAGATCTACACATATTATTAATATGTGTATATCTTGTTCCTCATCTCATTAATAATTAAAGAGGTAATCTTATATTTGATTGGCTGAGTTTATTACAACTTTAAAGACTGAATTCCAGTTGGAGTTTGCTTCACCTTAAGCTTATTTTATCATTGTCATATACAGGTTCTATAATAAGTGAGATCCATGCATATAAATGAGATACCTTGCATTTGATATGCTGAGCTTGTTGCCTGTCTAGATCTAGAGACTATATTTCTCATCCTATTTCCATAACACTTAGTAAATGGGTTTATATCCTCAAGATTTTGGATACATTGATTACAAGCAAGAGCCTTTGCATATTAATTATGCCATTATTGTTAAAAATGTATTAGGATGTAGTAAGAAAGGTAAAAAATCAACATGATGCATGTAGTTTGGGACTAGATAGTTTACCTAGGTTGAATTCTTACAATACTACATACATGAGCCTGCTTAGTGAAATGGGTAACTGTTAAGTTATGTTACCCAGGTGAGCAATATTTGGCACACTAGGGCCTCTTGTTTTGTTTTGCAGTTCTTTCTTTTTACATTTTAAATGACCTGGCCAAAGGTCCGGTAAGCTTATGCTATGGCATTTTGTCCATTGTGTGTTGTCCATTGTCTGTCATCTGTATTCAACAAATGTCTGTGAACACTCTAGAGGCTTCATTTCTTATTATGTTTCTACACAATAACTCAAGTTCTCCACCCTTTACAGTTACCAAACTTTGTAGATTGCATGCACTTAGGAGTAAGGAAAAAGCTTATTGATTTTATGAAAAAAAGTTAAAGGTCACTGTCACTGACTCGCAGTAAAAAAAAAAATTGATTTCCTCCCAATAGCATTAGTTCTACACCATGTCCTTGAACCAGTCTTTGTGGATTGCTTGCACTTGTGGTAAGGAAGAAGTCTGCTGGTTTTTTTAGGCCAAATATCAAGGTTACTGGGAGTGAAAAAGGACAAATGATATGCACACAATAGCATTGTTTCTACAGCACAGATCTGGACCAAACTTGGCACGTAACTTGTACTTTCGATTGGAAGAAACCCATCAATTTGGGGGCCAAAAGGTCAAAGATCACAGTCTTTGTGACTGAAAGAAGAAATATAGTTTCTGAAAAATAACATTACTTTTACAGAACAGACCTGGACCAAACTTTGTGGATGGTTGACACTTTAGGTAAGGAAGAAGCCAATCAGTTTTTGTGTCAAAGGTCAAGTTCACTATGACTGAAGGAAGAAACATTGTTTCTGTACAACAGCATTAGTTCTACATCACAGGCCTGGACAAAAACCTTGTGGCCAGTTTTCATTTCAGGTAAGGAAAAAGCTGATTAATTTGGGGCCCACAGGGTCAAATTTCGAGCTCACTGTGACTGAAAGAAAAAATATGATTTCTGCACAATAGCAATAGTTTTACACCACAGACCTGGACCAAAATTTGTGGATGGCATGCACTTAAAGTAATAAAGAATCCTGTCTCTTTTGGGGTCAAAAGGCTAAGGTTCAAGGTCACTGAGAGAAGGATAATGGTTTCTGCACAAAACCGTAAGTTCTCGACGTTATAGTTTCAGCAGAGTTTGTTGATGACTTGCATGGTTGGGAAAAAAATGCCTATTGATTTTGGGGTCTAAAGGTCAAGGTGAAGGTCACTGGCTCAAAAATGAAAAAATATGTTTGCGTAATAACTTTACAGGTATCTTGACCAAACTTTGTGGATGGCTTCCACTTAGGATAATAAAGTAACCTATAGTTTCTGGTGTATAAAAAGTTAAAGTCACAGTCATGATAAGTCTAAGAAGAAGATGATGGTTTTTGCACAGTAAGTTTTGTTCAGGACTGCATCGTCAAGGTCATGGAGATCCATTGGTTAATAATCTCCACAGTCAACTTGATCCTTCTGGTACCTACATAGAATATGATTAAGCATGGGATGGGAATATAATGTGCTGCTCAGAATATTTATATATGAAATTTCATCTTCTCTAATGTCAGCTTATTATTTAATGTCCATGTACCTATTTATCTGTTTCTGTATTTTTTTCTTTATTATTTAATGTCTACATCTTAATATTTTCAGGCAATAAGGAGGTCAAAAAGGCCTTATGTGTGAATTAATTAATGTCCATACACCATTTCATGTCATTTTCATGTAACTTTTTTTCTCTGGCAAATGTAAATAGTTATTAGTCGTGTTATATTTTTGATCATACAATGTTTCCTAAGTGTAAATGTTTGCCTTTGAACTTGAGAGGGACAAACTGGATGATTCATCATGTAATAATAACAGCAATACAGTGTTTGTTAAGTGTAAATGTTTGCCAGTGAACTTTGGCGAGATGTACTGTAATAAAAACAGTTGCTAAGTGTAAATATTTGCCTTTGAACTTGGGAGGGACAAACTGTGTATGTAACATCATGTAATAATAACAGTTATACAATGTTTGCTAAGTGTAAATATTTGCCTTTGAACTTGGGAGGGACAAACTGTATATGATACACCATGTAATAATAACAGTTATACAATGTTCGCTACATGGAAATGCTTGCCTTTAAACTTGGGAAGGACAAACTGGATGATACATCATGTAATAATAACATATGCAATGTTTGCTAAGTATAAATGTTTGGCAGTGACATTGGGTGGAACAAACTGTGGATGATTCACAATGTAATAATTAGTTATCCAATGTTTGCTAAGTGTAAATATTTGCTAGTAAATTTAGGAAGGACAAACCATGCATGTTTCATCATATAATAATAACAGATATACAATGTTTGCTAAGTAAAAATGTTTGGCAGTGACATTGTGTGGGACAAACTGGATGATTCACCATGTAATAATAACAGTTATACAATGTTCGCAAAGTGTGAATATTTGCCAGTGAATTTAGGAAGGACAAACCTTGCATGTAATAATGACAGTTACACAATGTTTGCTAAGTGTAAATATTTGCCTGTGAACTTGGAAGGGACAAACTGTAGATGATAAAGCATGTAGTAATAACAATTACACTGTTTTTGCTACGTGTAAATATTTGCCAGTGTACATTGGCAGGACCAACGGTGGATGATTCACCATGTAATAACAGTTATATAATATTTGCTAAGTGTAACTTGTTTGTCAGTGACTTGAGGAAGGACAAACCATCATAGTTCATTATGTAATGATAACAGTTATACAATGTTTGCCAAGTGTAAATATTTGCCAGTGAATTTAGGAAGTACAAACCATATATGATTCATTATGTAATGATAACAGTTATACAATGTTTGCTAAGTGTAAATATTTGCCTTTGAACTTTGGAGGGACAAACTGTGGATGATACATCATGTAATAATATAAGAGTTGTACAATGTTTGCTATGTGTAAATGTTTGCCAGTGAATTTAGGAAGTACCAATCATGCATGATTCATTATGCAATAAAAACAATTATCCAATGTTTGCTAAGTGTAAATATTTGCCAGTAAATTTAGGAAGGATAAACCATGCATGGTTCATCTTATAATAATAACAGATATACAATGTTTACTAAGTAAAAATGTTTGGCAGTGACATTGTGTGGGACAAACTGAATGATTCACCATGTAATAATAACAGTTATACAATGTTTGCTAAGTGTGAATAGTTGCCAGTGGATTTAGGAAGGACAAACCATGCATGTAATAATAACAGTTATAGAATGTTTGCTAAGTGTAAATATTTGCCTGTGAGCTCGGGAGGGACAAACTGTGGATGATAATGTAAAAACACCAGCAATACCGTGTTTGCTAAGTGTAAATATTTGCCAGTGAACTTTGGCGAGACGGACTGTAATAAAAACAGTTATACAATGTTTGCTAAGTGTGAATATTTGCCTTTGAACCTTGGAGGGACAAACTGTGGATGATACATCATGTAATAATAAGTTATACAGTGTTTGCCAAGTGTAAATATTTGCCAGTGAACTTTGGTGGGACACACTGTAGATGATTCACCATGTAATAATAACAGCTATACAATGTTTGATAAGTGTGAATATTTACCAGTGAATTTAGGAAGGACAAACCATGCATGTAATAATAACATATACAATGTTTGCTAAGTGTAAATTTTTGGCTGTGACATTGTGTGCGACAAACTGGATGATTCACCATGTAATGATAACAGTTATACAATGTTTGCTAAGTGTAAATATTTGCCTTTGAACTTTGGAGGGACAAACTGTGGATGATACATCATGTAATAATAACAGTTATACAATATTTGCTAAGTGTAAATATTTACCAGTGAATTTAGAAAAGGCAAACCATGTATGATTCATTATGTAATAATAACAGTTATACAATGTTTGCTGAGTGTAAATATTTGTATTTGAACTTGAGAGGGACAAACTGTGGATGATAAAGCATGTAGTAATAACAGTTAAACAATGTTTGTTATATGGAAATGCATGCCTTTGAACTTGGGAGGAACAAACTGTGGATGCTACATCATGTAATAATAACATATACAATGTTTGCTAAGTGTAAATGTTTGGCAGTGACATTGTGTGGGACAAACTGGATGATTCACCATGTAATTATAACATTTATACAATGTTTGCTAAGTGTAAATATTTGCCTTTGAGCTTTGGAGGGACAAACTGTGGATGATACATAATGTAATAATATAAGAGTTATACAATGTTTGCTATGTGTAAATGTTTGCCAGTGAATTTAGGAAGTACCAACCATGCATGATTCATTATGCAATAAAAACAATTATCCAGTGTTTGCTAGGTGTAAATATTTGCCAGTAAATTTAGGAAGGACAAACCATGCATGGTTCATCATATAATAATAACAGATATACAATGTTTGCTAATTAAAAATGTTTGACAGTCACATTGTGTGGGACAAACTGAATGATTAACCATGTAATAATAACAGTTATACAATGTTTGCTAAGTGTGAATACTTGCCAGTTCATTTAGGAAGGACAAACCATGGATGGAATAATAACAGTTACACAATGTTTGCTCAGTGTAAATATTTGCCTGTGAACTTGAGAGGGACAAACTTTGGATGATAATACATGTAATAATAACAGTCACACCATGTTTTCTAAGTGTAAATATTTGCCAGTGAACATGGATAGGACAAACGGTGGATGATTCACCACGTAATAACATTTATATAATGTTTGCTAAGTGTAAATGTTTGCCAGTGAATTTATGAAGGACAAGCCATGCATAGTTCATTATGTAATGATAACAATTATACAATGTTTGCCAAGTGTAAATATTTGCCAGTGAATTTAGGAGGTACAAACCATGTATGATTCATTATGTAATGATAACAGTTATACAATGTTTGTTAAGTGTAAATATTTGCCTTTGAACTTTGGAGGGACAAACTGTGGATGATATATCATGTAATAATAACAGTTATACAATATTTGCTAAGTGTAAATATTTTCCAGTGAATTTAGAAAGGGCAAACCATGTATGATTCATTATGTAATAATAACAGTTATACAATGTTTGCTGATTGTAAATATTTGTATTTGAACTTGGGAGGGACAAACTGTGGATGATAAAGCATGTAATATTAACAGTTATACAATGTTTGCTACATGGAAATGCATGCCTCTGAACTTGGGAGGGACAAGCTGTGGATGCTACATCATGTAATAATAACATATACAATGTTTGCTAAGTGTAAATGTTTGGCAGTGACATTGCGTGGGACAAACTGGATGATTCACCATGTAATAATAACAGTTATACAATGTTTGTTAAGTGTGAATATTTGCCAGTGAATTTAGGAAGGACAAACCATGGATGTAATAATAGCAGTTACACAATGTTTGCTAAGTGTAAAAATTTGCCTGTGAACTTGGGAGGGACAAACTGTGGATGATAAAGCATGTAATAATAACAGTTACACCATGTTTGCTAACTGTAAATGTTTTCCAGTGACATTAGGAAGGACAAGCCATGCATAGTTCATTATGTAATGATAACAATTATACAATGTTTGCCAAGTGTAAATATTTGCCAGTGAATTTAGGAAGTATAAACCATGTATGATTCATTATATAATGATAACAGTTATACAATATTTGCTAAGTGTAAATATTTGCCTTTGAACTTTGGAGGGACAAACTGTGGATGATACATCATGTAATAATATAACATTTATACAGTGTTTGCTACATGTAAATGCTCGTCTTTGAATTTGGGAGGAACAAACTGTGGATGATACATCATGTAATAATAACAGTTGTACAATGATTGCTAAGTGTGAATGTTTGCCAGTGACATTGAGCGAGACAAACTGTGGATGATTCACCATGTAATAATAGCAGTTATGCAATGTTTGCTAAGTCTGAATATTTGCCAGTGAATTTATGAAGGACAAACCATGCATGTAATAATAACAGTTGCACAATGTTTGCTAAATGTAAATATTTGCCAGTGAACTTGGGCGGGACAAACTGTGGATGTTTCACCGTGTAATAATAGCAGTTATACAATGTTTGCTAAGTGCAAATATATGCCAGTGAATTTGGGAAGGGCAAACCATGCATGGAATAATAACAGTTACACAATGTTTGCTAAATATAAATATTTGCCTTTGGACTTGGGTGGGACATACTGTGGATGATTCACCATGCAATAAGAAGTTATACAATGTTTGCTAAGTGTGAATATTTGCTAGTGAATTTAGGAAGGACAAACCATGCATGACTCATCATATAATAATAACACCTATACAATGTTTACTAAGTGTAAATATTTACCTTTGAACATGGGAGGGGCAAACTCGATGATACATCATGTAATAATAACAGTTATACAATGTTTGCTACATGGAAATGTTTGTCTTTGAACATGATTCATCATATAATAACAACACTTATACAATGTTTGCTAAGTGTAAATATTTGCCTTTGAAAATGGGAGGAACAAAACTGGGGGTGATGCATCATTTACTAATAACAGTTATACAGTATTTGCTAAGTGTAAATATTTGCCAGTGACATTGGGCAGGGCAGACTGGATGATTCGCCATGTAATAATAACAATTATACAATGTTTGCTAAGTGTGAATATTTGCCAGTGAATTTAGGAAGGACAAACCATGCATGTAATAATAACAGTTACAAAATGTTTGCTAAGTGTAAATATTTGCCAGTGAACTTGGGCGGGACAAACTGTAGATGATTCACCATGCAATAATAATTGTTACACAATGTTTGCTAAGTGTGAATATTTCCCAGTGAATTTAGGAAGGAGAAACCATGCATGGTTCATCATGTAGTAGTAACAATTGCATTGTTTGCTAAGTGTAAATGTTTCCAAGTGAATTTTGTAGGAAGACAGTTTGATTCAGATCATCATGGAATAAAATGATGCAATGTTTGACAAGTGTAAATACTTGCCAATGGTTTTAAAGTTTTCTCATATACTGGTATGTGAAAATGAAATCAATGGTTTGGAATTTAAGGTTGAGTTTGGGTCTCAAAAAGTTTTAAGAATGCAAGGATGATATTTTGATCTTCTAATTGTTCTTGGTAGATTTATTTAGTCACGATCTCACCAAAATAGTGATATATATAAATTGTTATTATTCTAATTGTTCTTGGTAGATTTATTTAGTCACACTGCCACCAAAATAGTGATACATACAAATTGTTACTCGTTTAACTGTTCTTGGTAGATTTATTTTGCTACATTGTCACCAGAATAGTGATTCATACTTGGTAGATTTATTTAGTCACATTGTCACCAGAATAGTGATACATACAAATTGTTACTCTTCTAATTGTTCTTGATATATTTCTTAAGTCACATTGTCACAAGAATAGTGATACATACAAATTGTTACTCTTCTAATTGTTCTTATTAGATTTATTTAGTCCCACTTTCACTAGAATAGTGATACGTTCAAATTGTTACTCTTCTAATTGTTCTTGATAGATTTATTAAGTCACATTGTCACAAGAATAGTGATACATACAAATTGTTACTCTTCTAATTGTTCTTGATAAATTTATTTAGTCACACTGTTACCAGAATAGTGATACATACAAATTGTTACTCTTTTAATTGTTCTTTGTAGATTTCTCAAGTCACATTGTCACAAGAATAGTGATACATACAAATTGTTACTCATCTAATTGTTTTTGCTAGATTTATTTAGTCACATTGTCACCAGAATAGTGATACATACAAATTGTTACTCGTTTAACTGTTCTTGGTAGATTTATTTTGCTACATTGTCACCAGAATAGTGATTCATACTTGGTAGATTTATTTAGTCACATTGTCACCAGAATAGTGATATGTGTGTAATTTTATTCATCAACTGATACGTCTTACCACAGGCAGTTTCAATAATGATTGTGACCTAACCACTTGGGTCTCTTGTTTTTCAAATCAATAAAAAAATCATTTAAAAGAGATTATAAATATAAAGACAGAATCCAGCATTAGACTCGTGTAAAATCCATGTCTTTGTTGGTAATATATGAAAATAGAATCAATAATCAAACACTTAAATAGTCAAAGTTTGAATAAAATATGAAGATTGAATGGAAATAACTGGGCTTGATTCCTCATTGAGGAATTGAAAATGAATCATAGATTGACATTTGTTCACACGTTATTAGAAACTTAAGTATGCTTTTTGTAAGCTTTGGAATTTTTTTTTATTTTTTTAAAAATTAATCTGCAATTGCTCTGATAAATGTTGACATTGTGATAATTTTGAAATTCATTTTGTTTTAATCTTGAATTCATGGCAAGATTAAGTTTTGTGACTATATACTGAATACAAAAAGCCTTTGCAACAGAACAACAGTTCAGATTATTTGAAATTTTAAGTCATTTTTATGAAGATTCAATCATTTTTTAAATAAATTATAACAATAAAAAATCGATCCTCTTATATTGGTTACCCACCGCCAACAGACACTTTTATTGTTCATCCAATGTCTAATTTATCCACTGTTAATTTCCAATGGTAATTTAGCAACTTCCTGTGACTTTAAGTACTTCTCGCTCAGAAAATTACATCGGGGAAAATGTATACCTCACCCTGGTTTTACTAAATTTCTGAACATTTCTCCTCAAATCAAGATTTTAAATTATCTTTCTTATGACACTTATGGCAATAGTCGACGTTTTGGCAGATATAGAGGTGGTAGAAAGGATTACAAATATTTCTAAAGTTTATAACTTGTGCACCCAGTAAATGTTTTCTTTTTCTTTTTCATAAAAATGTTTAGTCTTTCTCTCTAATCCAACCAGGTTATATACAAGAGTTTAAGCTTTCCTCAAATTTCATCCAACCCAAATCTAAACTTGTTAAACCAAATCCAACCAAGTTATTAACAAATAATAAAAAAAAACTATAAGTTACAAAAATGCATAGTGTTAAGTAAAACTGGTGCCTGAGAAATTAGACCAATTTAAACCTGAAATGGTTTACTCTGCTATGTGTAAGTGTTTGTATTTGAGTGTGATTTAATTTTATACTGGAATGTAATATATCTGTAATCAAGTGTTGAATAAACATGATCTGTATACATGTATGTTTGTCCTTTGTTTGTATTTTATAGATTGTTGAAGACACATTCCCATCAGAATCTCTGATATTGAATTAAACTAAAATATACTTCTAGCCAATGTATAGTATCTTCATGCCTACCGTTTTGTCTATTACTATAATAATTCCCTTCACTCTATCTCTCGGAACTTTTGTATTGCTTTATTTTCAGGATGCTGATTTGCTAACATACACAAGCGAGTATTTGTAACCATAAAATTATTGGCTTGCATTCTTTGCCTGAGCTTCAAGGACGACTATGGTGGTGGTTTCAATTTGAGATTCTGTGTTTAGAAAAGTTTGTTTAAAGTTTTCACAGATCAAGTGTTGTGGGGTAAATCATTTCTCACTCCGTTTTATGGAACTCTTGTTAAAAGGAATAAAAGTGTTAATGATTTTTGAGAGAATTATTCATGAAAATAGATTAAAAAATCGGGCTCTTGTAATGTAGGTTAGTATTTTGCAAGAAAGAAAACCCAGTAAATATGGAGGTCATAAGAATATATTCAATTCTACATTTATAATCTGATGTCCTATAAAGAACAAATATAGTTATTGAATCCCATGTTAAGAGAGGAATGTGAATAACTTAATTGGAAGTAATTATTCCAACATATCTCAGACCGTATTTCTGATCTGATTGTCATTAAACTTGGGATATGAACTTATTTTATTTATATCTTGGGTGAAATCAATAATGAGTGAGATCCATGCACAAAAATGTGAACCTGCATCTGACTGGATGAGCTTGTTACCATTCTTGTGGTCATATTTCTAGTCCTGTTTTAAACTAGAAACAGTGATAACTATGATGGTAGTGTGTAAGACTCATAATTCAAGGGTTGTGGGTTCGATACCTACCCAGGCCAACTCTAGTCGGCTGCTTATGTGTGTCCTTGAAAAAGGCATTTAGCTACCATTTCTTTGATATGATATAGCCAGTAATATGCTGAAAGTGCTATTAAAACCAATCAATCACAACTGATTTTAATTAAACTTGGGATATGGGCATATATTATTAGGATCTTAGACAAGTTTGATAATGAGCGAGACAAATGGATATTAATGAGGTGAGCTTGCATCTGATTGCCCGAGCTTGTTATCACAGTGAAAAACACATTTTTGATCCAACTTTGAACATAATCCAGTCCTATTTTATTAAGATCTTGGTTAATATAAATAACTATTAACGTCCATGCATATTAATGATGTAATGTTGCATCTGACTGGCTGAGCTTGTTACCACTCTAGAGACTATATTTCTGGTCATTTTGATCAAGATCGGAATATAGACTTCTATTATCAAGATCTTGTGTGATTGAGATAATAAATGAGATCCATGCAGATTTTATAAGGTGATCTTGCATTTGATTGGCTAATATTGGTACCACTCGGAAGGCCATATTTCTCGTCGAATTATAATCAAACTTAGACTATAAGCTTATATTATTAGAATCTGGGGAAATTTTTACAATGAGCAAGATCCATTAATATTAATATTAATGGGCTGAGCATCCATTTCGTTGGCCGAGATAGTTACCAGTCTAGAGAACATCATTTTTGATAGGAATTCGATAAAACTTGGTAAATGGGCTTAATTATCAAGACCTCAGATTAATACAATTTTGAGGGAGATCCATTCATGTTAACGAGGTGCACTTGCATCTGACTGGATGAGCTTGTGATCCCTCAAACAGCTGCATTTCTAATCAGATTTTGATGGAACTTGTTTAGTATTATAAAATCAACATGTTGGATTTTGATGGAACTTGTTTATTATTATAAAATCAAGATGTTGGATTTTGATGGATCTTGTTTAGTATTATAAAATCAACATGTTGGATTTTGATGGAACTTGTTTAGTATTATAAAATCAACATGTTGGATTTTGATGGATCTTGTTTAGTATTATAAAATCAACATGTTGGATTTTGATGGATCTTGTTTAGTATTATAAAATCAACATGTTGGATTTTGATGGAACTTGTTTAGTATTATAAAATCAACATGTTGGATTTTGATGGATCTTGTTTAGTATTATAAAATCAACATGTTGGATTTTGATGGAACTTGTTTAGTATTATAAAAATCAACATGTTGGATGAGTTTGATTTTGAGCAAGATTAAGCTTATTCACGAGTTAATCTTGTTACCAAGCTTAAAACAAACACTCATTGTGTTTTGCCCAAATCTGATAAATAAGCTTATATCATCATGATCTAAGACATGATCTACAATAAGTGATATATGTATATGTTAATGAGGTGATCTTGCATATGATTGACGGAGCCTTTTACCTACCTAGAGACTTTATTTTTCATCTGATTTTTATAGAATTTGTTTCACAAGTTTCTATCAAAATCTTGGAGTTTGATTATGCATATTAATTATGTATTTACTTTTGAAAAAAGGTTTCAAGAGATTATGGTAAAAGAGGTAAACTTGAATGATTTAAAAGTTGGGAGATTACCTTCAGTTGTACTCTTACAACCCTGCTTAGTATAATAGTCTACTATTACAGGACAATACTGAGAAGTAAATGCTGTTTGGATTTCATGCATAGTGAAAGTAAAATGGAATCAATGACCATCCCTACATTGTAATAGGAACAGTGTTATAATGAGGGGACTTGCAGCAAGAGAGTGCTGTAATTGCACCAATTCACTATGGCCATTGTTACTCAAGTTAGAAATTAAGGCCTGTAAACAGCTTCTTCTCAAAACCATTAGATAGAAGTTTCCCAAATTCCACAGAAAGCTTTATTGCAGATAAATATTCAAAGGGTAACATCAGTTCTACATCACAACCTTGACCAAACTTCATGGTTGGCTTGCACTTGGGGTAAGGAAGAAACATGTTTATTTTGGACTCAAGGTGACTGCAACTGCAAGAAGAAAACTGGTTTCTGCATAAAAATGTCAGTTTTCAGCCTTGTGCCCTCACCAAAGTTTGTGGAATATTTACCAATTAGATAAGAAGGAAGCCTATTGATTTTGGGGTCAAAAGATCAAAGGTCAATGTTGCAAGAAGAATTGTTTTTAAGAATAAATTTGGTGTCAAAACACATATGTTGACTAAAATTGTGGAGGGCTTACACTTAAGGTATGGAAGAGGCCTATTGATTTGGGCATCAAAAGATCCAAGGTCAAGGTTATTGTGACTCAAAGATAAATACGCTTTACAGAATTACTTTTGTTCTAGAGTACGTTACTTGACCACACTTTGTGGATGGCTTACACTTTGGGTAATAAAGAAACCTATCAATTCTGGTATTTAAAGGTCAGAGGTACAGTCATAGTCTAATAACATAATAGTTTATGCACAGTAACTTTATTTCAAGACTGCATACCTTTGAGACCCATTGGACAATTATCTCCAGAGTCAACCATTCCTACTAGTACCAAGATGGAGGATTATTAAACTATTAAACATGGGATGGACAGAGGGTTATTAAACTATTAAACATGGGATGGACAGAGGATTATTAAACTATTAAACATGGGATGGACAGAGGATTATTAAACTATTAAACATGGGATGGACAGAGGATTATTAAACTATTAAACATGGGATGGACAGAGGATTATTAAACTATTAAACATGGGATGGACAGAGGATTATTAAACTATTAAACATGGGATGGACAGAGGATTATTAAACTATTAAACATGGGATGGACAGAGGATTATTAAACTATTAAACATGGGATGGACATATGATGTGCCATTCACGGTACTCTTGTTAGGTAGATTCATATAGGTAAGCAAACTCGGGTCCACTTGTGTCTCTTGTTACCTATTTTCTGCACTTTACTCCAATACCCTTTGATATAGAGCCATGAAACATATAATGAATATCACCCAGTAATTCTCAAGTACTGCCGCAAAGGTCACAGGTAGATTACAAAACTGAATATTTTCGGTAACCACAGTTGTCAGGGGACAAATTCACTGGATTTGCTTCTTAAAAATATAAGCAGATGAGGTGTGCATATTTTGCTCACCTTAGATGGTTGTTACAGTAGAGAAGTGTTTATCATTATAATATTCACTAATTTATTAATGATTTTGTATTAAAGATTCATCAATGTTAGAGGCTTGCAATATTTAAATCATTTAGTGACATTATTCTGAAGAAGGTAGAAATGTTGGTGCTGTTTTCTTTCTCTTCTCACATGCAATTGCCTTAAATTTGTATACTGTCTCCCTATGGCACCATTATCATCTCATCTGTGTATACAGCTGACTAGTATATTCTTCATGTACTCTTTCACAAACTGGGTTATTGTGACCAGCATTTTAAGCCTCAGCAACATTCCCGGCAAGTCTATTTGTCTGAAATTGTATAGCCAAGATTTTGCTTCACTATTGATTTTCTAACAGCATTTACACCAGTCCTTGACATCAGTCTCAGGTTTGTGCACACACACACACACACACACACACACACACACACACACACACACATGCTCATTTACATACACATGCATATTTACATATGTATGTAAATCTTGTCATGTAAATCGAATTGCACACATACCAGTATGTCAGTTTACATGTGTAAATTTGCACTACCAGTATCTTCAATGTAGTACAAAACTAAATTACACATTAATTAGCATGGTATGCATATTTCTGCATGTGAATGCATAGCAAAATATACAAATATGTGCATATTTTATTTTTAATTCAAAACCAAGACAGAACGTAATGAATATATGCTTTAATTTTAGCCCAGTTCAGTTTGGATGATAAATATATATATGTTTGTGGCATTAGTTGGGTCTGATAGCATTGTTGTTTCACATGCTCACATTCTTATATACATGTATATCCATTCTATAAGGTGCGGTGTCAAGGTGTGGTATGAAATGCATGGATTGTCTGGTTGATAGATGAATACCATTTGGTACAATTAACTCTAAGCACAGTCATACCTGTCTTAAGCAGCCCTCTCTGGTAACTGAGAAAAATGGCCTCAGAAAGTGGTGCTTGCTCAACAGAGGTTTATTTCTGCAATGTTTTGGTTTTGGGGACTTGGAAACATTAATTGTTGAAGACAGGTGACAGTTAAGTACAGTTGACATTTAACTGTAGCATGAAAATGGTAATTATTAAGGCCCTGCATCAAGATGTGGGAGTCCTACTGTAATCACCTATTTTGACTGTCCATTGACATTTTTTGTAACCACTCTGTAACCCTTTACACAATACAGTTGACATTTCACTGTAGCATGAAAATGGTAATTATTAGGGCCCTGCATCAAGATGTTGGAGTCTATTGTAATCAACTATTCTGACTGTCCATTGACATTTCTTATAACCACTCTGTAACCCTTTACACAATTCAGTTGACATTTCAATGTGGCATGAAAATGGTAATTATTAAATCCCTGCACCAAGATGTGGGAGTCCTATAGTAATCACATATTCTGACCATTCATTCCCATTTCTTGTAACTACTAAAACTCTGTAAACTGCCATTTAGTAGATTCATTGCCTATTACACATAGATGTGACTTTTAAAGGCTTCGTCTTATTGGGTCCACTTTGATCAAGTACCGTCTATACTCACTTATAAGTACGGTATATACTCGTTTATAATTAATAATTTCAATAATAGTATTTGTTCCCAGGGAAACAAAAAGTTAATATAAACATTATACAAAAGGTTGTGGTTTTTATGGACTACTTTAATATATTATTCATCCTAGTAATAGCTTCCACAGAGAAGAATTGTTATGAGTTATTTTCTGTAAATCAGACTGCATGTGATGAACCCCAGCCCAAAAGAGAAAATCTGAGTCAAAATTGCAAAGGATGTAGCTGTGTTAAAGCTAGAAAAGCTTGCCATGTACATGCCTCTACAAATCTCAGATTATTAGAAGGGTGTATTATACACAGACTGACATTCACACTGCAATCAGAAACAGACCAGTTTTTGAAAATGGCAACAGAATAATGCTAATGCAGCTAGATTGTGATTTATACGACGATTTCAATTTCAACGCAACATTTAATACATGAAAGGGAATAAAAGGAACAGTGTGTTCAGGTCTTATGGGTTACATCCTGTAATTTTCAGGACTCCTCCCTTTTTAGGAGCCAAAGTCGGAGCTCCCCCTCTTCAGCTAATTCCTAGCAGCATCATAGGGGTTGCCAAATAACAAAACTTTAACTGTGTTAGCGAAAGGTAGTGTATAGGATGTGATCTCTCTATTTTGGTTAGTTTGGAAGACAGTGTTTCAGAGCCTTCAGGGACCCGAGCTTCCACATCAAATACATGTGACATTCTCAGAGGACACACCTTTTCTCCATGGAATGCATCCCAGTGTGACTAATTAACAGTTAATCCTTCTCTGATGATCTACTGAATGTATGCAAGCACCTGCAATTGTTCATCAAATAATCGATGCCCTATGTTGTTTTGATGGTGTTTAAATTGATGATGACACATTAATAAATCATGAAAGTAATCAAAGAATTATCAGAGTTTGAGTTGAACAGTATTGTCATATCAATAATAATAATAGTAATAATAATAATAATAATAACTGCTACTTCAGTACGTGCAATTTCGACTAGGGCACTACAGTATCAGAAGAAACTTTTAAAAGAGTGCAGAAAAGTACTCTGACTCATTAAAACGAATCTGCAAAATCAGTTTTCATTTTTCGGGAAATAGAGTTGCAATGAAAATGACACTAATGCTAAAAAAATGGTTTCATTTTTGTGACAGTAGCATTGATTGAGACTGATCCAGATTGCATGTAACCAGTCAACACATGCATCATACAAGGGGTGTGTGTGTGTTCCCGCTTGACATCTAAAATGGGGAGGGTGGTCAGGAAAATTGCAGGGTAGAATAAATCTTGACTATAACACCTGAACACATACCATTCCTTCTTTCCTTCCATGCATTCAGTGCTCTGTTGAAATTGAAATCTTTATATTTATTTTCAATTATTATCGAACCAACATCTATCAGCATATATGAATTTAGTGCAGTAAAGACATCTAATAAACTGAAATTAGAAAAAATTTAAAGCTTTGATGTGACCATGTTATATATTAAAACAATGCATGTTATAGCAGAGTTCACCTGTACCTGACAGAACAGTATGTACATCAGTACACGCTTAAGCTTGGTGTTCAAAAGACTAGCATCCTATCTGTGAGACATGATGACAAACCCTAGCTCAGTTAATTATTTGTCATTCTGACCAAAGTTAGCTGCAACATTATGACCCAAATGTAGCCAAATATCACTTAAGAGACAATTTATGGAAATTACATTCATTTCAGGACAGTTCTTAACATTTAAATACAGAAGTATCTTTTTAACAGAGTTTGAGTCCTCAGTGTTGCAATTCAAAGATTCCTCAAACGTTTTATTTGAAATTCCAAGAATTTGTTTTGGGTCAGTAACTTATTGATACATGTCAGCAATTGCAGCAATCTGCACACAGTGGTTAATGTAAATAAGAGACAAGGATGCTGTTTTGAATATATTTTTCATGAATTCCTTTAATCACTTTTTGCCCAAAGGGGCAGCATCTAAACAAATTCCGTCCACCTCCCATGTCTTTTTGGCTCTCTGTAACAAAGCATTACACTTGGTGTTTAGTTTACTGAGGTAAAATGTGTACATCTAATTGATATCAAGAGAACCATCACTGTTGGATCCACAGGCCTGTTTTTCATCATTATCCTACAATACAGGTGATGAGAAATCCTGCAAATGTTGATGACTTTCAGTCATGTTGTAAGTCAAGTACTAAGTTTTTCCATGTCCATATTTCTTATTTTAGGATGGTGCTTTGGCGTTGCATAATTCCATTTTAAGTACAGCTTGCATCTTTCTTCAAATATTTGATTTGCAAGTTGAAATTCTTCATCGGATACAATATTGATTGTTCTCTTATAAGGAGGAGCCACAAGAATTCACTGTATGGCACATCTAATTCCGTGCAGACGTCAGAAGTTTTCCCTCCCTGGTTCTAATTTCATGATATAATTTTTTCAGGTGCTGAGCAAGAGCCTTTAGCTCCACTATAGCAAAATAAATTCTAACGCCTTGTTTTAGCTGTCGTTCTGCATACAATAGAAATTAATTTTCGTATTACATTGCATCAAAACCATAAAACACACTTAACTATAACTGTTCATTTGTAAGCAATTCTTTGAACCATAATAAGCACATGTAAAAATAGAGTTTCAGAAGAATTTCTATTTTCTAGAAACACAAAAAAAAAACATTACACTTATAATGAGTATAATTTATAATAGGTATTTCTCTACACATGAAGTACTTCAAACACAAAAGACATTACACTTATAATGAGTATAATTTATAATTTGTATTTCTCTACAAACAAAAACATTACACTTATAATGAGTATAATTTATAATTTGCATTTCTCTACACATGAAGTACTTCAAACACAAAAGACATTACACTTATAATGAGTATAATTTATAATTTGTATTTCTCTACAAACAAAAACATTACACTTATAATGAGTATAATTTATAATTTGCATTTCTCTACACATGAAGTACTTCAAACACAAAAGACATTACACTTATAATGAGTATAATTTATAATTTGTATTTCTCTACAAACAAAAACATTACACTTATAATGAGTATAATTTATAATTTGCATTTCTCTACACATGAAGTACTTCAAACACAAAAAACATTACACTTATAATGAGTATAATTTATAATTTGTATTTCTCTACACATGAATTATTTCAAACACAAATACAAAAAACATTACACTTATAATGAGTATAATTTATAATTTGAATTTCTCTACAAACACAAAAAACATTACAATTATAATGAGCATAATTTATAATTTGTATTTCTCTACACATGAAGGACTTCAAACACAAAAAAACATTACTTATAATGAGTAGGTACTTGCTTTCCGAGTTCAAAGAACATAAATCTATACTTTTTAAAGAAAAAAAATACAGACTGTAATTCAACTTCAAAAAGATTTAAAATTAAAGTTTACATTCTCTCTGTTAATAATATGAAGAGGTCTAAGTGGGCCTAATATCGCTCACATGCTGTACATAGTTGACTATTTCACTAAACAGGCTTCTGTTACAGTGTTATTGTAAGAACACAACCTATGTAAACTATCTCCCAAACTATTTTACTATAGTCTGATAACATTTATTTCCAAAGATTACAACATAAACATTATACATAGTATCTTGTTCATAATCAAAATCAGCGAAGATATTGATGACATAAACCTGTTTACCAGTTTCCATTTAAATAATATAGTCTCTAGATCTAGAGATGTAACAAACACAGCCAATCAGTTGCAAGATTATTTCATTAATATGCACCAATCTTACTTATTATACAACCAAACAATAATAATATCAAGCTAAAGTAAAATACACTTTAAAATTAGGTTTCCAGAGTGCTAACAAACTCGGCCAAAACAATACATGATTACCTCATTAATGTGCATAGCTCTTGATCATTTTCAAACTCATCCAAGATCTTGATAATGTGAGACAATTTAACAAGTTTGATCAAAATCTGATCAGAAATAAAGATGCTTAAGTGTTGACAAGCTTAGCAAAATCACATCATTAATATGTATGGATTTCACTCATAATCACATTCAACCAAGATCTTGTTGACATGAGCCTATTTACCAAGTTTCATCAAAATCCTATACAAAATACAGTCTCTAGAGTGGTAATAAACTCGCCCAACCAGATGCAAGATTATCTCATATATACGCATAGAACTGACTCATGATTCAAATCATCAGGATGATATAAGCTCATTTATCAAGTTAAATACAAAAGGCCAGAAATATAGTCGCAAATAGTAGGAAGCTCAGCTAATCATATGCAAGGTCACTTTATTAATATGCATAGATCTCATTTATAATAAAACTCACTGGATATCTTGATGATATATACCTATTTACAAAGTTTGATATAAAAAAATGATCAGAAACACAATCGCTTAAGTGCTGACACCCTCATCTAACTGGATGAAAAATCACCTCATTATTAATGGGTACACATGGATCTTGCTCATAATTGCACCATCTGGAGATCTTGGTAATTTAAGCCTATATACCAAGTCTGATTAAAACTGGATCAGAAATACAGTCTGGACAAGTAACAAACTCAGCCAGTCACATGCAAGATCACCCCATTAATATTTATGGCTCCCAAGCATAATCCACTTTAAGAGAGATCTTTATCATATAAACCTATATTCCAAGTTTGATCAAAATCAGTTAAAAATATTGGTTCCAGAGTTGAAACAACCTCAGCCAATCCAATGCAAGATCACATCATTATTATTTGTGGATCTCTCTCAATATCAATTCTTCAAAGATCTGATGATATAAGCCCATATTCCAAGTTTTGATCAAAATCAGATCAGCAGTTTGGCTTCCACAGGGGTTATAAGCTCAGCCAATCAGAAGCAAATCACCTCATTAATATGCATGAATCTTGCTCATTTTTAAACCCATCCAAGATCTTTATGATATAATCGCATATCCCAAATTGGATCAGATGCAAGATTACCTGATTAATATGCATCTCTGTAGATCTTCATCAAGTTGATCATTGTTTTGGCTATATAACCCCACATTCCAAGTTTGAGCAGAATCAAATCAGAAATGTGGCCTCCAGAGACATAGCAAGCAATTGTTGACAGATGGACAACAGAGGTGGGTCGTACCATAAGCACACTACGCCTTGCGGACAGGAGAGCTACACATATATAATTTCCATGACAGCACTTTCAACACACTAAATGTTAATCATGCAGAGGAAATTGGATTTAAGTGCCTTTCACAAAGATACACTGAGGCAGCCAGCCCAGGATAGCCTGGGTGGGTACTGAATCTGCAACCCTTTGATCATGAGTCCAACACTCTACCAACTGGGCTACCGTGGGTTGAGGGATGAGTGCGGTAATAACATTAGTGAGTCTCTGACAATATGTCATAAAAACATGATTTATCTGCGACAATTTTTCACAGTGTACAATCGTTCACATCAGCTTATTTACCATTTTTCAAATCTCTAGAAGGTAACATGTTTATCGTCTTTATAGCACTCAAAAGAAAAGATAGAGAAAAATTATTTGCCAATTAAATATTAAAGGTGACAGAATTATGTTTTCAAATTTATTTTTACAGCATAAATGTATTATCAAGGACATCAAACAGTATACATCAATATTTCTTCTAACATGGCAAGGTGGGGATAGGGAATCACACAATTTTCACAATTGAGGGTTGGAACACTGTGATATATTCCACGTATATCAGCCTGGGTCGGCTACAATGGTGTGTCCTTGGGCAAGGCACTGTGCTCCAATCACCTCTGCACTAAATGACCTGCTTGTTTTGTTGTGCCATAAAACAACAAACCAAAAAACTTTGAATTGTCTATGAATAAAGGTGTAAAAAAAAAGAAGAGTCGGACCTTCATACTTAAAACTGATTATTTGAAGAAAATATATGGTATTATCGACCCATCTCATTGGAAGCTTTTGGGATAAAGAATCTGCTTTAAATATAAGCATACCCAGAGCATTTACTGGAAAACTAATTTCAACATTGTTTCTTTGATTTTGGTAACTATATGTTTAGAAAGTATAAATGATGTCATTTTTATGTCATACAGATTTCACTGTTTTACATATAATGCAGAAAATAGACTATTTACTACCAAAACAAACTATGTTATAAGAATGGCGTGAATGACAATTCTGCATGAAAAACAGCTTTGGCAAGAGTGTCTGAAAAAGTTACTGGTTTTAAATTCATATGTTATTTCAGCCAGTAAATGTATGGTGTTTTGTACAATGTATTAAATACTTTCTCAAATTACTATCAAAATGCAAAATTCTTAGCTTAAATAGACTGCCATTTTTATATACACGAAAATATGCACATGAACGAGATTGCCACCACTATAAACAATCTTTGAGCACTGGAACATTAGATAATTTTACCACTGTTATTTTTATGCTAATATCTCTCAAATAAACAGTGAAAATGTGTATACAAATCTGTCATAAATAAAACATGCGAAAAAATATTTATTAGCACTGAAAGAAGGCATTATTACAAAATCGTCTATGATGATGTAATGATGACTGCCTGCTAAAGGTAGCACAGCACATTTCACAAGAATATCTGTTTTGTTTGGTGTGTTTCAACTTATTGTGATCCATCAATGCACGCTTTGACGAAAATTAACTTTTGCAAACCATACACGTTTGTCCTTGCATTTGCCTTCACATTGATTTTCGTGTCTTCGTCTGGCATCTCTAGATGAATACCCACTCCCACATTTTGAACATCATTCACTCTTAATACCAGCATGACTTTGTATATGTTTCAGCAATGAGCTCTTTTTACGGAATACTTCTTTGCACTGTGTGTATATATGCTTGTAATTACCCTACTTTTTATTCTCCTCGTGGAGTTTCAGATTCTGTCTGTAGGCAAATATTTTCCCATAGGAAGAACAGACATATGAGGTGTCAGTTTTACCTCTCTTCTGACAATTTTGTATTTCTGTTTAATGATGTGGAGTTGAAGGACCCTTAGGGGTGCTGAGCTTCAAGGATAAAGCAACATCTGTAGTGCTGTTTCGTGCCTCATATTCATCTGTGACAGTCACATCATGGATGCTTCTATCAGCACATCCACAACTCAGATCCAAAGCCATTGCTGGAAAATTATAGTGAATAAAAAATATAAGCCAATCCAATAAAAGCAGAAAAAGAGTACAAATATTGTGGTAACTTGTTAACTTGAGAACTGCAGAAAGGCAGCATATAACATATATCTGATTATTTTAGTGGTGGGGACATATTCGTGATTTAGCAGTCTCTATTTGAGATGGTGAAATAAGCTTCCATCAATATGTATTATCCACAAAAATAAATGTGTCCAAAATAAGTATCATTTTAAGACACTTTGACCCTTCTCACACACACACACAAAATACAAAACACTCCTCCATCTGTTTGAAGAGAATGCTTTAGTAGTTTTCATTTCAGTAGACATGGTAAGAATGTCAATAATTACTACAGACACAATCCACAATATTTTTTTCTTCTAATTTTTTCTATCTATGGCAACCACAAAATAATGATCATAATGACTTTCCATTTAAAGTTAACAAAAACAAGATTTTCAAGATGACCACATATTGGATGTTAGATCAGCACCATTTTAATTTAGGATCAGCAAAACATTATAAGTAGCTTTTTAGTGAAAATCCCATGCTGATATGATCATTCATTCAGGAGAAATAGTGATAGCAAGATTTTCAAGGTGGCCACTGTGGCAGCATTATTAGACATCAGATCGGAATCATGATCATTTTGGAATAACTTGGCATCATAAGCAGTCTTCTGTTGAAACATCGTGTCAATACAACTTTCCATTCAGGAGGAGTAGTGAAAAAAAATTCATGATAGCTGCTACGGCGGCCATATTGGACATCAGATCAGCACCATTTTCATTTAGGACCAAACAGACATTATAAGAAGTCTTTTGGTGAAAACCCCATGTGAATATGACTTTTCGTTCATAAGGAGTAGCAGTAACAAGATTTTCAAGATAGCTGATGTGGTGGCCATATTGAATGTCAGATCGGCACCATTTTAATTTAGGACCAAGTAGACATCATAAAAAGTCTTTTAGTGAAAACTTCATGTTGATATGACCATCTGTTCAGGATCAGCAAAACATTATTAGAAGCTTTTTAGTGAAAACCACATGCTGATATGACCATTCATTCAGGAGAAGTAGTGATGACATGTTGAAACTGGCCACTGTGGCAGCAATATTAGATATCAGATCGGCTGATATAACCATTCATTCAGAAGAAGTTGCAATAACAAGATTTTCAAGATAGCTCCCATGGCAGCCATACTGGACATCAGATCAGCACCATTTTTATTTGAGAGCAACTAGACATAAGTCTTTCAGCAGAAACCCCATATTTATATGACCATCCATGTAAGAGTAGCAATAACAAGATTTTCAAGATAACTGCTGTGGCAGCTATATTAGACGTCAGATTGGGAGCATTTTCGTTTCGACCAACTAGAGATAATTAAAAGTTTTTCAGTGAAAGCCCGTGTTGATATGGCCATTCATGTAGGAGGAGTAGCGATAACAAGATTTGCAAATGACTGCTGTGACATATTGGGTGTCCAAGCAGCACCATTTCATTTAGGACCAAGTAGACCATGAGATGAATGTGTGTGTAAAGTGTCATGGCATCGCACCAAGTAGTTCAGGAGAAGTAGCGATAACAAACTTGTGTGGACGGATGACAGACGCATACCATCCCATCAGCTCTTCCAGTCTATAACCAGTAGAGCTAAATATTTGCAATCAGAAAATATGAAGCATGGTTCATAATGCCCTGGAGATTTTCTTCAAGGACATTTCAACGAGTTTTTATTGATTTCCAATAGTTTTTAAGGAGTATTTATTCTTACAGAAATTGAACTTTCGCCATATGTTCTTTTGTTTATTATGGCAGCATGAATAGGTACAAAAGTTGAACTTCTGGAGTCTCTGGTGATGGTGGCAGTGGGGGCACTGTCTATGTTTCACATATGATGAGATGGCAGGTGAAGTAGTGCTAGATTTCAATGGACACAAAAATGAGTGCAAAGCATTATGCCCCCTTCTGCTATTGCAGTAGGGGCATAAACAGTTCATGGGGACTACAACCTGTCTGCTGATATAGACAATAACAAGGACAATGCATGTCATGCTCTTTGACTGGCAGTTGTTTAGTAGTTAACCATGTTCATAGTAGAATTAAGCAAGGACAAGGAGTGTAAACCCACAATATATTCATATACAAGACATGTACACAACAGTACATTGTGGCTTTTGCTGAATTAGGCCATATGTATGATATAGTAAGCTCCGGTTGCTGGATCAGGCCATGATGTATGTTACAGTATGTTGTGGTTTTTGTGGATTAGGTCATGCAAAAGCACAAAATTATTCATGCATGAAACATGTACATAGCAGTATGTTGTGGTTTTTGTTGGATTAAGCCATAATGTATGCTACAGTATGTAGATAAAGAAATAAACTAATTTGAATCTTTAGGATTTGATAAAAGACTGAAAGCCGATTTTCAAAAGCTAAATGGGGTTTTTATTTTTGACAAAAACTCTAGAAACAAAATTGTTCACGGACAGAGAAACAGGTGAATTATGGACAGACCGATTAATATAACGATAGCTATACCCCCCCCCCCCACCCACACACACATCCCCGGCATTACATATAAGGGAAAATAATGTGCCAGTAGATCATGATCTCTCCTACTAGTTCTACTATATTTTTTCAAGCAACCTAGACCCTAATTTTGCTGGTACCTGACATGAAATGACAGGTAAATAGCATAGGTCAGCATCTAGCAAAATCTATCACCAACTCGTCAGTGACATCATTTGCACAACAGTGACATCCTTCCCATAACAGCTTGTCTGAATTAAATTTGGAAGCTCCCCACTGAAATGTTGAGACTGGTTGGTAGCTTCACATGTGACATGGTACCTGATGGGTAAAAAGTACCAGATTTGTGTACTTTGTTTCAAGATGTTGATTGTTGATAGTTATCACAGTGATCAAGTGTGATGCAATAATCAGTGAAAGATCCTTAGGATACACCTACACAGTAGCGTATTAATGGGGAGGGGGGCAGGGCGGTTGCCCCGTGCGCCAGAGGTCTTGCGGCAAAAAAACAGCTGATACAAATTCGGGCCTCATATTCTGGCCTTTTGTGCCATCATCTTCGCCCCGGGCACCATTTACCCTTAGTACGCCACTGCACCTACATCATCTAAATATGGCAGTCGAAAAAAGTGATACAAGAGAAGTTTCATGAAAATAAAACAAGTTTGAAAGAATCCTAATAATAAAAAAAGTTGGAGTTTGAGTGTATACACAGACTGAAGAGTTTTATAAATATGAAGCCGGGTTATGCAACTTCAAAAAACAGAAGCAATGGAAAAAAAATTTAGCACACAAAAAATAGTGAAGCTGATACAATGCAAAGATAAGGATGGCATGAATAAACATCATGAATGGTGGAAGACAATGAATAGAATTTAAAATAGACACAAAAATAACCGTTCAGTATCTTGATTTTCACATTGAAAGCTTGAAAAACCCAATATATTTCAACCCTGAACTGTGCCATGGTGTGTAACATCCTATCTTGAGAGACCATCCATTGCTTTGGATAACAACAAATGGTATTTCAGGACATGTGGTCTCCCATAAGCAGTCATCATATGATATAATATAATTTATCCATGAATTGAGAACTGGTCTCCCAAAGTCATTCTATTAACATCATATGTGCCTGGTAAACTGTTTTGTTATTATACCTATCTTCATAAAGATCAGAAAGACAGTCCAATAAGGAAGTACTCTTTTATGTCAGGAAAAAAAACAGCCTCAAAATGTTTGAATGCAAATATCCAATATAAAAACACATATTCCGCCTGCCAACTATAACATCCAACTGCAATAAACTTAAATACGATTAACACTTTCACCCTTTATTTTCATATCTGAGGGGGAGTAATCACAACTATGAAATTTCACCTGATTTGTAGGCATGCAATGTCTGCTAGGGTGTAACCACAGTTCTAAAATTTCACCCGATTTGTAAACATGCAATGTCTGCTGGGGTGTAACCACAGCTCTAAACTTTCACCCGATTTGTAGATATGCAATATCTGCTGGGGTGTAATCACAACTCTAACATTTACCTGATTTATAGACATGTAATGTCTGCAGGGATGTAATCTCAGCTCTAAACTTTCACCTGATTTGTAGACATGTAATGTCTGTTGGGGTGTAATCAAAGCTCTAAAGCTTCACCTGATTTGTAGACATGCAATGTCTGCTGGGGTGTAATCACAGCTCTAAATTTCACCTGATTTGTAGACATGTAATGTCTGCTGCGGTGTAATCACAGCTCTGAAATTTCACCTGATTTGATGACATGTAATGTCTGCTGGGGTGTAACCACAGCTCTAAACTTTCACCTGATTTGTAGATATGCAATATCTGCAGGGGTGTAATCACAGCTCTAAAATTTCACCCAGTTTGTATGTAAAGCTCATGGGGTGTAACGATAGCTCTAAAATTTCACCCGATTTTTAGACATGCAGTGTCTGCTGGGGTGTAATCACAGCTGTAAAATTTCACCTGATTTGTAGAGATGAGTTGAGGTTAGGAGTTTTATAAAAATATGGAGTAACTCATGGATTTTTCATTAGTTGCATGATTTTCATTGAGTTTGTGGACTTGTTGCAGAACTGGCGATGTTGTTGATATTTTTCCTCATTAATGAATATCTTACTTTAATGTTGTTTCTATGTACTCTATGTCACTTTAATTTGAAAATTGTAAACATTTCTTAGAAGCATTTGTGAATTGTAATGTGATGATGTCAGGCACTATGTACAGGTTACTGTATGACTGCAGATAGTGGCAGACATTATCTATAGATTACTGTGTGAGTACAGATAATGGCAGGTATTATGTATAGGTTACTGTGTGAATGCAGATAATGGCAGGCATTATGTATAGGTTACTGTGTGAATGCAGATAATGTCAGGAATTATGTATAGATTACTGTGTGAGTACAGATAATGGCAGGTATTATGTATAGGTTACTGTGTGAATGCAGATAATGTCAGGCATTATGTATAGGTTACTGTATGACTGCAGATAATGGCAGGTATTATGTATAGGTTACTGTGTGACTGCAGATAATGGCAGGTATTATGTATAGGTTACTGTGTGACTGCAGATAATGTCAGGCATTATGTATAGGTTACTGTGTTGTGAATGGTGCATGAAAAAGAAACATTACTGTGCGTGTCTGGGTGTAAATATGGCATTTGCATATAGCAAAGTTTTAATTTTTTTATTTGTAGAATATGGGGTATATTATAGTGGAATTAATGGATTATCAAGTTCTTGTAGTCACTCTGGCATAACAATATTTATATGAAAATAACGAAGAGGGCTTTTGTCATATTTAACGTTTTTTATTTGTAGAAAGCAATTCAGAGTAGTCTTCAACATACTTTGGGGACATCTGCACTCATCTGTCGCAAAGGAAGCTGCTGTAGCTCAGATGGTAGAGTGTTGGACTCGTAATCCAAGAGGTTCATGGGTTCGATATCTGCACAGGTTAGCCAGGCCGGCTGCCTCAGTGTGTCTTTTGGAAAGGCACTTAGCTCTAATTTCCTCTATATGATATAGCCAATAATGTGTTAACAGCGCAGTTAATACAAACAAAAAGAAAGCAAAACATCCTTGTCATAAATGTATGTCTTCATTTTCATGGAGTCGCTTTCCCAACTCCATCCTCAATTAAGTCTGAAAGACACCACTAGTTCTAAAACAAATTTTAAAAAAAGAGATGTATTAACTAATTTGCATATTTTACCCTGGATCTATCAAAATGGAAGATGCAATTTGGACAATAAATCTCTCTAATGAGTACCGTTCATTCTGTCAAAAGTCAATTTTACTACATGTAGATGTGTGTGATGAATATTTTGACCACAATCAGCCAGTAGTACATTCTGTGGTAGTTGTGGGCAGGATGCCTCAACAGATCTAGATAAGCATCTGTACAATGTAACCTCTCCCACAACTGGTGTGCACCGTTAACCCAGCCTCATCTTCCAGGTGATGCATAGTCGCTAGTCCAATGACAGTGGGTGCATGGATTGGTGGAACTTCCGATATGTGACTAACAGCCTGGTCTCAGTGCAATTTTCATGGTTTGGTGCATATCTTTGATACTCAGTACACAAATGGGTCTTTTACCTGAGGATATTTGTTCCAGCTAATATATATATATATATATATATATATATATATATATATATATATATATATATATATATATATATATATATATATATGAGAGAGAGATACAATTAGTTCTTTTTTCAACAGTATATACAGTAGGAAACAATATCACTATTGTCTGAAGCTGTCAGATATATTCAACACAGACATATCTTACAAACTGAATCCTGTCATAATAAGTGTTAAAAAATTTATAGCAAATAAAACAAGCTGAGCGAGGTACGGCATGCAATTATAATAGCTGTTATTGAAACGACATCATTTCGGTTATTGGAAGCTGTTTATATATGTTTAGGCATTTTGGTAAATGTTACAGCCTTAAGACTGTCTTTCTCAGACTGATACTAGAATGGTGCACCAGAATAAGAGAACTGTGTACCCAGCATGCACAAGAGTGTGGCTGACAATATTGGACTATCTTTCACACTTTAGCAAGAGAAAGTTAAACCATCATTAGATAATGGTGTATTTTTATCAATGAAATCATGATGTAGAGAAAAGGTACTTAGTTCCCATTACCTCAGCAAATAACGTATTAAAAGTACCATAAAAACCAACAAAAACAAAACAAAGAAAACCTCCTCCCACTTCCTGTGCATGCATAGAAACAAAATGCGTGATCTAAAACGAAATTAACAATAACTTGCTACAAATAAATTGATATTATCTGCTTTTTAAGTCAGACATGAATTTCATAGCATCTGCTCAAATATATTAGACACTTTAGAGGGTGTTTAGTCTTTGTGTGTGTGTGTGTGTGTGTGTGTGTGTGTGTGTGTGTGTGTGTGTGTGCTTTGGGGTGAGGTGGGGGGTCAACTCAAAACAGATATGTGACAATTTTAATTATTAATGTCAGCAACTCAGATGTGGCACTTAAACAAAATAGTGTGTTCATGCATATTGTTTTTAGATACATCCAGCAATCATAATTTCTTGGCTAAAGTATGCCAGACACTCTTTGTCGCTAAATTTTGTAGCTCAGTTTCATCAACTCTGTCACATGGTCATGCAATTTAATGTGCGCATTTTCCTGCATCACCTATGCAAACATCCATTAAAAGTAAATTGTAGTTGTAATGTCACACATTTATTGCTAAAGTGTCTACACTAAGTTTTTGGATTATGTACCAGTGAAACAGTCGAGACATAACATTCTACCGAATTTCCCGCACATTTGAAGGTCTGTACTAAGAATGAACCAACACAAAATTATGTTGAATGATATCTTGCCTGCTTCCTTCACCTGTAGAGTACATAATCCAAAAACTTGGAATAGCCAGTTTAGCAATAAATGTAGGTCATTACAACCACAATTTACTTTATGCAGGTATTAACATAAGGGATAAATGTAAATGTGCACATGAAACTGCATGACCATACATACAATAGTATGTTACTAAGGAAACTCAAAGCTACAAGCCATCAAGAGTGTCTGGCATACTTTACCAAAGCAATTATGATTACTGAAAAATATCTAAGTATGATAGAGAGAGAGAGAGAAAGAAAGAGATAACACTAAAACTTTCACTCGGTAACATATTGAATAACCCCCACGATCCCATTACACAACAATGACTTGTTTTATCTGTTGCTCTAAAATAATCCAGATAAAAACTGCTTTACTCTTAGGAGAATATATTACTGTGCACTAGAACAACTTCATCCCATCGGCAAGAGCAGTAAATAGTCTTCTAGAACTACTTTAATGTGAAAATATCTCAGGTCTATCTGCTATCAGCATATCAGACTACACATTGAAGAATCATGTTACCATAAATTACACAATCATACTCATTTTTCGACATGGAAACTCTAGTATATGTACTAATATTAACACCCCTACCTTCTTCATCAGTGGGGTACTAATGGGATCCTATCAATGGAGCAGCCTGGTGTGGTTCACACCTGGGTGTTTTTTCTCACTTTTGCTTATGTTTGTAACAATGCATACATACTATTACAAACTGAAATCTCCATTGTCTATTCCAGTTAAAAACAAATGCAAGGTCTTACACAAAATGACTCTTAGGTGTCTTCTAAACAATCAAATCATAATAGCCCACCATTTTGAATACAGCATCTGGACTCGGGTCACAATTGTTTTCTTTATTTAGTCTCAACATTTTTTTTCAGTACTATACTTGCCAATGTGTCCAAATCCTAATAAATCATATGTTAATATAAAGCATCTTCAAAGACGAACTCATGGTGAAGTTCTTGTCATAGATTAACCAGCATTTCTTTTTGAGATGCTGAAATGTAAACAAAACAACATGATATGGGCCACATATTTCAAATTCAGGAGCGCATCAATTCCAGATTATACACTGCGCTGTTGCCAAAATACACACAGACAATTACACCATAATGCTCATATTCTAAAGAATAAACAATTTTCTTTATATGAATACCATGAATGACCACATGTAATCCAAGGATCACTACCAAAACAAAGAGAGGAAGACATACTCTAAACATATATTGGGAGTGTAACATTCGTGGGTACAGAGCCTGAAGTAATAATTGTGACCTGATCCTATCAGGCAAACGTATTTATGGCCAATTTTAGTCAAATTTTTATATTTGCATGTGACACCTATTTAAACTTTACTCATGAAATTGTATTGCTTTTCATAGCGAACAAGGAGTGTAACACCCAGCAGAAAGTGTGTAGTGTTGGTGTTCAGCAAGGTGCAAGTTTGTAATCTAATGCTTCTGAGACCCAAAAAACTAATTTGCTATTCTTCCTTAATTATATGAATTGAATTTTTCAATGCATTTAAAACTTAATTATAATACAAGGTGATTCATGTCTGAAAATATGTTTGCAATGGAAAAACACCAATCAATTGCATTTTAATTGAATCTAAAATAAAAATTTAAATTGTAACAATAAAAATGTCAACATAATATTAAGTTTTCATAAAATTTATTATATGAAACTGACAAATTTTAGAAGCAAGGTTAACCAATAAATGATATTTAAGACAAGTGGTAGCTTGGGTCTGTGCAACTTATAACATTTTGTCCAGGGGTAGTGAAGTAATTTTGAATGCTCCAACAGTGATTTTTATAGCAAATTGCAATATTTCTGTTCAAATGTATATACACTCCACACTAAAGAAATAATGACAAGTGCTCTGTTCCATATCTATTGTGTCAAATACTCAGCTGGTTGTTAGCATAGATAATAGCACATTCAAATTTCCCATAGTGATGGGACCAGTACCATGTTGTATAGCAAAAATACAAAGCCTTTCGTGTCAATAACCATAAAAGATGACCCTGTAATAGGAAAATACAGCTCCAGGGAGGCTCTATCTTACTGAACAGTAGTGTTGACATCTCTCATGCAAGATCTAAACCATGTCTTTGAGGTACTCTGTACCAGCTCTATAGTATAAGTATAAACTAATCGTGGTGACTTTTTATGGGTACATTATTTGAACATGCCCTAATGAGACCTTGGTATCACCACCTGACCTCTGAAGAGCATCCAAGCTAATCCAACTCTACTGCCTTGTTTCAAATACTAGACCAGACCTGCAAAAGAGATAGCGTTTTTCTTAATCTCGTACTGATTAGTAATATGTAAGTTCATAAAGTGAAAATGTGCTCGATATGGAGATTTCAAAATGACATAAAGTCACGGGTTTTAATACCCGCTTAGGGCAGCCTGCCTAGTTGGCATGAATTAAAATAACAATTCAACATAAGCTCTAATGAGCTTTTTACTGACATGATATACAAACAATAAAGACATTAAATTACCTTGATTTGCAAGACATACAGCCACAGCATACTACATAAATACAATGGAGCAAATAACATAGCATATAGTTTAAAACTATACAGTAAGCAAGCATAGTGGTTTTTTTTTAATTAAAAAAAGGCAGTAATTAAAATAATTAAAATTGAATTTAGTATTTAGGTAAGTAAAATAAACCACAGGTTAGGACTTGATGGATGCCAAAGAAAATTCTACATAACCTAAATTCTAAGTTATTTTAACTGTAATTAGGTTACAAGCAAAACACCAGTTAAGGACTAAAGCATGCTGGGATGCAAATTAAGCCTTACTTCAAACTTAAAACAAGCATTATTAGTTCTCGTCATCATGGCAGGAATGGGGGGGGGGGTATTATTTGCAGATATTACATTTACAGCCTTTACCACTCCAGGATAAAATTACTGATCTAGATGAATAAAAATTTGATTCGTCTCTAAAATGAATTGGTAACTGATTCCATAAAATGGCAGTTGCATATCTAAAAGTCTAGTTGCCATATGTTGAGGTTTAATTCTAGGGACATCTAAAATATTTGAATATCTGAAAGTGTATTTATTGTGTTTAAAACATATCAAATCGTCCTAACATTTTACACTTATTCAGCATTTTACAAGTCAATAAATAGGCATGAAAATCAAGCACTCTTATGAAAATTAACTTATTTTGATTTGTAAGTGATATGTACTTGGCTTATAGGAATTACTTGTAGGTCACTTATAAGTTCCTCACACTTTTCATTTGTAATTGAAGCAGGTGAAATGTCAGTTTGTATAAGTACAGTATACCGGTAAATGGAAACCATATTAATTCATGCTTCACCTACATTTCACTCATTAGGGACATGTAGGTCATTTATAGGTGGTATAAGCCTTTATCAGTTGAGTATTAGTCATCTGTAAGTTCATGGAAATTGTACTTTTTTGATTAACAGTTTAACACAAAATACAGTCTAAACTCTAAGGTTTACTGCAAAACACAATTTAAGTCCAACAAAAGGTGTTATGACTTTTGTTTCTCCAAAATTCACAACTACCAAATTTGACAATTTCAGTAAGAGTCATATAAAAAAGAGAATTTCATCATGTTTTATTTTAAATGTTTTAAGATTAAAAACAAACCCACAAAACATTAAAACAAAACTTCCAACTTCAATGTACCTTAGTATCAAAACTAGAATACAGCAGTGTGTGTGTGTGTGTGTGTGTGTGTGTGTGTGTGTGTGTGTGTGTGCGCGCGCGTAGTAAAATGGAGACATGAGTGAGCATGTACATTCACACATTGTGGACACACCTTGAAATAAGGACTTTTTCAGCATCCAGCAATAAATTATTTTCTATAATTTCACTCAAAACAATATCATGGGCATTAAACCTTCAGTTGTGTATATTCTAATGAAATCAAAGAAATAATTCATTGTTGGATGCTCAAAAATGATTTGACATTGAAAACCTGTTCAATGGCACAAAATCTAAACCTGCAAAGATTTCTAGGGTAAACGCTATCATAATTTAAACATCACCACGCTTCCTCTCCTGTTTCTTGAATTGAAACCATTGTAGTCTGTATCCATGTAATTATGTTACGCAGACTTGTTCTCTGTTAGGGTGGCCATTTGGTCGGTTTTCAGCTGGTCTGTCCCCTGTCCAGTATTGATATGGCTCCTGGCGCCTTTTTGTCCAGTAGTTTTATTTTGAAATGTCCAGCCTTTAACTACAATTGAACAGTGTATTGTTTGTCTTCATTGGTTAAATATGTGTCATTTATTTCAGATCGCAATTATATTGGTCCTGCAAATGCAAAGATCCTATTAGAAATATCCATGTGTGTGTGTGTCATAGTGACTCCCTTACACAGGTTGGGTCAGTATGACATCACATGCTTTAGCAACCTGAATTCCACCTTGCCTTAATGTGATCATTTTTGCGTTTGTGTGTTGGGGTGGCAGGGGAGTGTCCGGTTGTCTTGTGTTCTGTCAGTGGCCACCCTATTCCCTGTTTCAAATGTTTCAAAGCAGCTGGCTCATATGCTGAATCATTTCACAAATTGTTATTTAAATGGAAGTGTACAAGATTTTTATGACGTCAGAACTTATAGATAGCCATTTATATGTATACATCTATCAAACTGATGACTTGAATTTATGAGAGGACACAATTTCCTGTCGAATCGGAGAGGGGGCCACAGCGTTTATAAAACCCAAATTCATTAAATTTAGCATGAATTCACTCTTACATCATGTATAAGTGTAGAGCTGAAAAGGTTGCTTCCTTGGTCTGGATAATTGATGATTACTTGGAATTTCCAACATCAGCAAAAATAAAATAAACTGATTAATGTATTAAAACAATGGAAGAAAGACCAAATTATATCTGACACACTGTACCACCATCTCTACCCTACTGCTGAAAACATCCCGAAGCTATATGGGTTGCCTAAAATCCACAAGAAGGATGCCCACTCGGACCTATAGTATCTAGTTCGGGCAATGTACTGTATGCTTGAGCCAAATATCTAACTTCGGTCATAGGACCTCTAGTGGGCAAAACAGAACACCATATCATTAACAGTGTACACTTTGTCCAAAAGATCGGTGACCTAGAGGTACCGCCAGGTAGAAAACTGGTCTCTTATGACATATCAACACTTTTCACCAGTATTCCAGTGGATAAAGCTATGAGTGTAATCAGAGAGAAATTAGAGGCAGACATTACTCTGAAATCCAGATGTGACCTCTCGATTAAACATATCTGCACCTTATTGAGACTGTGTTTGGACAGCACATATTTCATCTATAAAGGGCTGTTTTACAAACAGAAACAGGGAGCAGCAATGGGATCCCCAGTCTCACCAATAGTTGCCAATTTATATATGAAGTTTGTTGAGAAAAAGGCCTTGGAATCGGCCATGAACCCACCATCTATGTGGTTCAGATATGTGGACGATACCTTGACTGAACTACATGAGTACCATGTGCAGGAGTTCTCCCATCATCTCAACTCCATTGACCCACATATTCAGTTCACCTCAGAGGAAGAAGAAGATGGTAAATTACCATTCTTAGACAAATGTGTACACTTAAATGATGACGGATCAACCAAAGTCACTGTGTATAGAAAACCAACCCACGCTGACCAGTACCTTAACTTTTCTTCCAATCATCATCTGGAACACAAGAGGTCTGTAGTGAGATCTTTACTTCACCGAGCTAACTCCCTAGTCACTGATGAGACAGATCGGATTAAAGTAGAGCATGTAAACGCTGCACTACGAGCAAATGGCTATCCAGAGTGGATTTTCAAACTTCCAAAGAAGAAGAAGAGAACACCTAACAAAACCAGTAGTGGTCCAAATAGAACCAACATCGGTATGCCATACATCCGCGGTACGTCAGAAGCTCTAGCTATAGTTTTCAAACAACATGGGGTTAATATATACAACAAACCATGCAATTCTTTAAGACAACAACTTACACATGTGAAGGACAAAACAGAAAATTTGAAGAAATGTGGTGTGGTTTATCATATCAAATGTAGTGATTATGAGAATCACTATATTGGTGAAACAGGCAGAGTGTTAGAAACAAGGATTAAAAAAACATATCAGTATGGAGTCATCTGTAATACATGAACATTGCAGCAATATGGGATATTCCATCATTCCCAATCAGACCAAGGTCATCACATCTGAGGACAATCTGTGGAAAAGGAAGGTGAAGAAGGCAATTGAAATATGAAAGCGGAGGCCAACACTGAACTGGGACGAGGGTCTTGAACTACCACCTATCTACACCAGTTACCTCGTATCACGTGACCATTATAAGTCACATGATCAACAGTAGTCGCTGATGAAGACAGTGTGATATTGCCGACAATTTCAAACTCAAAGATATTTATGCTCTGAGAAAGAGAAATTCCTAGTAATCATGTGTAAGTGTAGTAAGTGAATGACTTACATTTCACTTAATAGTGAAGTATACTTCATTTATAAGTGAAATGCCTCATCATTCGCATATATGTCACTCATAAGTGACCTGTAAGTGAAGTAAGTGAATGGCTCACGATGTAAGTGAAGTATACTTGATTTATGAGCTAAATACCTAATTTACATATGAAATACCTATTAGTTGCATATAAAATTCTATTCCTTCACCTATATATCACGTATAAGCTATGGCTATATTAAGTTACATATATGCCCACGCACAAGTTAATTTCATGTGTGAGCAGCTTTTGCAATTAAACCAAGTTATTTTTTAATGGAGATGCATCCAAGAATTATAAAAATTAAGTCTGAACTGTTTCTTAGATGCTACTTGGTACAATTTCTGAGACTGAAATGAATGAGTGTGCAATTCAAAAATGTATTTTTATAAATTTTCAGAAAAACAGGGTCCCACATAAATTGATAAAAATGAACGGAGTCTAAAAACTCTTAATTGCACTAGAAAACTCTTAACTGTACTAGACAACTCTTAATTGTACTAGAAAACTTTTAACTCTTAATTGTCCTAGAAAAGTCTTAATTGTACTAGAAACTCTTAACTGTACTAGAAAACATGTTTATAGCGTCAGTTTTAATTAAGACAGAGAACGAAAACTACGATAAGTCACATTTTTCAGCAGCCATTTGAGGAATACATGTGCCCTTTACCGTATCCCATATTCATTTTCATAAAATCTAACACAAATCTTGGACCTTCATTAAAACCGTTTCATACGTGTTTATAAACTTATTTCAAAGAATATATCTGTGTTTAAGTTACACTAAATTTGATATATAACACAATATTTGTAGTCACCATAATAATGTGGAGATAACTCAGTATTCGATACGATGATGCAATAAAGTAAAATATTAGCAACATATTGGAAAACCCTAATGTTTCTCCCAATTACATCGACTCTCTCCCTTATCTGAATTGACTTGAATATAATCTTTCCTTTAGTATTAACTGCTTAAAATTCTGGATGCTTGAACAATTCAGTTTGATACCCAATTTGTGTCCTGATTGATCAGACAGTTTGTAACAGCCAGTATCTTTGTACTTGCTTCAGAACTTTATAAAATTATGTTATGCACAAAATTAGCATATTCTTTTTTTCAAATGAAAAATTACACACAGAATTTAAACAGGTTGTAATATACTGAAATTTTTGTTAAAAATGGTTTTCAACAACTGACTTTGTTACAGTTGTCACTAGCTCACAATCCTCTCAGATTAAAAGTGAGTACCTTCAGTATAAAAATAAATATTGCAGTGATAGTTTGGGTATAAGTTTGTTGACATTTAATTCTTTACGAAAGACTTCTGGTAGAGAATAATTTGAAAATATGAAACAAACCAACAGTATCATTTAGGTCATTCTTTGTCATGTATGAATATTATTTTGAATAAAGAATTAAATTCATACAGATATAATATTGCCATACTGCTACCGTTTCAGTAAATAAACTGAATACATTTATTTACAGAAGAACCCACACACACACACACACAGACACACACACACTATATTGTTTATCGGAATCAAAATCATTCTAGAGATGAAATAACTTCATGTGGAAATTTTTTCAGTAAATCAATTTTCCCACAATAGCACTGGTGGCTGACAAAATTAATATGCTAAATATTTGAGGGATAACTTGGCTTATGCACCGGATATTTCGATATGGCTAAAACGACTAAGTAGAACTACAGAATTTAGGTTTTATACACAAAATAGTGGTTACATGGAAATATGAAACATAGATAAATTAAAATGGGTTGGCAGCTAAAGACCTATATACTATGTATACAACTAAAGACCAATATACAGTAATATGCATGAAGCGAAAAACCTATATACCATGTATACAGCTAAAGACCTGTATACTATGTATACAGCTAAAGACCTATATACCATGTATACAGCTAAAGACCTATATACTATGTATACAGCTAAAGACCTATATACCATGTATACAGCTAAAGACCTATATACTATGTATACAGCTAAAGACCTATATACTATGTATACAGCTAAAGACCTATATACTATGTATACAGCTAAAGACCTATATACTATGTATGCAGCTAAAGACCTATATACCATGTATACAGCTAAAGACCTATATACTATGTATACAGCTAAAGACCTATATACCATGTATACAGCTAAAGACCTGTATACTATGTATGCAGCTAAAGACCTGTATACTATGTATACAGCTAAAGACCTATATACTATGTATACAGCTAAAGACCTATATACTATGTATGCAGCTAAAGACCTATATACTATGTATACAGCTAAAGACCTATATACTATGTATGCAGCTAAAGACCTGTATACTATGTATACAGCTAAAGACCTATATACTATGTATACAGCTAAAGACCTATATACTATTTATACAGCTAAAGACCTATATGCTATGTATGCAGCTAAAGACCTGTATAAAATATGTATACAGCTAAAGACCTATATCCTATGTATACAGCTAAAGACCTATATACTATGTATGCAGCTAAAGACCTATATACTATGTATACAGCTAAGACCTATATACTATGTATACAGCTAAAGACCTATATACTATGTATGCAGCTAAAGACCTGTATACTATGTATACAGCTAAAGACCTATATGCTATGTATGCAGCTAAAGACCTATATACTATGTATACAGCTAAAGACCTATATACTATATATGCAGCTAAAGACCTGTATACTATGTATGCAGCTAAAGACCTATATACTATGTATGCAGCTAAAGACCTATATACTATGTATGCAGCTAAAGACCTATATAATATGTATACAGCTAAAGACCTATATACTATGTATACAGCTAAAGACTCAGCTAAAGACCTAGATACTATGTTTACAGCTAAAGACCTATATACTATGTATACAGCTAAAGACCTATATACTATGTATACAGCTAAAGACCTATATACTATGTATACAGCTAAAGACCTATATACTATGTATGCAGCTAAAGACTTATATACTATGTATGCAGCTAAAGACCTATATACTATGTATACAGTTAAAGACCTATATACTATGTATACAGCTAAAGACCTATATACTATTTATACAGCTAAAGACCTATATACTATGTATACAGCTAAAGACCTATATACTATGTATACAGTTAAAGACCTATATACTATGTATACAGCTAAAGACCTATATACTATGTATACAGCTAAAGACCTATATACTATGTATACAGCTAAAGACTTATATACTATGTATGCAGCTAAAGACCTATATACTATGTATACAGCTAAAGACCTATATACTATGTATACAGCTACAGCTAAAGACCTATATACTATGTATACAGCTAAAGACTTATATACTATGTATACAGCTAAAGACTTATATACTATGTATGCAGCTAAAGACCTATATACTATGTATACAGCTAAAGACCTATATACTATGTATACAGCTAAAGACCTATATACTATGTATACAGCTAAAGACCTATATACTATGTATACAGCTAAAGACCTATATACTATGTATACAGCTAAAGACCTATATACTATGTATACAGCTAAAGACCTATATACTATGTATGCAGCTAAAGACCTATATACTATGTATACAGCTAAAGACCTATGTACTATGTATACAGCTAAAGACCTATATACTATGTTTTTTATAATTAGCTCCTCTTCATACGTAGCTTCAAAATTTTGAAATCTAAAATTCAAATCCACGGGCCAAAAAAATGTCATAAACCTGTGTCTTGGTCTTTCTTTTGTCGGGTTTGAACGATTTTGTTTGCCAATATCTCTAAATATATATTAAAATATACTGTATACGCAAACCACTGCTCAGGAACCTAAGCAGTAAGAGGAGATAGGAAGAGTTACATCCCCTGGCTGTCGTATAGAATCAGGTCACAATTAATACTTCCGGTTCAGTAGTCCCAGTCTATTTTTAGATCATTTCTTCCTCTCTCATTTTGGTGGTGATGTATGTATTAGATTTAGGCATTCTTAGTATTTATTTAAAGGAAATTGGTTTTTTGTTTAGAATATGAGTATTATAGTGTGGTTGTTTGTGTGTATTTTGGCCACAGTGCACATGGAGTAATCGGGCATTGGTGCTGATCCGGAAGTGAAATCTGTGACCCATTGCACGTTGCTTTGTTTACAGTCCAGCCTATCAGAAGAATGCCGCTTAACCCATAACAAGAACTTCACTGTGAGTTCATCTTTAAAGATACTTTACACCAACATATGATTTATTAGGATTTGGACACAGTGGAAACTTCATTACTGACAAACAAATGTAGAGACTATATATGAAAATTAATTGTAGTCTGAGGCCGTGTGTCTACTCCATTGACCCAAGTTAGCGCACCTTTTTTTTTTTTTTTTTTTTTTTGTCGGCATTTTTACCTTAATTACTCTATTACATATGCCTTATAAGTGCCATTAAAGCTTAGAAATATAAAACAATATTTCCAAATCAAACAATAAATAATACTTATTATTCCTTGAAATGTGACACGGGCGTCGAATCAAAACTTTGGGAATATCATTTAGGACCGTGTGCAAAGGGAAGTTAAAAGACACGTTCAATTATGAATCGTACTCCGGTCTTTGAAAGTATTTACCTGGCATAGTTACTATCTAGCTGAGGCTTATTTAATCCCTTTATACCTTTCATACCTTGTTCAGTCTGCACAAACTTTTATAATTTGGAAAAATAATGTTGTAAACGGTGAGTGCAATGTTAAAGAAATCCTATTTGTAGTACTGTGACGGCCTTCGGTAGCGTGTGTATAATGTAATTAGATGTAATTGTATTGCTTACAAATGAGTGTGTGCATGTGCATACATATCCTAAAAGTAATTGAATAACCAACCTCTAATATTAGGTTCCTCAGTTTATTGTACAAATAATTTAATCACACACAAGAATAACAAATGTAAATATGAAACTAAACAATATATTTCAGAATTAAAATAATGTAAACTATCATCTTATTTGACTATACTGGCACAGTGGTGAATATCACAGTAAAAGAGAGACAAAACAAACTTTAGTGTATAACTAAAATTTCAATTACAGTAGTTGAAATAAATAGAATGATGGAATTAAAATAAACATTTCAGATCAATAAACCTTCATATGGGCAATTAAACTTTACTTCAACCTTTGCTATATGAAAATTAAAACTGCCTGTAAGGAAATAAGTTAGATGTAATGATTTTACTTAATAAATTAAATATCCAGCAAATTTTATGATATGTGATTGAACGACATGCAAAGATTTCCCCTCCTTTATCTGAAATAGACTATAGTCAAATCAGTTTTATTTACTTCAAGTTGAAATACTAATAAATTTAATTTATGTACCTATAATTTTGATTTCTGACCGAAAATGGGGATGGTTCCCTAAAGAAAACGTTTGAACATCCTGACAATTCCGCCAAGCATCTGGTTTATATACCCTACGAAATCACGAAAGGCATAAGGAATTCCGCGGAATTTCTACAGAATTCTGCGGAAAACCACCGCGGAACATCTTACCCTCGCAACGGAATCCATTCAAGAAATTGACAATATTCAGTGAAAAACAACGGAACTTTTACATTAACTTAATAAATATTCATTAGATAACAACTACCTCACACAATTTCCTTGTGGTGAAATATACAAAAAAAATCTTCTACAAAAACTTTACAAACTCAGTAGCGGGAATCAAAACTAGCGATGACCCGGAAGTGAACCCTAGCGAAGTCACCGCAATGAGGTCAAACACCGTATTAGATGTAACAGTGAGGGAAACAATTGTCGATCACAGGCTCAAAACAAGATACGATATGAAAATTACAAAACAGATACAGGTGTTTATAACACTAGAGTTAGTAGCATTGACTGTCAACGAATTTCATTGATGATTATTCATAAAAACTTGTTCAGTACATATCGACGGCCCCCCCCCCCTTTCTGTACAGATGCAATTGCAATACTACTGTAAACATGCTAAATCCACACATTACCCTCTGCTTAATCTGAAGTGTCCTCATAAACATAAAAATTATAAAACCATAAATATGCCCAGGTTAGAAAAGTAAACATTTTGAACATAAATATAATTGATTCCTGCGCTGTACGATAAGCATAATAACATCAACAACCCCAACCCCCCGAAAATACTGTCAATCTGCAAATAAATAAAACATTATCTGAAAATATAAACAGTAAGAGAAGATAATTATACATGAGATTGAGCATGACTTGAGAACTCAGATCATGTAAAAAAATACACTTGTAGCCATGTAAAAATATGCTGAACACTTTATACAACAAATGTAAGTGTTTTCTGGCAAATACATTAACCATAATAGCAACATGAAAATTGTCAATCTGCTAACATAGCAGATAAATGAAACAGATGATCATTGTAAAGAATCAACAGATGAGAGAAAATATATATAGATGATATTGAGAGTGACTTGAGAACTCATATATGACATAAATATAACTGTAGCCATATGAAGAAAAAAAACTGAGCATACAACTCTTAATGTAAAAAAAAACTGAACCTTTGTGCAATTCCTGAATCACAACATGAACACATAACTTTTCCATAAATAAATCAAATTCAAACTTGACATTGAACATCATCATTCTTAATATATTCATGGAGAATTTAAATATCAATTATATGAAAAAAAAACTTGTGCACATTAAAAGCATAATTTTAAAAAAATGGTCATGGGATATATTACACAGGAATAAATACTTGATTTAGTTACATTGCAAAGATGCTGAAAAAGAGAAAAAAATTCTTTAAATTTTATTTCTATGTAAATTTCAACATCACTTTAAGTAAAAAAATGTTAGTGTTGTGGTTTTCAACATGGGCCAAATGAATTATTATTGCAACATTATGTAACTGAATTTTAGCATAAAATCCAATCTGATACTGATATTTTTATATTATATATATATATATATATATATATATATATATATATATATATATATATGCAACAATATTGTAACGTTTAATTTAATGTCTCAATTTTGCCTTTTGTCTCTCTTCTTCTTTAAGTCTCTCTCATCTACTCTTTCTTCTCTCCTTCTATCTTCCTTGGTTGTATTTTACTTTATTTTCTTTTGTTGCTATATGTTTAAGCTATTTTTTGAGTGTCAGGAATTTATGAAAAAAGGGTGCCCCTCCCCCCCCCCCCCCCCAAAAAAAAAAGACTGTGAATGCTTATTTAACAGTATTCTCAAGGTCTGTTTTGGCGTCTTTGTTTAGTTATGTTATTTATTGGGGGGGGGGGGCGGTAACGGCAATTTGTAATCACATTATCGGCTGTATAAATGTGGGCTATGCGCCTTTCCCAATCCGGATTGGCCTGGGCAAGTAGACCAGGTATTGAAGCTGCGACCCCTGAATTTCATTGGCTTTCATTAGTTTTAATGGTTTTTAACACAATATTGGCTATATCATGCCGAGGAAATGGGATTAAGTGCCTTTCCCAAGGACACGCCTAAGCAACCAACCTAGCTGGCCTGGACGGGTATCGAACCCACGACCGTTGGATTATGAGTCTGGCGCTCTACCATCTGAGCTATCGCAGCTCCATCTACCCTGACTTGTCCTTTGAGCAATGACCCCAAATAAGTGCAAAGTAATCAAGGATGGGATCCTTTGGGACACCATAGAGCCATATGGGAATTTAACGTTAGTAGTAATGGATGTTAGCGTAGGGTCAGATGGGTCAATATGGGGTTGGTATGAATTAACATTACGGTCACCATCTTGAAATGGGTCAGTATGAAGTCAATGGGAAATCGACATTATGACCCGATAGTGTCGTTTTTATACTTATGATGATCAAGGGAATGTGGGGTCAATCTGTCTGGACTGACCAAGAGCCACTTATCTATTAATCAATATGCCATTTGACTGACCAGCATCAACACCTACTAACCAATATGCCGTTTTACTAGCCATCATCTACTCATCTCCTGACCAACACCCACACCTGCTAACAATCACACTGTTTGGACTGACCATCACCCACAGTTTTTAACTTATACGCCGTTTGACTAACCATCACTAAGTTATATACTGACCAATACCCACATCTACTAATCTACACACCGTCTGATTGACCAGTACCACTCATGTACTGACCAACACCCACACCTACTAATCAATACGCCGTTTGGACTGACCAACACCTACATCTACGAACCAACATGCCGTTTTGGACTGACCATCATCCACACCTACTGACCAATAAGCCATTTGACTGACCATCACCCAGTCATCTACTGACCAACACCAACACCTGCTAACCACCACACTGTCTGACTGACAAGCACCCACTCACTTACCGACCAACACCAACGCTTACTAACCAATACAGTCTTAATGATCAGCACCCACGCCAATTGACCAGCACCCACACATGTTAACCAATATATGATCTCACTGACCTTCATTCACACCTACTGGCCAGCTCCAACTCATACTCACCAATACAGAGTGTTACTTACCAATACCCACATCTACTGACTAGCACATACATACAAACAGGTGTGTTAGGGTAGGATGTATAGTTAGGGGGTAAAGTAATGAGGATTAACACCTAAGTTTAGACAGACAATTACTCACTATCACCATCCAATACGCACCCTTTTACAAACCAAAGAGAAGTCAGTAAAACGGCATATTGGTCAATAGATGAGTTGGTGTTGGTCAGTCCAAAAACCGTGAACTCGTATTTTCTTGATCCGCATAAGTATTAAAATGACACTGTGGGGTCATAATGTTAATTTCCCATTGACCCCATATCGACCAAGAATGATAAACTTATGGATTTTTTAACATTAAATTCCCATTGACCTCATATCAACACATTTGAAAATGGCGACCGCAATATTATTTCTGATTTACTCCATATCAATCCATCTGATCTTATGGTAAACCCCATTACTACTAACGTTACGTTTGGGATACTACGAGTTTATGGAATTTTAACATTACCTTTGGGATGGTGTGGGTCTGTAGGAATTTAACAATACTGAGGCTGTTATGGGAATTTAATATTGCATTAGGGATGGTACGGGTATGTTGGAAATACCACTAGCCTTTGGGCTGGTATTGGGTCTATAGGAATTTAACATTTGCGTTTTAATCGGTATTATGGGAATGTAACATCAGCGTTTGAGCTGATATGGGGTATTTGAGAATTTATGTCCCTATGGTGATATGTAGGAATTTAACATTATGTTTGGGTCACTAAGGGTCTTATGGGAATTAACATTAACATTTGGGTCACTTTGAGAATATATGGGAATCTAACATTGACATTTGGGCAATTAGAATGTGTGGGAATTTAACTTTAGGGTTTGGGACAGAAAGGGCTTTACAGACCTGCCAACCCTTACGATTTGCCGTAAGTCTTACGAAAATGACGCTAAAATTACGGACTTACGGAATAATAGCAAAACTTACGAAAATATGATTGTTTTCATCTATTCCGAATATTTTTTGTCATGGTTGGTCCGGATCCGGATTTTCATATTAGACTCCGTATTCGTATCCGGTTTATAGGTTTGATCATGAGCATTTAGAAATTTAAAGATATTGAATTTTTAATATCATGATGTTTCCATCTGTTTACTATGGGAGTTTAATTATACTATACCATACCAAGAGCCTGTTGTTTCCATGGTTACCGCTTGCATCCAGGTTATTGTTTTGGTGGTTTTTGGTTATGAAAATCACAGTGGAGTCTTATTTTCATAATTTGCATATGATTTTAGAGAAAATTTCTGTAAATAGCAGTGCTGGAAAGGGTTATGTGCACATTTTTATAGGTGGTAGATGGCTCAGGTTATGGAAAAAACAGAATAGTATGGCCAGATGGCATAATTTCATATGTTGCTGTCCACATATTGGCTTATATGGCTAAATACCATTTAACATATGCAACTATTCCCACAAAGGGGTGGGGGGAGAGATTTTAAGCATAAGCCACATGTCACAATAGCTTATGTATTAATACTGAGCATTTAAAAACACATTCAATAAATCAAAGCATAGAGCATTGTAAAAATCAAGGACTGTAACTGTACATGACACATTGCATCGGCCTGTAAAAATGTGCTATAATGAAGGTTGATTATGGTAATAGTGTTGGTATTTTTCTTTTATTTTTGTAGCCATAGCACACAGCAATTTGCCTTTATCATAATTAATTTGCTCTTGATATTTCTCATGCAGTTTGTAAAGAAATGCCCTTTTCTCATATCTTTTCTTTTCTTGTATACTTTACTTAATTTGTACATTTTATCTCCGAGATATACATCTTGTTTGGTTTTCAGATGTTGTGCCATGGAACTACAGCTGAAACTGGACAACCGATAGATTTACATAGCTTCACCAGAGATTCTCCAGGTCCATGGTTACAGTTATGAACAATACTATGAGCCCTACCATGGAAGTTTCTCTTGAAGGTTATATTTTTAGGTAAGCTATGTTTTTTAATCCTTCGATTGACCGATTCCACTTTCTGGGTGTTCTTGTTCAGTTTTGTTTTCAGCTCTGTAGATTTACCTAACCAATACTCCATACGCATGCATAATGTAGACCCTTCACTCTCACCGGATATTTTCAGCTTGAAATGACTTGGCAAGAATGTGCACCCAGTTGGAACCATCTACCCAGCACACATTGGACGGCTTAAAACTTAAGACTGACTATACTTAAAAGTATAGGCCTTAAACTTTCATTTCCAACAGAAGTCTGTGAAAATCCTATCTGTATGGAGCTATTTACCCAGACTGCCTTTCTTCCTTTCTTGCTGGTCTTCTGTACTTCATCATAGAGATTAAACATTTTTAATGCATAACTGCATGTCAAACAAATTGCTCTCTCCTGCCACACTAGATCTCTTTTCTCTTCATGACTCAGATCCTAGGAGACAAAACCATTACACTGTGGGTGTTTGAACTGGTGTTCATGGATCACAGTATTCCACATCTGTGCATTTATTCCTGTGTGCACTAAGTGATATGTTTTCTTCTCCAGATCGGTTAATGTAAATAGAAGAAAACATGTTTCATGTCAGAAATGTGTGCTCAGATTTTGAAAGAAGAGCTATTTAGAAAAGGAAAATTGCTCTACACTTAGTATCAATGGTAGTATAGAGTCATTTAACTGTAAATTCAAGTTTGCTGCTTGGTATGCCAAATTAAGCTATATTACCTCCCCTTTGACTATAACTGAGCAATTTCAGGATTTTCTTTATTTCCCTGTTTCTCTATAATTTATGCATTTTAATCAGCTTTATCTTGATAGATAAGAAATTTAACACTACTTGTAGTAGTAAGTTGGCACAATATTGATTTGGGGTCTTTTTCTTAACTTTTTATGTTTTGTGGCTAAAGTAGGTATAGATTTATGTATCAGAGAACTTTAACATGTAATTGAATCCTATTGCTTAAATTTACTGAGAATTGTATGCAGTCATAAATTATATTGTATGTATATTGTATCGAAACATGTATTTGCCTTGACATCACAATGTTTTCCATATATTTCTCCACCTCCAACTTACTTCTTGGCTTGGGCCACATCAATATACACACTGGCCTGCTGTCTCCAACATCAGTTTCACCATCATAGGAACTTTGAATAGATTTTTCCAATTTTTCTCTTGTTGCCCTTATGTAACAGACCTTGAGTGGCTTTGTTTTTCTGGTTGATGTACATTTCTTTCCCTTGTTGTGGGGAACATTACCAGGTTTGGAGAAATTACTTTGTCTATTCTGCGTTTCCTTACTCTTTCCCATAGTGGTATAATAAAAATTGGCACTAAACTATTTAATTTTTCAATAGAATAAAACTTATGGTACTTGTTTGACTTTTTATACATTACTGTGCAGATTTGGGGGTGATAGATCACTGGTGTTGATAGTTTAGATAATTTTGGAATGTCAGCATCCCTGTTGTTTCATGAGTGTGTTTGCTTCCTTTAGTGCCAGAAAGACAATGACCCCTTATCATTTTCCTCTGTCATCTGGCACACTTATTAATTTGATTTTGAAAGATGGGAATAGGGATACACTGTACTTTTTTTTTCTGCGTGAGTCAGAAGAAAAAAATGGTCATTGTTTGAATTGTATAAGCTATTAAAACTTGTCTTATAGCCAGTGAGAGATGAAAATACAAGGTGTCATGTAATTTGATACTCAGTTATGTAATACTTGCTGATGTCTGCATGTTTGAGTTTCTTTTGTGTAGCATGCATGCCATAGAAATATAACATGAAGATACATATGCAGAAAACAGTAAATTTAATAACAAGAATAAATCACTAATATGTACAATACCAGTACAATACAGCAAAATGTTATGCGGATACAATTTAGCTATAGATAGTGGTATCACATCAAATGCTGTTACACTAATATCTTTGCACAAGAATGGCCAATTCTTTATTACAACCATGTTCCAACATCAATGAGTAAAATGCATATCTTTGTAAAAAAATTCAGATCTACTTATAGGACTCATGGTACTAATTATATGGAACAACTGTGAACCAGTCTAGAAATGAGTGAAGATTTAATAGAGTATATACAAGTTTGGTGGTCCATAATTGGTTAATAATGAAAAGTAAAATTTTAGTAAAAAATTATTTTGACAGCTTATCCTATCTGTACCTAAAACAAAATAGAGACAGGATTCTATTGATGCAATTTTAGTATTTTTATAGACTTGACTTAGGAACAGTCAATAACAACAGTAGCACCTGATTCATTAGGTGCAGAATGGATAACACATGTTCCATGTACATGTAGATCCAAAATATGGTACGGCTCATGTGGTTTTCTTAACACAGAAGCTTGCATCAAGGATGGGTCTATACTGATAGGTTTGATCATGAGCATTTAGAAATTTAAAGTTATTGAATTTTTAATATCATGATGTTTCCATAGGTTTACTATGGGAGTTGAATTAGTACCGTGAATCCTGGAAAGGACAATCAGCCTCATAAAAAGTTAAAACAGTGGTCACAAAAGTATAAAAAAGATTACTTAGATACTTGGTCATGCTTAGAAAAAAGCAAGAAAGGCGACCATTACATTTATTGCACATTATGTCGTTTTGACTTGAATATTGTCCACAGTGTGCAAGATGACTGTCGCTGCCACATGAATTCCAAAAAGCACTCAGAATACGTTGCAATGAAGTCAACTTGTAAGTCGCTGACCTCTATGGGATTTGGATCTGCAGAACCAGAAACTGAACTGGAGGTCATAAAGGTTGAAGTTTATTTTACAAACTTTTTGGTTGAGCATAATGTTGCACTTGCTGCATCAGACCATGCTTCTAAACTATTCAAATGCATGTTTCCGAAATCGTCAGTAGCAAATAGTTATCAGTGTGGTAGAACAAAAACTACTGCTATTGTATTACAACACTGCAAGTCAATTCAGGAAGACATTGTAAGCATATTTCATCCCAGCCTTTCAGTATAGCAACTGATGGTAGCAATGATTCTGAGAAGTTGTACCCAGTTGTTGTTAGATATTTTGATCATACAGAGGGGGTTGTAACTGAAGTACTTTTGTCAGTTCCAACATGTGATGGAGCCCCTACTAGCGAAAATATTTTCACATTATTGAATGATGATTTGAAAAAGAGAAATGTAAGCTGGAATAACTGTATTGCATTTGAATCAGACAATACTTCAGTGATGACAGGTTGCGATAAAAGTGTGTTTGGACATATAGCTAAAGTGAATCCCTCTGTGTACTTAAGTGGATGTTCATGCCATTTGATACATTTAGCAGCAAAAAAGGGGGCTGATAGACTACCTATGAATTTTGATGACTGGTTAGTGGACATATCATATTATTTGGATAAAAGTGTGAATAGACAAATGGAACTGAAAGGTCTTCAGACGCTTTGTGGAAAAGAGCAGACAGAAATATTGAAGCATTGTGTAACAAGATGGTTGTCTCTTGGTGAAGGCATAAAGAGACTGCTGGAACAGTGGGAACCTTTACAAATGTATTTTTAGATAGAAACCAAGAAACAAGAGGTTAGAGGCAAAAGGGCTAAAGTAAAAAATCAGCAGGTCAGTGAAGGTATCTAGTACAAAGGATAAAGTTACTTGTGTGTCTAGTAACAAAGAAGGAAATAGAGACAGAGCAAGTACATGCAGCAAAACTTTGAGCTGTGATCAATCTAGAAGTCAGGCTAGTACGACCTCCAATTCTATCTCAGCAGGAAAGACTGAGAAAACAAAACCCAAGAAAAGTTTCTCAGAGAAAGTTAAATCCCAGAAATTCTTTGAAAAGGCTCAGACTGGATTTCAGACACCATCAGTTAGAAATGACAGGAGGGACCCTAAGAAAATCAGTTACAGAGAGGAAAAGGCTAGGAGTGTGTGCATGGCTTTGCGGTCCCGGAGGGTGAAGCTTTATTGCTTATTCCTAGACGACATAATTCCATTATTTAACAAGCATAACCCAATCCTGCAGCAGGAAGAGCCTATGATCCACAAACTTAGAGAAAACATGGTTGGATTATTCAAACAATTGCTGGTCAGATTTGTAAAACCTACAGAAATTTCACAGGCCAAGGAACTTACTGATATTGATTATCATGACTGTAAGAAACAAAAGTCAGATGATACACTTACAGTAGGCTCAGAAACAAGAAAATACATGGCTGAAAGTAAGCTTTATGAAAGTAGCCTCTGTGAATTCTATAAAGATGTAAGAAACTATTAGACAGCTGTTTGTGATTACATTGTTAAGAGGTTTCCCCTGAATAATGAACTTCTGAAGCACAGTGCAGTTGCTGATGTGACAAAATGAATGATGATTGATTTCAGCAGTGTGATGTATTTCCCATCAAGATTTGTGTGTATGGAACCCAAGGAAACCAACTGGCAAGACAACTTAGAAGCAGAGTTTTTGAATTACCAAGTAGATGAATTGAATCCTGAGATCTTAAACACTGAAAGAGTTGACAAGCAATGGAATTTCATTAGTAAACTCAAGTATGCAAATGGCCAGCTGAAATACAAATTGTTGTCCAGCATCATGAAGAATGTGCTTATTGTTCCACATTCAAATGCAGGTTGTGAGAGGGTGTTCTCATTTGTTGAAGAAAACCACTCAAAATCCAGATCATCTATGTCAGTTGATACCTTGGAAGCAATACTAGTCATGAAAAAGAAGGGAGGAGATTTGCTTCAATACGGAGTTTGACCAGAAGTTTCTCAGAAAGTGCAAAAGCGCCACGTACCAGTCACAACAGTAGCTGTATAGTGTAAGTTTTTAGTTATAATACGGAAATAAACTGTAAAGGTTGTTAAACCTGTACTTGTTGCCAGTACTTTATATTTATTACACCTTACTGAAAATTGGTCCAACGTACTGAAAACTTTTGACTGACTTACTGAGAATGTCTCTTTAGGGTTGGCAGGTCTTGGTTTATGGCAATTTAACATTATGTTTGGGAGGGTTTATCACTTTATGGGAATTTAACACGTTTGGGTCGGTATAGCACGCTTTGTTCATATATACTGTTGAATTTGATATAATTATAACATTTTCTTTTTCCAAACAAGGTTACAAGTTATATATTTGCCGTAATGTTTATGTGCGGTATGACTAGGTGTTATTGTTTCAGAGAGAGAGAGAGAGAGAGAAGTAAACTTCTATGCATTTTTACTTTATTCTTCATTTTGTCTTGTCTTTTTTTGTTGTTGTAATATTTAATAAGAAAAATATCGGCTTATAATTTTGTTGTCTACTCCAGCTGAGTAATTCAGCAGCAATATAGTATCACCTTTGTGAAAACAAGGTAATAAGTTACACGTAATGTTGTGCATTCTTTTTATATTGTAGGAGACTTACATTTGAGCCCTATGAAAGTTTAATAGGGTAGCGGCAAACATGAATGCGATTTTAAAAAAATAATATTTGATTCTACATTTACAACATTTAAAATTTAAAAAAAGTTGAAAGCCAATTCAAAATAAAACCTTAAAGAATGTCGCCGAATTGTCGAGTCAAAACAATGTCAAGGAAGAAAATTATTTAAAAATGAGAATCTTAACTGAGACAGTTTCATTCAGAGGATGAGAAATGTATAAATCATTATTATTCATTATTGTTAGAGAGAGAGAGAGATGAGCAAACTTCTATGCAGTTTTGGTTCATTCTTGATTTTTAAGGTCAATTTTGTAACGTTTTATAAGAAAAATGAGTGAATATTAACATCCAAACACATGCTGTAACATGTTGAAATCATTGGATGAATTAAAGCAGATAATCTGGGCTTCTCGTCTTAAAATCTCTTATTTAGATTAGTATCTGTTGATGTATGGTTAAAGTAGGAGTTGGGAGATGAAATATTATTTCTCAGAAATGCAAAAGATGGATTATTAATATGTATTAATTTCCAGAATTGACAATATGAGACAAATGAGAATAGCAAGTTACAGTTATTCAAAATCATGAAAATAGGCTTGGACTTAGAAAACTTCTTGGTGTCAAATATACCATTTAAATTTAGAGTTGGATTATCTAGACTACGGTGTTCAAGTCACTCTTTGGATATAGTGGTAGGAGGAAAAATAAAATTAAAATTGAGGAAAGGTATAGTGGATATTATCTTCTTGATAGTATTTATGAGATCGATGATGAATTTCATTTCATAATCAAGTGTCCACTGTATAAAGATTTATGATTCAAGTTTAATAATTTCATACCTAATGTATATTAATTTCAGAAATATTTGCAAAGCAGTGACCCAACAGTAAATCACAGTAAATCACAGTAAACCCAACAGTAAATCACAGTAAATCACAGTAAACCCAACAGTAAATCACAGTAAACCCAACAGTAAATCACAGTAAACCCAACAGTAAATCACAGTAAATCACAGTAAACCCAACAGTAAATCACAGTAAATCACAGTAAACCCAACAGTAAATCACAGTAAACCCAACAGTAAATCACAGTAAATCACAGTAAACCCAACAGTAAATCACAGTAAACCCAACAGTAAATCACAGTAAATCACAGTAAACCCAACAGTAAATCACAGTAAACCCAACAGTAAATCACAGTAAACCCAACAGTAAATCACAGTAAACCCAACAGTAAATCACAGTAAACCCAACAGTAAATCACAGTAAATCACAGTAAACCCAACAGTAAATCACAGTAAACCCAACAGTAAATCACAGTAAATCACAGTAAACCCAACAGTAAATCACAGTAAACCCAACAGTAAATCACAGTAAAACACAGAAAACAAAACAGTAAATCACAGTAAACCCAACAGTAAATCACAGTAAACCCAACAGTAAATCACAGTAAACCCAACAGTAAATCACAGTAAACCCAACAGTAAATCACAGTAAACCAACAGTAAATCACAGTAAAACCCAACAGTAAATCACAGTAAACCCAACAGTAAATCACAGTAAATCACAGTAAACCCAACAGTAAATCACAGTAAACCCAACAGTAAATCACAGTAAACCCAACAGTAAATCACAGTAAACCCAACAGTAAATCACAGTAAACCCAACAGTAAATCACAGTAAATCACAGTAAACCCAACAGTAAATCACAGTAAACCCAACAGTAAATCACAGTAAACCCAACAGTAAATCACAGTAAACCCAACAGTAAATCACAGTAAACCCAACAGTAAATCACAGTAAACCCAACAGTAAATCACAGTAAATCACAGTAAACCCAACAGTAAATCACAGTAAACCCAACAGTAAATCACAGTAAACCCAACAGTAAATCACAGTAAACCCAACAGTAAATCACAGTAAACCCAACAGTAAATCACAGTAAATCACAGTAAACCCAACAGTAAATCACAGTAAACCCAACAGTAAATCACAGTAAATCACAGTAAACCCAACAGTAAATCACAGTAAACCCAACAGTAAATCACAGTAAATCACAGTAAACCCAACAGTAAATCACAGTAAATCACAGTAAACCCAACAGTAAATCACAGTAAATCACAGTAAACCCAACAGTAAATAACAGTAAACCCAACAGTAAATCACAGTAAATCACAGTAAACCCAACAGTAAATCACAGTAAACCCAACAGTAAATCACAGTAAACCCAACAGTAAATCACAGTAAACCCAACAGTAAATCACAGTAAACCCAACAGTAAATCACAGTAAATCACAGTAAACCCAACAGTAAATCACAGTAAATCACAGTAAACCCAACAGTAAATCACAGTAAACCCAACAGTAAATCACAGTAAATCACAGTAAACCCAACAGTAAATCACAGTAAACCCAACAGTAAATCACAGTAAACCCAACAGTAAATCACAGTAAATCACAGTAAACCCAACAGTAAATCACAGTAAACCCAACAGTAAATCACAGTAAACCCAACATAAATCACAGTAAACCCAACATAAATAACAGTAAACCCAACAGTAAATCACAGTAAAACCAACAGTAAATCACAGTAAACCCAACAGTAAATCACAGTAAATCACAGTAAACCCAACAGTAAATCACAGTAAACCCAACAGTAAATCACAGTAAACCCAACAGTAAATCACAGTAAACCCAACAGTAAATCACAGTAAACCCAACAGTAAATCACAGTAAATCACAGTAAACCCAACAGTAAATCACAGTAAACCCAACAGTAAATCACAGTAAACCCAACAGTAAATCACAGTAAACCCAACAGTAAATCACAGTAAACCCAACAGTAAATCACAGTAAACCCAACAGTAAATCACAGTAAATCACAGTAAACCCAACAGTAAATCACAGTAAACCCAACAGTAAATCACAGTAAACCCAACAGTAAATCACAGTAAACCCAACAGTAAATCACAGTAAACCCAACAGTAAATCACAGTAAACCCAACAGTAAATCACAGTAAACCCAACAGTAAATCACAGTAAATCACAGTAAACCCAACAGTAAATCACAGTAAACCCAACAGTAAATCACAGTAAACCCAACAGTAAATCACAGTAAACCCAACAGTAAATCACAGTAAACCCAACAGTAAATCACAGTAAATCACAGTAAACCCAACAGTAAATCACAGTAAACCCAACAGTAAATCACAGTAAACCCAACAGTAAATCACAGTAAACCCAACAGTAAATCACAGTAAACCCAACAGTAAATCACAGTAAACCCAACAGTAAATCACAGTAAACCCAACAGTAAATCACAGTAAACCCAACAGTAAATCACAGTAAACCCAACAGTAAATCACAGTAAACCCAACAGTAAATCACAGTAAACCCAACAGTAAATCACAGTAAACCCAACAGTAAATCACTATAACCCAACAGTAAATCACTATAACCCAACAGTAAATCACAGTAAACCCAACAGTAAATCACAGTAAACCCAACAGTAAATCACAGTAAACCCAACAGTAAATCACAGTAAACCCAACAGTAAATCACAGTAAACCCAACAGTAAATCACAGTAAACCCAACAGTAAATCACTATAACCCAACAGTAAATCACTATAACCCAACAGTAAATCACAGTAAACCCAACAGTAAATCACAGTAAACCCAACAGTAAATCACAGTAAACCCAACAGTAAATCACAGTAAACCCAACAGTAAATCACAGTAAACCCAACAGTAAGTCAAACCATTGCAGCTTATTCTTATATTACCTTTTATTTAAGAAAGTACATTCAATAAGTCTCTCTCTCTCTCTCTCTCTCTCTCTCTCTCTCTCTCTCTCTCTCTCTCTCTCTCTCTCTCTATGTATATATATAGAGAGAGAGAGTTTGATTTATTTATGAAAACTTTCATACTCCTCCACCAATAGACATACAGTGTTACCCTTTAAATTATTTATATATTCATACAGTTGTTCATACTGGTTATTACTATTATATTCACTATATTTACCACATGTATACAAATCTGAGACGTCTGTAAAAATCAGCTTCATACTATTGTATTAAATGTATGAGCCATAAACCCACATTTATTTTGAATAAAGTTCTGTACCATGTAAAACTAAGAAAAATATCGGTGTAGAGTCTGAAATAAAAATTAAAACATTCCACTGATAATTTTACCAAATAACAGACAACTACTTTTAGAGATAAACATTCATCATTATAGTCTATAATCCCACTCTTAGAAACTAATATGTCTAGAGAGAGAAGGGGTATGAAAGGATGACAAACTCTTGTACATGTACACACACACACACACATTAATAATTGGTATAGGAGAAAAATGTGATAAAAATGCAGTTACTTTTATTGACAAATATTTATACCTGCATACAGACGAATAAGTGGGTTTTGGATATAGGATATGAAAACAAATGCACATACGTTTACACCCACACCTACAAGCTAACAATAAGGGGATATGGGAGATAGGATATAAGAAGAAACATAATTTCTTACAGACAAACACCCACACCTACAAGCAAACAATAAGGGGATATGGGAGATAGGATATAAGAAGAAACATACTTTCTTACAGACAAACACCCACACTTAAAAACAAACGGATAGGGGCAAGGGGTATGATGGCAAACACACACGCACACACCTACAAACTAATAAAAAGGGGCACGGGGAATTATATGCTTTTTTACAAGCACACTATCTTACAGACGAACACTAACACCTACAATAAAACGGATAGGGGGCAGTGGGTATGATATGTTACAGATAATCACCCACACTTGCAAACAAACAGATAGAGGGCAAGGGGTATGATATGCTATGATTAGAAACACACTTTCTTGCAGACAAACACACATCATATATTATGATTACAAATACTCTTTCTTATGGATGAACACTCACAGTTGCAAACAAAATGGATATGGTCAAGGGTATAATATGTTATGATGACCAACACATTTTCTTCTTCGTCTTATTGTTTTGCGGACTTTTTGTTTTTGTCGTCACATATATTATTTAAACCCTTACTCAGCTCACCTCATATTTATAATGCAATATAATCACATGCTTCCCATCCCTTCGCACCACTCCTCCTTTTGGGTTCTACATTTGGGTGGGGCCATGTGGTCAAGAATTATGTTAGATACATATTTTGGTTAAAGTTGTTATCATCACTTACATTTCCCTAACCCGCTCCTGAACTAAAAATTGTTTATTATATATTTAAGTGTAAATATAGAAAATTATTGGAGAAATAATTTTCAAACTTTTTTTTCATTCCTATATTTTCACATGTGCAATAAGAACACTTATTACCAGTACATTGCCAATAAGTACACTTTGTAATAACTAAGTCCTATGCCATCTCGGCTATTTCACATTTTCAGCAATTTTCTCAAAGTGAAGAAACTATTTTTTACGACTCTATGGCTCAAACAAACGCAACATAAACAAAGTGAAAGCAACAATGTTTGTAAAAATCAACAAACAATTTTTTCTAAATAATTAATGTGAAAATCAAAATACACTTACAGTATCATGTATTAAAATCCAAATAATTCAACAATTATTAGTGTCCTAATCACAAGTTCTGTATATATAGAAACTATAAAATGTTACAAATGAATGAAGGTTCCGAATGAATGAGTCTGTAATGTTCCGATGTACCAACGATAATATAATCCAGAGCATCTTTAAGAATGTTCACAGGCATCCCAGAAAGGTCCTAAATATAACTCCAGGTAGCTCTGATGAATGGTCCAATAAATAATTCCTTTCAAATTATTTATACAGCATGGCATTACAGCATTACAGGATTCCAGCACGGCTATTATTTCAAACAATCTGATGATTCCAAAGCTGATCGTAAAAAAACAGTTCTTTTCAATTCAAGATCTAAAATGATTTGGAAATAATTTGTATATTCAGGTCTTTTATAAGACTTGCAAATGGCCCAGAATGCAATACTAAATGTGTCTATTTCATGGAAAATTACTCCAGATGCAGTAAACACCTCTGACCTTGAACAAAAGGTCAGTAAACATGTTGTTATTTGATTAATAGTACAACTAAACCCAACTTAAATATGACTCACTATTTGACACAATTTTAAAGTAGAGTAATAGGCCAAAATTTTAAGCACATTACAGATTCCATATACATAATTCCGTAACAATTTGCAATTTAGCCACATCTTTTTCATGAAAAGTTGGTACTAACCTAATATATCTGGTAACATCAAAATCTGAACTTATGTGTAAAGTGGGGGGAGGGGGTGAGAGTGCTCCACTTTCCAGTTCTAATTCTTTTATTCTATATTGCATTTCTCTTTCTTCTCCCTTCATTCCCCCCCTCTCTCTCTCAGAATCTGTATTTCCCTCTTCTCTCTTTCTCTCTCTCTCTCTCTCTCTCTCTCTCTCTCTCTCTCTCTCTCTCTCTCTCTCTCTCTCTCTCTCTCCTCTCACTACATCTGTATTTCTATCATTTCTTTCTGAAGCTGAAGCTTTCTTAATTCCAGTTCCATCTGGTTTTTTTAGCTGTAATTCCCTTAATTTCCTATCTAAACCGGGTACAGACTTTCCAATGCATCCCAAAGCACTATTATCCAAAATCTCCTTTCCTACTAAATACGGAATCAAAATATTCTTTATCTCTTGTTTTGGTAAAGATGCTTTGACTTCAGAAAGATCATAATGTCTGGCAAGCTGAAGCAACTCATCCTTTTTCATAGACTCTAACTCCTCCTGAGTAGGATTGGAAACAAAGTTCTCATTAGATGAGATTGTGAATCATTGTTGGTTTCACTAAAGATTTCTCAGATGTGTAAAATTAAAAAATCTTTACCAGGGAGAATGAAAATTCCAAAACAAAGTCAATATACATTGCAATTTTTAAAAATTTACATCCCGGACAAGCCCCTAATTTCTGTAATGAAGTAAAATCAACAAGCAATTTATTTCCAGACAACTAAAATGAAAATAAATTCAAAAGACACTTACAATTTGTGAGTTAAATTCCAAATAATCCTAAATGTCCTAATCACAACTCCAAAATAGTAGAATGTTCTGAATGAATTCCAATAACCTTGAATGTCCTGAAGTACCACAAAGATGTAATCCAGAACGTATTTGGATGAGTTCACATAAATCATAAACTTGTGTATTAATCCAGAAGTCAATGAGCACTTTAGTAATTCCAATGAATATTTTAAATAAATAATTCCTCTCAAATTATATCTGATTTCAACGGCACAACTGTAAATTCAGACTGATCTTTATAACAGGAATTTTTGAACAAGAATGAAATTATTTACCAATATATATATATATATATATATATATATATATATATATATATATATATATATATATATATATATATATATATATATATATATACACACACACATGCCTACATGACCTATGTCACACCATAATATGAGTAATTCTAATGGAAAAACACTTGCCTACCTGACCCATGTCACAACAGGACATGTTGCGATATACTATGTAAACAACTGGACAAAAGTTAAGTATGTATTTTTTCAAATAACCATACAACTTACAATCATAGACAGAAGTTAAGTATATAAACATCATACATACAACGTCTACAAGGTACATGTTTTTCAAATGTATATCTGTTTTAAAGTATACACACAACCCATTAATAAATTATAATTTTCCTATCATCTAAGAAGAGTATCTTGATCAGGTGATATTTCACAATTGTACATTTTTTAAATGCATTTACAAAATAATGCTTTGCAGCTGACCTGTCTTAATTCTTAATCATGGAATCTGGCTTTCACGCTGTCATATAAATTTAGTTCCTTTGATGGTTTAATGCAATACTAGTTCAAGCCGTTACGATGGCATGGGTTAAGCACATTTGGTATTGGTCATTGTTAATTTGGACGATACCATATTTGATACTGCATCCAACGATAAAACATTGCGTCGTCCGCTACCTATTGGAGGCAAAACGTGGGTCTTGTGAAGAGTGGCTTTTCCATCGGTCCTGTCAAACTCGTTATTTGATTGTTGGACATGTTGAATTTTGTCGATAATTTTGGAAGGTGGTAATTCTGCTGGTGTACTAAACTCAATCCAGACAAGAGACTTCAGACTGGCATGACTGATGGATAGTCTCAAACGATTGTCATCGTTAGCTTGACACTGTCGTTTCAATGTCTCTAATAATGCTTCCCATAAATCTGCAATGAAACCAGCTGTTTTCACTGGTTTAACTTATACATAAAAATCTTTACATTTCATCGTGTACGTGGAAGCCGTTGTTCGAAATTTTCTGGAAGTCTCTTTTTGGGCCTCTCGAATGTGAAAATAATCTTCAGGAGCTATGGAACGACTTTTTTTGTTTGCTAATATTCACTCTCTTGGACTTGTAGTGGAAGTAGATGATGTTGACTCGGGGTCCTCTTCAAAATCGCTATCATGAACTTTTGCTAACACTTCACTTAGCGTATGAGGTGACACTGAAAGTCGTTGTCGTCTCGTGGCTTCTTCTGGTTTCTCCTCAGCAAGGTGTGATCGCTTCATCTTGAGTCAAAATTTGATTTTACTATGGTACACACTCTCTCCCTACATAGAGAGAGAGATTCCCTTACCCTGAGAGAATATACTCACTCAACATTCAGTCTGATAAGATTGAAGAGTCACAACAGATCGCCGTTCTTGTCAGAGATTTACAGAGAGTCGTTCGAAAGTATACTGCCAACACGACTACAGACTACTCCACTCGAGATAAAAGTCAAGATACCCGCTGTGTCTGTAAAGAGAAAAGACATTTGGCCCCAGAATGTCTACAACAAGAAAAGGAACCACGAAGACAGGAGTAAAGAGACAAAAGTTAAGATGCTTGTTATTAATGTGAAGGAAAGGGGCATTGGTCTTCAGTGTCTCAAGAAAAAAGAGAACAATGAGAAAAAGTGGTCTTCAGAAGCAGCAGAAAAAGAAAAAAAAAAAGAAGAACTCATACCTGCAAAGAAATTCAAGAAGGCAAGACAAGTTGAATCGAAGTAGCAGAGGAACCCATGCCAGTGAAGAAATTTAAAAGAGAAAAGAGAAAGACAGTGAAAGACAGAAGAAAATGGACTTTATGATGTATTATGAAATTTCATTGTGATTCTGATTTCACAAGAAAACGTAAGCGTATCTTTGTCTTGATTTTTTCTTTTAGTATGTAAAAGATCTTTACATACTCACACATTGTATCATGAAGGGATTTAAGTTTTATTTGATCTGGCAATCATTGAGTAGTATCTCTTTTCTAAGAGATATAGGTGGACCGTTGGGGATTTTTTTAATTTTATTTTTTGATATCAATAACAAGAAACCGTATGGAGTTGACATCATCAGCTGTAACAGTCGTAATCCTTTTCCACGACCAAGTCCTACTCCTGCTGTTGCTGCTGTGGTAGTGGTAGTATTAACTGCTGATGTGGTAGTTGTAGTATTAACTACTGCTGTCTCAGTGGTGATAAGTATTGTTGTAGTCATGAAAGGTTTAGAAGTCTTGGATCGTGAAGATCTTTTTCTCTTCGTTTGGAATAAAGAAGTCAGATACATTTCTCTCAGATGTTTTAACTCTGCCAAAAGGTCTTGTAGCAGACTTACCGTTTTTGTTTTCACTCTCTTCCTTGAGTTCACTGTTCAAAGTTTTCCTCGTCTCTTCTTCTTTTTGCTTTCTCTTTTCCTCTTGCAGTTGTTGTTGTTGAACACATGCTTCTTCTTCTTTCTGTTGTAGCAAAATATGTTCCAACTCTTCCTTCTGTTTATTTCTGAAATCATCATACACTAATAATGATGGAGAAGGAAGTGAAGGTGGTAGTACAGCAGGATAACATTCTTGTGGAGACGATAAGAAATCATACAAAGCTAAAGTCATCCTCCTCTGGAAGAATACTTACAACAGCAACAGTAGTAGTAGAATGTAAATATTTGGTTTTAATCATGTGGAGTTCTTATACAACGTTAAGAAAAATTTACACTCGAAATGTATATTCACTACGGACTTTTTCCTTTCAGTATTATTCGTAATAAACGTGTATTCTACATCAAAAGACATTAAATCTATTATAATAAAATGTGTATCCATTCACCAATTTTCTCTCTCCCTCTGTCTCTCTGATGTCTGTCTGTCTCTCTCAGTCTATTAAGTCGTGTATTTACATGGTAGAGAACAAGCAAGCAGTAATATAAGTGCACAAACTGCATATAGAATTAACGAACAAACGTTCTTCATTTTTAATTTTTTTTTTAAATTTCTGTGCGGTATCGTAGTTTACATGCTAGTTCTAATTAATAACTGCTCCCCTTAGTAGCTGCAACATTAGACAGGGACTGCTCTCTGAAATAGGGGGCGCCGCGATCCATCATGGAAGATATCTGATGAGTATTATGAACTTGCGTCAATAAACCCTGTGTGTGTAACAACTTAAGACTTCTTCGTTTTCATGAAAATTTCAAAAACACGGAGACGCTATAAACTAATAATACCCATACCTTGGTCAAACTGGCTCGTTCCGGTCATATGCCACGTGACTTTTTAGTCAGTGTCACAACCATGGACGTAGCTTCCGGAAATAAGTAAACTTACCCACGCTCTTAAAAACGGTAATTCTGAACTAATGTATCATCCAACAGCCCTATGTCATCCTTCAATCGTGCGCCATGTTTCTCGCGATCTAACGCCCTTGTTTCGAGATAATGACGTAATCAGATGTGTCACCAGCGTTCTTCAAGAGCGACAGAATTTAATTATATAGTAAAATCAAACAAAATGAGATTCAAAAAGGTAATTTCATGTAATTGTAAAAAATCAGAATGAAAATCTGTTTTTACTAATGCCTTTTTTGTGTCAGACATTTTGGAATCTTCTATTATATGCTAAAGATAGCGCCGCCAAACACATATTGGCTTTGTTTACATATTTTGAACAGGATAACCCACTTTGGGAATTTCTATAACTGGATAGCCAATGTAAATATTTGGTTGTAATCATGTGGAGTTCTTATACAACGTAAGAAAAATGTACACTCGAAATGTATATTCACTGCGGAATCTATTATAATAAAATGTGTCTCCATTCACCAGTGTCTATTTTTTAATTTATCTCTCCCTCAGTCTCTGTATGTCTGTCTGTCTGTCTCTCTCTCAGTCTGTTGAGTTATGTATTTATATGGTAAAGAACAAGCAAGCAGTAAAGTGCACAAACTGCATATAGAAATTAACGGAAACAAATTATTCATTTTTTTAAAAAAAATTTAATTTAAAAAATACGGAGACTTTATAAAATAATAAATAATAATATCCATACCTTGGCACATTCCGGTCATATGCCACGTGACTTTTTAGTCAGTGTCTCGAACCATGGACGTCACTTCCGGAAATAAGTAAACATACACACGCTCGGAAAAACGGTAATTATAAACTAATGTGCATGAATGCCAAACTTTTTTCACGCTGATTAAATGAAGTAGATATAGTTGAACATTTGTTATGGTTTATTTGAATAGATTATCATAATATTATAACGAACGCGTTTAAAATTCACGTTGAGTGAAGGAAAAATGGTTGCTGGAGGCTATATGAATGCCAAATTTTTTTTAACCATGATTAAATGAAGTAGATATAGTTGAACACTTTCTATGGTTATTTTAATAGATTCTCACAATATTATAATGAAGGCGTTAAAATTCACGTTAAGTGCACGAAAAGTGGTTGCTCGAGGCTATATATGCGCGGGGTCCCGCTAGTCTTAGTCTCGAATGGCCGCACACGTCGTTAATCCAACGAACGAACGAAATAGTCTTACTGATTTGCGCAGAAGAATGAACCAAAATGTCAGCAGGAAGAAGAACAAAAAGAACACAATCTTCCATTGAAATGGCAGTCGACATTTAAAAGTAAGTTTTGTGTAAAGAAAAAGAAAGCGTCATTTTTGTGAGACTGTAAAGTATACGCAACTTTTCATTTTTTTTGATGAAACGTCAGACTCCTGTGTGTAGATTTTCTAGGCTTCTCATATGAGGACGAACAAGGTAGGAAAGCATTTTGACTTCTTGTTTTCTTTTCGTTAGGGATGAGTGTAAACGAGAACACGTATGGAATTTGCATATGTGTAAGATGGTTACAAAACGTGTCTTCTGTTAAAAAGATAATGTTCTCGAAAATGATGGCAGCATTTGAGGACTTTGAAGATGGAAAAATTTACTATCCTTTGTTTTCACAGGCGTCATGAGTGTGTACACAAATATCCACAATGCAACGCGCGCGCACCTTGCGCCGCCATTTTGCTTCCTTAACAAACGTTTGTCAACATCAAATATATTCAAGAAAAAGAAAAATATCAGATTGAATCGTTGATAAGGATATTTACTTCATGGAAATAATACATAGATTATACTTAAAACTAAGTGCCCCTACAGCATGAAATATAAAATAAAGCTGGAAGTTCCCTGGTTTGTGCCGGAAGACAGAATAATGAATATGAACCACAATCGTGCATCTTTCTATCAATTAAACCGCAATCCTGCATATGTTTATCAATTACTAATGCAGTTATTTCTAACAAACATGCAATATTATATTGTCATTTTTTTGGTATGATATCTCCATGACTGCCATCTAAAAAGAGTATTTCCGAACAATGAGCTTTGGGATGCAATGCCAATTAAGGCATACAAATTTCATAGCACGTGTATTATGCCAGAACTTTAATGTAAATACTTGTTATGAAAGTAAGCGTCTGTGCCCAAGACAGCTGACAAACCAATTTTAATTAGTGTGGTCAAATATTGTATTTGTGGTGGATATGATGATGGACGGAGGATGATATTAAGTGAAAGCGAGAACTGTTCAAAGCAGTGTTTTCATCTTAAGTGTATTAAAATGAAATGTGTCTAACGGAACATGACTTTGTGTCGAATATCAAAACTCGGTATTCTTAAAGTGCTTTAAAAATATGAAATTTTATATTAACACTTGACTTTTTATAACTTGACTTACTGTTTATGACCCCTGCAAGCAGAGGTTGAGAGGGGGGGGGGGCACCTATTTATCTACATCATTATCCCTTGCAATTTGCTTACTTTTGATACAGAAAAAAAAATTAAGTTAATTATAAATATTTCCTTGTTCTAATGTATGATACATAGTGGCAAATCAAATTGTAAATGATAGAAACGTAATTACAGTGCCTTGCAAACTGTATTAATACTACATTTTGTGCAGTGAATCAAATTTTTTCTTCAATACTATGTTATCGGAATCTAAACATGCATTCATATCCTTATTTCTTTTTCCGTCTGTGCACTACAATTTTTCAATGTTCATATGAAAGTCAGTGATATTTTACTCTCTGCAATGAAAAGAACGATAAACATCAAACAAATTAATAACAAAGCTGCAGTCATACCTGACTGAAGTGAAACAAAATCGCACAAGTTCCGATGGTTACTCCATGCATGAGTTCTCATTCACATATTGTACGATTTCTTCTGACATCAAATCACTTAAATAAAGCATTATTAAGATTTCACATCGTTATTTTATTTAAAACTGTACTATTTTGCATTAATTACCAAAGTAGCGATTTTTAACAAATCATAAATGGTCGCAAAAGGTCATCCTAGATACATGTAGTTGACACGTGCAGTTTTCGAAGAGAAAATTTCTCATGTGCAAATCAATAACCTAGCACAATAGAAGCCATCAACACTGCTTGTTTTCTTTGATATTGACGTTGTTATTTCATGTAGGAACTGATAACCTAAAAGTACAACAGCAGCTCTTCTGCAGATTTGTTGTCTTTGCCATTGAGTTGACAATACACAGTGTACTCGGGGATAAGTGATTCATACTGTACAACCACAGGCGATTCCACTGTTTGATTCTTGTAAAAGAAAAATCAGTGATAGAAAGAAAAAACTAGTGAGCTAATCAATACAGCTAGTATCAAATTTTTACATTATCTGTTTATGTTCCTTGCGTCAGTCACATTAGTTGTTTAAAATGGACAATGGTTTTGCTCCAAACTACTTACAAAGATGTAATTCGACCATTTGTTATTAAAACAACGAGACCTATAGCACTCGATCATTCGGCTCCCTTCTGAAAAAAATATCATTCGGCTCCCTTTCTATAGAACTACCTTGTATCAAAATTAATTCCTGCCTTTTAAAATTTACCAACAGAAATTATAAGTAACCCACCTATGCAAAATCTCAAAGCTTGCCTGAACAGGGATAAACATATACCCATTTGTTACATGTAACTACTGTATATTTATATCAACAAGTAAACTTGAGCATCAGATGAAATTGATGTTTAACTTTTTATTTTTCTGTTCATTTTCACATTGCATACTATGCATAATACCAAAAAAATGAGATGAATATTTCTAAATCATTAACTCTTCTTAATAAAGTTCCCCCTCTCTCTCTCTCTCTCATAAAATATGGAATCCCATGCATCAAGCTAGACTTGAATTTTAGGGAGAAGTAACTTCTCCATTTTGGACAGAATAGGGAGAAGTGAGAGCAGAACGGAGAAGTGGCAGCATAGCAAGAAATGCAATAAATAAATGTATATCTATATATATATGTGTGGTGTGTGTGTGTGTGCGCGCTCTGGTTTTCTTATTTGCTTATTTGAATGGTGTCCTTATTTCTCATTATGTATATTTGCATTTAACATTATCTTCAAGTAGAAAATTCTCAATGTTGTATGTATATTATAAACACATTTTGTAAGAGTATGAATGTGTCATACTCGTATGCAGTGTATTCATACTTGAAAGTGTGCATGTTTAGATGGAGAGAAATATGCAATGTATTGTGGCCATATGACTTCAAAAAAACATAGCAGAAACTATACATTGCAGTTAATTTTAACTCACAGGAGTACCTAGATTACAGTATTGTAATTCAAAATAGGTCAAATACTTAAGCAACTGCCACTTAAAGAACACATTTTATTTTTTGTTAGTTTCTTCACTAGAAAACAGCAGTCGAAAACAATTCTAAATTAGTTTGAAACAACCCCTACAGGTATCTTAGGCTATAACATGCACGTGAGAGCACATATACATAGTTCTTCAACATCATAGTGTTCATCCATTCAAACCGCAGTGGTCACTGATGAGTAATCTCAACTTTATAACTGCATTTTGAGGGAGCTGATTCCAAATTAAATGTGAATCTTTTGACTCTCATTTTTGATGAAGTTATTAAAAATAGATGCATCTATTTTTAGAAACGGGGATTTTCTTCATATACCCACTTACTTTTTAGCTTCGTTACAACAATACCTTGATAGGATTGACACTTTATGGTTTTATATTTTTCTACTTACTCGTAATAACGTTGTGTATTGGTTGGATTTTTTTTTTCTTTGCTACTTTTTCTTGTATTTTCACAAAAATGAGTGCTGTAAGAAAACTACCTTGACCTTAAGTTACAGCTCTAATCGATTCCACAAGCATTGTCCCATACGTTTCTGACAAACACATTTGTATTTTTAAGTTAAATCTTTTATCACATAGTAGTTACACTTTGCTTTCTACGAATTGTATAATTTCCTTAAATGTATGTGCCCAGTGAATTACGAAAACAGACAGTCTAATGAAGACGTACTTCCAAGACACAGCGATGTCCACCATTATTACCCCTATCAGCCTGAGCAGGTTCACTGATGGTTTCAAACTGATTTGATGAAGACAATAATGCAAGCACGGCAGTTAAAATCATCAAAATATACATTTAGAAAGTGCTTTCACCGATTCTATTCTTAAAACACATATTGTTATTTACATATAGATGATTTAGTGTCCAAAGACAAGTTTTCATCATCATATGATAACTTGCGGAAATCGGGCAGCGATATCTTTCGGGGGGTGGGGGTGAAGACTTAATTTGTCAATCAGCTATTAAAACACATGCCTGTGAATGTGCAAGAGTTTGTTTTGTTAATGCAATTGATACGAACACCTGTCAAGGCATAATGCAATCCATTTCGCCTAGGGCTTAATATTAACTACTTGGATGGGTTGAGGGAGCATCTCAAAAGCCAGAAATTACTGGCACTTGGTGTAGATCTATGAAAAAAATAAAAATGACTGGGCGAAGTTGTTTTCGCTTTAAGGCAAAGTTTACATTTTTTCGGCGACTTAGTCGCCCACTTCGCCTGGTAGCGTGACCCCTGAATCCAAATTTCTACTGTGCAAGTCGTCGTACTCAGTTGCACTTAACATTAGAAACACTTTTTTTTTTTTTTTTGTACATGCTTCAGTAACAGTTTAAGTATTCCATGATTGGCTAGCTTTCTTCAATTAGTGGCCTCATCATTCACACTAAGCCAAAAAGATGTTCTTGCCATTAAAGTTTTTCGTGATTCTGCTTATGTTTTCAGGAGTTTTTCACCAATGTGAATTTCAAAAATAACGATAAAATGCTTATTAATGTTAACCAAAATTTTTCTTTTTCGATGCTTGACATGTCGACATTTTAAGGCAATATTCAGAAGTAAAATATTAAAATTTGACTGATTATAAATCTAGACGTACACAAACTAAAATCTGGAAACGTTCGGTAGTGGTAAGAAAAGTAATAACGTGCTTAACATTATAGTGTTAAGGAGCAAAAAAGAAAGAAATTTTCCCACCCGTGCGCTGGAACTCCAACGTCAAGTGTGTGTGTGCGTCCGCAGGTATTTTTCGGAGGTGGTGGTGTGCCAATATGAAATAAAAGAAATATATTTATTATTTTTAAATAATTGGGCAATATGCCCCCCCCCCCCCCCCCCCCCCCGCAGACACCAAAGTGTGTGTGTGTGTATATATATACGAGTCGCACACTTTATCCACCCGGCCACAGTAACTCTAGCTGTACAGCAATATACCACATACAGAAACGCGGTCAATAACCAATGGCTCTAACAGTCACAAACAGGAAACTGCATACTTTAATATCTATGCCAAAATAATTACAAGAATATATTTTGTTTTTATATTTTCGCCTTAGAAAAATGAGCAAATAATAGGATACATGTGGAGACAATACATCCATGCAGAATGCCCTAAACTTGTTGGAAATTAAAATCTCTGAATATGTGAGATTTTAGAATTTTCCACATTATTTTTCATTTCGGTAACAAGTTGAGTTCAGATTAATTAATAGCAATTATCAAACTTCCGTTGTTAATTGTGGGATCATAATTGCGGCTGTAAAGTAACAACGCGCCAAGTCAGATGGCTTCGTGATAAAAACACGCTCTTCCCAAGCTGAAACTGACATCATCCTTTGATGCAAACCCTTGTCAATATTTTACAAGTGTTTACAGTGGTCACTGCCTTGATTTCTGTAGAACATCTGCTGAAGTCAAGTCTTTATTAGGGAGAGGCAATTGAATTGTATAAGGAGGGGGGTGGGGTAAATGCATGAAACAATTGTCTTTCTCTGATCTGAAGTATGAAAAAGACGTTATTCCGTTCCATATTTCACTTGAAATGAATTTATCTTGTGATGAAAGAACAATAAATATCCCAGTTGAAAAAATAAAACAACATTTAAGCCCCATACATTAAATGGTCAGTCCCTTACAGTACACATGCAGTCAGAATATTCAGCATTGTGACTGTGCTATTACTGCGTAAGGACTAAGCACACGGTTTGCATTTCAGTGTAAATTCAGTGTTTTAGGTTTGTTTCGTTTTTTTTCAAGCAGAAGCGGATGTCAGTTTGGATTTTAATTGTCCATATCTCAGAGAATTACTTTCCTTTGGAACAAAATGATAAATTTATTATGCTCGAGCAGCTCAGCAAGGTGTGGTTCTCGTCAACTTAGTGCGTACGTTTGTTCATATTTCTTTGAATAATTTTAAAGCAAAAAGTTATTGCAAAAGAAGTCGATGTACCTTTTATAACAGTAATGTGTACTGAATATACAAGACTTTGGAAATTATTTTTTTATTGTCCAAATATATGATCGAAATAAAGATGACTGATTCTTCCAATGGTATAAGGTTGTAAATCACTCTTGACGTCTCAGTCTTTCCATAGGTGGTCTTCATTCATTGTCTGTTCAAATGTCAATCACTAATGTCGAACTGCCACCCTCCACAGTGGAGTTGACATCGGCGTGCCTGCCGAGGCGCGGTGGTGATTTGTAGGTATTTATCCCTCCATCGTGGAGCTAAAGTGGAGAGGATTAAGTCACCCACCTTGAAGCGTGGGGTTCCGAAAAATCACGTGAGCTGTGCTGTAATGAATACAAATCCGATAATGTAATTTTTTGGGGGGTTAGGGGGTTAGTTCTTCAAGTGGACACCACTGAATATAACCAGACTGTTCTTGAGGCATAATTTACACATGTAAGTGGTATCCTCGAACATATATATTTCGTGACCTTAACGTGAATTTTACCGCGTTAGTTATAATATTGTGAGAATCTATTCAAATAACCATAGAAAGTGTTCAACTATATCTACTTCATTTAATCATCATTAAAAAAAAATTGGCATTCATGTATATTAGTTCAGAATAACCGTTTTTCCGAGCGTGTTTAAGTTGACTTATTTCCGGAAGTGCATCCATGGTTCGTGACACTGACTAAAAAGTCGCTTGGCATATGACTGGAATGTGCCATTTCTCCGTGTTTTTGAAATTAAAAAAAATAAAATTTAAAAATGCAATGACTGGAATGTGCCATTTCTCCGTGTTTTGAAATAAAAAATAAAATATAATTAAAAAATGAAATTTTTTCTGTTCATTAGTGTCGGTTCCCTTTATGAACTGATTAAATGACAGTGATGATTCTTTAATTTTTAATTGATAATACTGAGGATTAACTTCCATGTCCGATATTGGATTTGAAGTGAAACAATTACGCTAATTAAGGAGCTGTCTCTGTTCATATTTAAAGGACAAAATGTATGTTATGATCCCTTTAAAATTTGTTGTCAATCAAGGTGATATTTACTATGTAGATAAAATGAGTTTACTAAATTATTTTTTCAAGGAAAGATCGGAGAAGGAAAATAATGTTAAAGTGGAGTGGTAAAACGTAAGACTGCCACTGAGTGTGAGGTAACTATTTCTCCAAAGAGACATAAGCCAGACTCTGTGGCAACAAAAAATGTAAAATACATATATGACACTACTGAGAGACTGAGAAATTTTCAGCCACTTTGGGTTGATAGTTATCCCTGGCTTGAATTCATTGACTCAGAAGCAAAAATGTTTTGCAGTTATTGAAAACAATACCCCAAACTGGCATAGGTTGGAAATTCAACCAGTGTATTTGTCAATGGAACTGACAAATTCAGGATTAAAACCAGTCAAATCTCATTACAGTTCTAGACTTCACAAGGCTTGTGCAGTTAGGGAAAGTATGAATTCCAGTAAATTCCTTTCCATTGTTGCTGATGGAAATATATGTACTGATGCTACCGTATTGGAGCAAGAAATAGTACATATACCTGGACAATGGAAAACTGAAAACCTCTGATGTAACAAAATGTATAATATCAACCATTGTTTTTGAAAAAGTAAATTCTTGTAAGAAATAAATATGTTGTACATTATTTCGTTTGTTCTTTCTATGGATTAAAGTGCAAACATCTCAAAATCTTCACAAGTGATTTAAATTTGGAACAAGTGAAAAGGTAGGTGGGACAAGTGAATTTTGCTCAGTCCTATATAGACTCTTCTCCATCATGGGAGTTAGGGAGGGATACCTGGAGGGGGCATGGGTTTATAATTAAGTGAGTGGATTTCTTACCATACCTGTAGTTATTCACATCCACAAAAGGTAGACCACATTATCTTATTGTTTAGCTCAAATGGTCATAGACCAGAAGAGCTTATGGGATGGTCTGTTGTCTGTCATCCGTTAGCACAAGTTTGTTATTGCTTACTCCTCCTAAACTACTTGGAGGATTGCCTTGAAACTTTACACTCATATTTATCCCATGGTCTAGTTGGTCCTAAATGAAACTGATGCTGCTCAGACATCCAATATAGCCACTAAAGTGACCATTTTTAAAATCTTGTTATCGCTACTCCTCCTTCACAGATGGTCATATCAACATGGAGTTTTCACTAAAAGACTTCTTATGATGTCTAGTTGGTCCTAAATGAAAATGGTGCTGATCTGACGTTCAATATGGCTGCCACATCAGTCATCTTGAAAATATTGTTATTGCTACTCCTCCTGAATGGAAAGTCATATCTTGAAAATATTGCTATTTCTACTCCTTTCCAAATGGATGGCAATGTCAACATGTGATTTTCACCCATAAACTTCTTATGATACCTAGTTGGTCCTAAATGAAAACGGTGCTAGTCGTACATCCAATATGGCTGTCACAAATACTGTCTTAAAAATCTTGCTATCACTGAATAGATGATCATTAATTATGACATGGGGTTTTCAATCAAAAAAGTCTTATAATGAGGTCCACTTTGTCCTAAACGAAAATCGTGCCAAACTGACATCAATTATGTATACCACACTAGCTAATTTGAAAATCTTGTTATCACTTAAGAATATCAGAGATGGTTTCAACACTCGACAGTTAAAAGGAATAAATTGTATTATCTTGAATCTCTGGAAATTATTTGCGCCCAGTACAGCATCATTCTCTTTGAGGAACTCTTGTCTTCGTCTGCTATTTGAATTTTTAGCCATGTAGCAGTGAAGTCCATGAGACAGCAATTTGCAAAAGTCGTTCATTTGATATAGGTACTGCATTTATCAGCTCATGAATGGTCTCTTAAGCCTTAAATTCCTTATTTCATAATGTCAACAGATGATAATGAGCAGATTTTTATTAGAAGAATAAATATGATGAGAAAATATTAAGTGAGATACAATACAAAATGAATATAACTTTGGAATAGTGTGTGCTGGAGATGTTTTCTGTTTCAGCTCAAAATTATTTTTGATAAAATGGCCAAAAGTGAGAAACACCAAGTGGAAGCTAAGAAACACCAAGAGAAAATTAAGAAATAAATGGAGGAAACCAAGAAAGACCAAGAGGGAACTAAGAAAGACAAAGAGGAAATTAAGAAACAAATGGAGAAAACTAAGAAACACCAAGTGGAAACTAAGAAACACCAAGAGGAAACTAAGAAACACCAAGAGGAAACTAAGAAACAAGTTGAGGGAATCGAAAGAAGACTTGTTGCTGTTGAGGAACAAATGGTGAATGATGAAAAACTTTCTTTGCAGAAAGGTAAGATATACGTTTTTGTGTTGCTCCTTAGTTCAAAAAGTAGATTGACACAGTATGCCCATGTTTTGGAATGAATGTCTTCAGAATGACAGTTTGCTGCATATATGGCTTTTACACAGAACTTGGAGACTACAAATAAAACTGAATTCACAGAGAAGTAAAACATATATAAACAAATAAAAAACAACAAAAATGCAGTATATTTGTGTTTGGCCTCAAGGTCTTGCCACACACACACCCAAGAGGGTTTTAAATCTTCTGTAAGGCTTGGAATTACTGTTTTTTATACCAGCCCACCCGTCAAGGACTGATCCAAACATTTACAGCAATTCAGAACCCAGTGGGAATTTGGAACCTCCTTGGGGGTAAGTGCGGCAAGACCCTGAGGCCAAAACTCATATTTCACAACTATATTTGACCAACCGACCGTTACTCCCCTACTAGGTCAGCCAATGTACTGTTCTATTTGCATAGCCATCTGTTTGTCCTCCTTCCCCCTTCCCCCCAAGGTCAGCTCAAACCTAATATTTATTTAAATAAATATAAGCGAAGAGTATACAACTTAATGCACCCCCGTGTAGTACTGCCACTCATTTTACTATGATCACATTGATTATACACTACTTGCCTAGGCATGTGAGGGGTTTAAACCTTGTATATTTTAGGCCTTCTGCTAAAAAATAAAACTTAGGTACATGTATATATTTAAGCCTTCTATATGCTAAATTGCAAACCAGCATGCAGGAATTTTGCAGATTTTTTTATGAAAACACAGGGCATATTCAAATCGGCCAACGCTATTTATGCAACTTGTGTTTTATAGTCAGTTCATAAGGGATGTTTGACTCTAGCAAATTCAGCTCTGCATTATCTGGTCTGTGAACAGCTCATTCAGTACATGTTTGAAATTAAAGTGCACAAACCAAAGGAGTTTCTTATATGTAGTGAAATTCATGGTAAAGAAATTAAGCCTTTATCCATTGTCGAGAATATATGGGTTGAAATTTAAACACTGGGATGGTTGCTGACATAGACTGACAGGTTTTGCTAAAAATGAATGTTTTATTTTTGTAGAAGCAAATTTTGGGCCAGATGAGACACCCTTTGTTAAAAATTAAAACAGTACCTTTTGAGTCACATAGCCATTCAGTACATGTTGGAAATTAAAGTACACAATCCAGAGGAGTTTCCTACATGCACAAAAATCTACTGTAAAGAAATTAGACATTTTCCACAGTGGGATAGTCAATAACATAGATAGGTTTTGCTAAAAATGAATATTTTATTTTTTGTACAGGCAAGTTTTTGGTGAGGCAAGAACAATTTTGTTAAAAATTATAACAGTACCTTGTAAGTGCCGTTGCTTAGCCATGGGGAAATATGAGTTGGAAACTTGATGATCAGGGGCTTGTAGCCATTGTGGGATCAATCCCTTGGACTGAAAGTCTTTTTTAAAATTTTTATCGAGGGCATCTGCTAGCTCGTATCAATTTGTTCTGTCAGTATGAAAGTCGATTACAATGTTTGTCTTCAGTCAAAACTGGTTACATATATACATGCGCACAAAAAGTTACCTGCACTTCATACTCTTGGGGTAAATGTTACATTTAGTTCTATGTACTTCTGGAATTCCTGGCATTTCATTTTGCCCTAGGAATTTCATTTGGGGTTCAATTCAAACACGTGATGGTGTGCATAGTTTGAATTACTCCAGCATTTTTAGGTTTGTTTTGCCATAGGAACTCTATAGGGGTTGAATTCAAAGCCATGTAATCAGTGGAGGTGACAACCACCACAGTCGGCTTAACAAAATGGAATGAAGTCTCTCTGAGGATGGTCTAAGTTCATAAACCAGAGGAAGACCACCATATGATTGACAGATATGGGCTACCAGATGGCCTTCTGCACATTATAATGCTTTGGAGAGGTTTTGGGGTTATCCGTCACGCGAGCACACATAAGTCGTTCTTGCATACTGGCAAGATGGCAATGTAGTGAAAGAAAATATCTGTTCCCTTAATATATTTAGATCTGGAAATTTGATGGCTCGTGAAAACCTTGTCGATATGCTTGCCAAGAGTCAATCAGCATGTCTTCTGTTTGCAGGTTTTTTGCCTGCACCTGTTGGCTTTTCTGACTGGTCAATGCGACAGAGCATATCTTTTCTGACTGGTCAATGCGACAGAGCATATCTTTTCTAACTGGTCAATGTAATGCGACAGAGCATATCTTTTCTGACTGGTCAATGCGACAGAGCATATCTTTTCTGTCTGGTCAATGCGACAGAGCATATCTTTTCTGACTGGTCAATGCGACAGAGCATATCTTTTCTGACTGGTCAATGCGACAGAGCATATCTTTTCTGACTGGTCAATGTAATGCGACAGAGCATATCTTTTTCAAAAATCACATGGTCTCTTAGTCTGCTGAGTTTTGTTATAGAGGGCATTACATACCCCAAAGGAAAGGTTATTGCTGCTCTTGACCAAATACTGCATTGGCATTGGTGCTTGGGTCCCCCCAGTGCTCGATGTGAACCCCATGTTGGCACAGATACTCTTCCACCAGGGGCTTGCATTTCCTGTTGATGTCAGGCACTTGTTTTTCAAGCTGCTTCAATACTCTATCATCATCTGCTAACACGGGTTCATCAGACGGCACCATTGTCTTATGTCTGGTTGCTCCCTCATGGCTCCCTTTTTGTGTTTCAACCAACAGCCACTGCTCCTTGATAACCAATGCTGGGATGAATTGAACCCCACTTTGCTTTCATAGCATGGATGGGGATAAGAATTTACTTGGGTTGTTTTTGTATGTTGGCAGAATCTAATTTTGATGCCACTTTACTGCAAGGGTGCTGTCCTGCTTTGCCGTAAACTTGAGATTGATTTTGCTCTTTCTAGGAAACCCTTTTACTTTGAGATCTGCATCAAACTTGGCTAGGTACCATTCTGGTTCTCCCATGGATACAATATCTTCTTGCTGGCACCTGGCTGCCACTGGCTCAAGAAGGCAGTTCTTTTAGAAGCTTTTTTCTTTCACTGACTTCAGCGACAAATGAGCTTTTCTCTTCATTGGGCTGATATGAGTACTAAACTCTTCCATTTCAAATCCACCTTCAGCCATGTTTTGCTTAAGCAGTGATCCTAGCTTATTAAAGAGAGGACACGTAATTTCTAGTAGCATTGCGAGTATGTCTCAATATGGAAACAATCTTGACCCATTCTGCTCCATCCACCACATGCTTGGTGTGAAGGGGGCTCAGAGCACTATTAACCGGACTAATAACCTGAGTACCATAGACCAAAACCAGCTGCTTATTGTCAGATTTGCCAACCTCGGTAGAAATGATGTAATTGTGCCCGGCACTGTCATGCTGGTATTCACAATTGCTTTTAGTGGCGGCAGAGCAGCACTAACTGATGCCAGCCATACAATAGTGAAAAGTCTGGGTTGTGCCATTGTCAAAATGATGTGTCAAGCTTGAGAGCAATGAGCTGGAATGTATAGATGATGCAGATGTTTGAGGCACGTACAAAGATCTTTGGCTGACAGGAAAAGATTAACCAATGCAGTTTACCAGGGCATCCAGAGTACAAACACTGCTGCTATACATGTCAGGGCTGGCATGCTGTTGCCACCACCCAACCCAATGCATTTATCACTGTTGTGTTTGCGAGCTGATTCTTTGTGCTGCTTGACCTCAAGCTTCTGAATGATAACATGCCATACTACCAGTCCAGCCTTTCAGACTGTCTCACCTTTGAGCTGACGTTTGACAACTATACCAGGGTGATTCAGAGTGATAACAAAAGGATGAGCTACACCATCAGTGGCCTCTCTCTGGAGTTTATGATCCATGCAGATCTCGCACACATGATCTGGCAGCAATACATGGGGAAAGTGGCTATCTTGTACCTCGAGTGCTGTGCCATCAAAGGATTGTGGTGAACAAGAGGAGGAGTATGTGGAACATTAACCTGAACATGCTGGCAAAATGCATGAAGGCATTGGTCATGCGCTTTGACAACGTGACGCATAGCACACACAATACTGAGTATTTCTACAAATCCCTTATCATCAAGGTGTCAGTGATGATCAATGACATCCCTAACCAGATCTATGCCTAAAGGCAGGCGTGATGCCAGCAGTGGGAGGCGGTCCAAAAATAATTGCAAGGGGGTCTGTCAAGGACATGGAGCAGCTGGAGATAGACATCAGCAACTTCTACCAAAACTGGTTTGTCCTTGTCATTGACATGAGGTTGTCAGAGGACCACATGCTCCATGGCTCAGGCAGATGCATCAAATATATGAGTGACGGCATAACACTGCAAATAAAAATATGGCCCAGATAGCAGGTGTGTTAAACATGTACTTATGTATTGTCATGGATGCACAGCTCAATATACAAAATGGCTACCATCTATACTCGTGTATAAGCCGGATAAGTTAGGAAAAAATTAAAGCCTAGAAGAAGGGGGATCGGCTTATCCACGGGACAAGGTCTAAACTTTAATATTTTAAAGTTTTCTTGTTGACCACTGGTATATATTGGAGGAGACTGGATGGATAGATAGATAGTTAGGAATAATAAAGACAAAACCAGTGTAAAATACAATTAGGTATATTATCGAGTGGAATATGTCACAAATAAATTGATAACTTACTTTTTTTCATCTTTGTGTCACAAAAATCCATAGAAATCTATAATGATTGACATTTTAAATCCATTGATACGATAAATCCATGAATTCTATCATAGGTCACATACCAGCATAAAAATAGTTGCCCAGAATGATTCACAATATCTAGTAATATATTAATTCTACATGTCTCACGAATAAACAATGAAAGTCAAGTCCACACTTTTGTGATTCAGAGTATCCAAGGCCATTTTCTAATGTCATCTGGTATAAAGCCCAAGAATTCATCTGCATCGTCTGAGTTACCAATTATAGTGCTGAAATCCTCCATCGTCGTCTAGTCATCGTAAATATCATCCAACTCCGATTCCTCATCTTTACTGTCATATGTGGGTGCTTATCTGGAGACTGAGCTTGGGCTCTGTAAGTGACGCTTCGATCATACAGTCTGAAATCTATTAAAGGATGCAACTAAACAGGTGTCAATTGTGTGGCAAGATCACAGGGAGTTCAAATAGCCACCATCTGTTACTTGGCACTAAAGAAGTATCAACTACGCAGCTCGATCAAAGGGTTGTAATGTGGGAGAACAAAGAGGGTGCTAAGGGATTAAGGTCAAACACATTTGTAAGAGGTGTAGGACTCTACATGGCACTGAACAAGTATCAAAATCACGGTTCGATCAAAAGGATTGTCATCTTGAAAACAAAGTCAGGCAGTGCTACCTTTACAAACCATGGGCTTATCAGCCCACATGCACTGACAGATAACGTGGGAAATAACACTTAGGAATTAGATCTGGCTGATAGAAAAAGAAAATATAAATCAAATCAAAACTTTTACTGCATCAAACACAGTGTTAATACAGCAAAACACGATATATAATACAAATACAGGTTGTTCAGACTTGCACAAAAATGGAAGCAATATACTTACTAGTAAACACACATGGTAAACAACACTGATGGACACCTCACTTTGCAGTGAATAATATTTAATTTACCGGTAATATTTTATGGGTTGGCTTATGCATGTGTAATGCACTTTTAAGTGCTTTTACCTATTCAGTTTGGGGCCTTGGCTTATACACAAACAGGCTTATACACAAGTATATATAATAGTTTGTATTGGGCATCTGCTGGCCCTGAACCCCACAGAAGCGCAAGCATGGGTAGCCTGCATGAGTTTTTTTTATATGGAAAACGATATCATTGAGGTCTCACATTGAGCAGTTTTTTGACAGGGTGAGTTTTGGCAAGCTCCTTCTGTGCTCAGACCCACCAGTGTTCTGCCAGTGTGTTTACTCTTGAGCGACCTGCTCAACACACACATTCTCCACATTCATGCTTGGCTCATCTCAGGTGATCTATCCGCCAAAATGAGTTTTCAGGCTGGGTTGCCAGTCGCGTCATTCAGGCCAGGAGAGCTTAGACATCCAAGGTCTATGATGTCAGGTGGAGAATCTTCTGTGATTGGTGCAGTAGGAACAATTGCTTCTAGCTGTTCCTCTGTAACTTTTGTTGCTGATTTTCTTTTATACCTTTTCAAGGACAAACAAAGTTCAGTATCAACTATACCGAGGTTGGATGTGTGCATAATATTATGAAATTTTACTGCATTCCAGGAAATGGACCAAAATAAACCCAACAAAACTCTGATATTTTTACAATATAATTTAATATGGAATAAAAGTACCCCAAAAAAACAGCTTTTGTTGACTTTCCCTTAAGGATCTGTTCTGCTTTTTCTCCAATTCTCATGCAAGTAAATTTAATAAAATTGAAATAACCTTTGACTTTCTTGATGGATTCGTATTATTTTGTCACCATCTTAAATGGCATAAAATTCCTCGTATTTCATACACTTACATATAGGAGGTAAAATAAATGTTGCAGATAGAAAAATTGCATTGAAAGTTCAATTTAAAAAAATGTAAAGTGTGTTTTTTAGTTCACTTTACTTTATACTGGATTTTTTACATCTGAAAATTTTCAATGAAAACATATATGACTTTAAAGAAAATTGTCTGCTGTTTAAAATGGTACATAACTTTGAAAAATTATTTTGAAAAACTTGTCCAATAAAGCCAGATTGATCAGCATCACTGCATTCTCATACTGATACACTACTGACTGAAAAAAATTCCAATTCTACACAACTGCCAGGTTAACTGAAAAAAATTCCAATTCTACACAACTTCCAGGCTGACTGAAAAAAATTCCAATTCTACACAACTGCCAGGCTAACTGAAAAAAATTCAAATTCTACACAACTTCCAGGCTGACTGGGCTTCAGTATAAGGTTCCTTAATTCTATGAAAAAGAATTCAGTTGCGTGCTACAGACTAAAAGGAGTTATTATGCTAAATTAGGACAGTTAAATTTGAATGAATTCCCTAAATAGACCAAATGGATGAATAATGACAAAAAAGTATAGCCATGCGGATGTTGGTAAAGGCTAATTATGGGTATTCATTTTTTTTTTTATTAAAAACTTCATAGCTGTGGGGTCGTTTATTTATGTTTGCTGAAACATGGAGTGGAAGAACTTACTGGAAATGTTAAAAAGTTTACTTGTGTCTGAAAGTAAGTTTTTAAAGGTCTGCCTAAGCGCTTCTCTCACAAAAGCAATTTGTTCTGAGGAATATCTGCCTTTTCTGTCGATGATGCTGTAATTCAAAAGCAATTGAATATTGACCAATCGTACATTACGTCAGCTTTGCGCCATGATTCACTTAAGAACATTGAAGAAAGATGTCTTAACAAACAGCTGATTTGGATTATACCTCTATGAAAAAAAAATAAATATGCAATACAGATTCAAAATGGGATATGCAAGGCATCAGCAGTGGATGAATGCCATGCCCTTTGCAGTCTTTCCTCACTGGACTTAAGTGTGTCACATGGTGGGAAAGGTGGTTGCAGGAAACACATTTCAACTAAAGAGCACTTTCAATCAGTGAGCTTTCAGTGCTTAAAATAAATTAAGATTCCAATTAAGCCAATATTCCAATTTCACATCAGTAGGGATTGCCATCTCTGAATTAGCTCCTCAGGGATTTAGTTTTCTTTGAACTGAGCTGGGTTTGAAAGTATGTCACAGCAACCTACTTGTAATTAGGGTTCCAATGGGTCAGAGAAAAGTCATGGGATAAAACTTTACATCATGAAAAAGAGTATTTGATCGAGTCAAAGAAGTTTCACATTGCAGAAAATATCTGAATTATAACAATGGCAGTTGTTTTCACCTCTGCTGTTCTAACTAAGCACTGTAAAATGCCTGGATGTCACAAAGTGCCAGGATTTCCGACCCAACCATAGAGTTCATAGTGACTTGAAGAGAAAATTGGTTTCTGTGCAATAAGTGTAGTTTCAGACCACATACCTAAGTTGGACTTCACTTTTAGTAAGGAAGAATTTTAGGCTCAAATGTCAGAATCACAGTGACTCAAAGAAAAAAATGATTTCAGCAGAATAGATTTCATTCTAGACCACACACGTAGACCAAGCTCTTTTGATGCCTTGCATTGAGATGAGAAAGAGACCTATTTAGAAGGCAAAAGGTCATGGTCACAATCACTTGAGACAAAATGGTTTCAGTACAATTAATTTATGTGTGGGTCATGGACCTGAACAAAATTTTGTGGATCACTTGCAATAGAAGATTGTCACATTCTTACCTCTCTTTGGCTGCTACTCTACACTTCTCATATGATAATGCAGGGTTTGATGGTTAAAGGCATTGTTCCAGTGAATCCTTTTGAATGGATGAGTGAAATGCATGAATAAATGAATAAATAAATGTTTCATACAGACGCAAGATGTTTTTCGGTAAACTTGAAAAGAAAAAAAGGTAAGTACAATGCTGTAAGCAATTGGATAAAAATAAAATTTTTAACCTTCAACTTTGCAATGAAAATGATATATTTACTCTCTGACTATAAAAAAAACACTGACTATAAAAAAAACACTATATGTTTTTAGTTTCATAGTTTCAATGAATTGGGGTAAATGAGTTTTCGTCTCATGTCAGTGATGTAAAAAAAGGTTGGGAAAATCATCTGATAATTTAATGATATGATTTCACATAAAGAAAAGTTGCAAACAAATGCTTCTTTTGCTACTGTCGCTATTATATCATGTGCTAGGAAAGTTTTACTGTATTGCCTTGTAAGCATTTATATGAAACACTTTATCAGTAAAGTGACCATAAATTGCATTACAATTATAATCTTCATAGACACCAATTAATTTTATATTAATTCATAAAAATAAAATATTAAAAAACAGAATGAATTTGTCAAACTGTTACATTGTCTTCCAAATCTTTTTGACCACCTCCACAAAGTGTAGCATTTTTTTCTAAGAAATTATCTTTTCATCTTGAGAGAAATGGAAATTCTAAGATAAATATCTGCATCATATTCTTAATTAAGGACCAGTTATGAGACATGGTTGACCAGGATAAACTTAGTCTGAGAGAGAGAGAGAGAGATTGTGTAAGTGAGAAAGAGAGAGAGAGAGCATTTTATGTAAAATTGCTTGAAAATAGTTTGATATCCACTAATTTTCTGAGCATATCAAATGGTCTACAGCAAGATTTCCACATTGGCTGTAATATTTTAATTATTACTCTGTCATAAGATTTTTCTGATGATTTTTTTTCTAAATAATTATTATTTAGACTGTCATTAATAATCTTATTTCAGTTTGTTATGTCACAATTTAGTCTTTTAATTAAAAAGAATGTGCAAAGAAATAGACAGACAGATGTAGGTGTAGATAAGTGTGTAATGAATGAACAAATGAACAGTAAATGAATATATGAAAAGAGGCAAACAGGAGAAATGCACAATATATGAATTTACCCGGTACATACAAAAGTGAAACAACATGAGGATAAATAAATGAACATCACATGAGTTTACAATTACAAGATTACATTGAAAACTTTCTAATTCTATTAAAAAATTATACCTTGTGTTGTAAATTATGAAAATGAATGGATGTTACTTTTGAATGGGGGTTTTATTTAATGTTTTTACCGAGCAACAAAACAACTATATTCTTAGCCAGTTAGACAACTTACAGTGTTAGGGTCATCAGAGGTCAAGGTCTCTGTTACAGTTTTCTGTTAAATAACTTCAATTCAAACCATATGCCATAGATGTTGGTCAAAGTTCACAAAAACCCATGTAAAGAAATTTGTTTTACATTATTAATTACGTTCTACACCATTTTCTTTCAAACGAATATAATGGATATAATAGCGGATTTTTTTGGTTATAAATCCGAGCAATAATTTTTTCATGCTATTTGAGAGCCAGTAATTTAATTTTTAAAAAATTGAAGGTCCCACCAAAACCCCAAAATTAAATGGTCAGCCACTTAAGGAATCTATGCAAGGGTGGTTGTTTATCTCTGGCTGACTTGAGTTTCAATCGCCTCTATGAGAATCAACTGTATAAAACTGTCCCAAGATGAGTTTTTCATGAGCATTAAGCATGACCATTTACTTTGGTGTCAAGAAAGGTTAATCTCCCTCTCTCTCTCTTTCTCTCTTGTTTTTTTTTTTTTTAAATAATTTTTTTGCTAGTATGACTGAAAATTGTGTTTTTGAATACATGATTATTTCGGGGGGTTTGGGAGTAAAAAATCATGTTTTTAGCATGATACATGTTATGGCTGTAATGGCTATGTTGATAGTATTTTAATCAGCTCGCTGTTGTTATTGCTTGGTCACTTGTAAGGATAGGGTAAAGCTATTTTGAAATGATTCAGCTGAAAGGACATTTGAACTAGCCAGTAAAAGCAGAGCAAACTAGCATCACATGAAAAATTATTTCAAAGATGTATTTTTAATTCCAGTGAAGCCATCTGTGTTATCAAGGTACCTTGTGAATCAGGACGTCAAGTTGACATGTGAAGACTTTCCTCGTTTGCAGAAAATTATTTCAGCCGGACCAAATGACAAACAGGCTTTAGATGTTGTTGATACCATAAGAAAACAAGATGATAAAAAATTAAAAACACTGCTGTTTTCGCATCTATCAACAGAATTGACAGTTTTTATGAAAAAAAGTGGAGAACATGCAAACTTTAGGATCTGGCCAGGTACGAAACATGGGACCGAGGAAATCAAATTTGTTTGCCTTTACAAAGGTAAAATTGAAACACAGTTACCAAGCTTCTTCGGCATAGATATTCACTACAGTGACATGGACATGCCAGCACCATTAATTGACTTTAAAGACCGTAACTGGCTGAAGTGGAAAATGTCTACAGATCAGGATGCATTACTTCTACAGTCAGCAATAGAAGAGCATGGTGATAGACTCTTCAAGCAGCACAGCAATTTGCAGGTCATATGTGGAGGACCTTTCCTGCTATCTGAAAGAGAACACTGTGTTAAAGAATGTAACACAATCATACTTTATTGTCATGCTAAAGGAATAATACCTTATGGAGAAGAAACATTCCCCCTATCACTAACATTTAATAGCAAAGAAATTCCAGTGGATATTCGAGAAGGGCATTTTGAGCTGGCTGTGGGAAGACAACAATGGCATGAAACTCTCAGAATGGGAATTAGTATTGGTGAAAATGGCAAATACTTTGCAGGAACACTTGGACCATTTGTTGACCTGGGCAATAAAGAATATGGTTTCCTAACATGTGCACATGTCGTAGGAGAAACAGGAACCAAAGTAGTGCAGCCATCTGATGGGGATATAATGGGACAAAAAGCACAGGAAGAAAATATATGTGGCACTGTTTTGAAAAGTATATTTGATCCGGATTTTTCTGATAGAATGAATGGCCTGACAAAGACTGGAGTGGATGCTGCATTGGTAAAACTGAATACAAACAGAAAAATAGATCCCACAAGTTTTCTACTTGTACCAAAGTTCGAGTTGCTTCATATTGGTAGGTATAATTTTCATAACTTTACAACACAAGCATTTAATATGTTCTTGAGACTGACAAGTTCTCATTTTCAAAGTGCAGGTGCAAACCCAAAAATGGCAAATATTGTTTAAGTAAATAAATCTACTCCAGATACCTTATTTGATAGAATTGTGGGATATACGACTAAATTATTTGCCATAAATGGTACTGATGGCACAAGTTTGTTATCATTATTCCTCCTAAAGTTCTTAGAGGATTGCCATGAAACTTTACATGCACATTCATCCCATGGTCTAGATGGTCCTAAAGAAAAATGCTGCTTCTTGAACATCTTGAAAATCTTGTTGCTACTCCTCCTGAATGGAATGTTATATCAACATGGGGTTTTCACTGACAGACTTCTTATGATATCTAGTTGGTCCCAAGTGTTCATGGGACAGTTTTTATTCACAAATTTGATACCGCATCAACCTGCCTAATATAAAAATTCATAAAAAATAAAATACACCAGTAGGGTCAAAAAGGTCCATATTTTTGAATAGCCGTCATAAAATAAAAACATGAGAATATCATTAACATGACCTGACAAGTCAATGGAAGCTCATAGCAAAAGAAGTTTATGCACCCCAGCCCCAAATTCACACATGCATTTTTTTTTACATCTGAAGGTCTTTTTAGACACAAAGTGATGCTCACAGTGCAAATGCAAGCCCTTTCCCTCTGATAATTTTGAAAAGCACTCTGTTCTAAACAACTTGATACAGTTGAAAATAGTTGCCATCCAGGCTGTTTTTGAGATATTCTACTTGCCTTGAACTCCTGCTATGGGTGGCTAGCTCTGCTTCATAGCCAACTATTGGTATTTTACTCCCCAGATACTGCGATGTAACTATGTGAGGTGTACATGCCTCACATCAATTTCAAGAACAGCACAAGCTTGAAACACATAATTTACAAATATATCCATATATTTAATTATTAAACAATAATAGCTGAAAAAGTCGCATCATAGCCTAAAGTTAAGAACTTTGAGGGGCCAATTTACAAGACTATCCTCTGCTACCTACGTGAAAATGGTGCTGATCTGACATCCAATATGGCCACCATGGCAGCCATCTTGAAAATCTTGTTATTGCTACTCCTTCTGAACGGAAAGTCATATTGATATGGGGTTTTTACCAGAAGACTTCGTATGATGTCTAGTTGGTCCTAAAGGAAAATGGTGCTTCTAGGACTTCCAGTATGCCCACCACAGTAGCCAGATTGAAAATCTTGCTGTTGCCACTCCTAATAAACAAAGTCATATCAGCAAAGGCATTTCACTGGAAGGCTTCTAATTGTGTCTAGTTGGTCTTAAATAAAAATTGTACTGATCTGAAATTCAGTATACATGTACATGTAACTGCCATGGCAACCATCTTGAAAACCTTGTTACTACTCATCCTAGATGGAAAGTCAGCTCGACATTGGGTTTCTCCAGAATGCTTCTTGTGATGTCTGGTTGGTCTGAAATGAAAATGGTGCCAATCAGTTATCCAATATGGCCACCATAGCAGCCATCTAATTATCACTACCCTTCCTAACAGAAAGTCATATCGACATGGGGTTTTCACCAGAAGACTAATTATGATGCCTCTTTGGTCCCAAATGAAAATGGTGCCAATATGACTTCAAATGTGGTTGCCACATGTTTATGCAAAAATCACGTGAGGTACACTAATGAAATTTGGTAGGATTATTTGTATTACTATGTCGAATAGCTGATCAGATTTTCATGCCATTGCAGAAACATTTTTGAACTTTTTGGACTATTTTGACAGAAAAACAATGTTTGCAGAATTTATCAAAAAGCATATAAGCTAGATAAATACAATTTCACATGCATGTTTGATGCTGCATGTAGATAATTTGATTAGATTTTCATGTCATTATAGAAATTTTCTAATTTGTTTTTAAATTTTTGGTCTAATGGTTGGTTATAGACCAGAAGAGCTTATGCTGTGACCTTTGCTCTGTCCATCCATTGGCATGAGTTTGTTCTCCTACTCCCAAACTACTTGGAAGATTGACCTGAAACTATACATACACATTCTCATGACCCTCAATATGGTCACCATGATGGCCATCTTGAAAATATTGTTATCTCGGCTCCTCCCAAATGGATGGCTATATCAACATCAGTAGACTTCTTGTTGGTCCTAAATGAAAATGCTGCCAATCATACATCCAATATGGCTGCCATGACAGCTGTCATGAAAATCTTGCCATCACTACTCCCTGAGTGGACTGTCATATTGACATGGGGTTTTCACCAAATAACTTCCAATGAATATGGTGCCAATATGATATCGAATATGTCCACCACGGCAGCTAATTTGAAGATCTTTTTATCACTGAAGAATATCATTGATGGTTTCAACACTCAGCAGTTAAAAAAAGAAATGTCTTATCTTGAATTCCTGGAAATTCTTTTCTCCCAGTAGAGCAGCAGTTCCTTCGAGGGGCTTTTGTTTGACTTAGCCTTATTTGGTCTGCAATGTCTTTACAAACACAGGTCTATTTTGGGGTGTGTGCAAGATTTTAACCTTCTGGCCCCCCTTTTGGATGAAATATCAAATTTATCTTGATTTCCTTCTGTCGAGTACCAGTGTCACAAAATGACATTAATTATGGTGTGGATCAGAAGAGAGGAGAGACATGCTTTTACTTAAAAAAAATAAATCCCTTCTAGTTGCTTATATTGCTGTTTTGATTTATGACCGATCATTGTAATTTATTTTGAATTGAAAAAAAAGTGGAGAGGAAACAAATATTCTTCCACTTGTTCATTTCTTATTATTTCTTAATCTCATACAGTATGCATTTAAGCATAGTATTAAAAGGTAACATATTTATCCTGTACAATTTAAATGATATATATGCAAAGTTACATTTCTTTTATTTCAGCTGTACCTATACATTTTTGTAATGCATAATCAGATGTCTAGTTCAGGTTGGAGCTTAGATGTTATGAGAAAGAGCTCAGAATACAGTTTTTTACTTTAAAAATGCATGTTTTATGTGCCAAACTGTTGTTGATTCTGTTCAGTAGGGGTCATAACTGAACCTTGAAAAAAAAATCATCTATGAAAAAACCTGGAATATTTTGTTTTAAAAAGTGGGGGAATCCCGCAGTTAACAGAATATGAAGAACTTCTTATAGAAAGCATCCTACTAATCCTAGACTGTTTGGTTAGCAGCTCTTGAATTGCATCGATGTCAGTCAGATGAGATTTTTTTAGTCCCAATTGGGCCTCTGGTTTATCTTCATCATCTCTCTTTCATACTTTAATGAGAAAATCTTCTGTAAAAATTGATTAATTTTTTTTAATACTCTCAGGTTATTAAAAACTTCTATGTTTTATTTAAAGGATTCACCCCAGAAAGCAAGTTTCTCTATATTGATGGCTGCATTGGTAGTCCACAAGAATCAGGAATAGCACTGGGAAAAGCAGTCATCAAATATGGAAGAACTTCAGGTCTCAGAATGGGACAAATGGTTTTAGCAGGTGCAATGGTGAAGACAGATGACCTTGAAATGAAATCTGTGAAACGGAACCAAAACATAATCTTGAAAGGTCAATATCTTATTGACAGATTTAGGTCAGGCCAGTTTGCTGAGCAAGGGGACTCCGGTGCAGGAGTATTTATGATTGATGAGGAAAACAAACTGACATTGATAGGATTAGTTACTGGAGTAATAAATGCTGTATACGATTATCGATGTGTTGTCACACCAATTGAACATATCTTAAGAGCCCTAGACTTAACACCAGATGCTTTTAAAATTAATGAGAACATTCAGACTGATTCACTAGATTAGGGAATCTAGATGTCTCTCTGTCCTTAAAATGACTGAATCTTAAGGATGGAGGGCAATATTAGATGGACCAAAGATATATGTGAATGTTTTTCATCGAGTAGAGCTCTTGTTCTGTATGATTGAAATAGTGAAATAAAATGTTGTCAGTGGACTACGTTTCTTCGGTGGGCTTGTCCAGGAATCTCATTAGACAAAAATATAAATTTTGTCCTTCTGTTGGAAGAATGAAATGATAAAAGAACTCACTGCAAAGGTAATTTAAATATGCTACTTCTTTATTAAGTAAAGTCCTTTGGTTCAAATAATAGCATTAAAGAGACTCCCCACACATTGGTTGTTTGGATTGTCAGACTGGTGTTATACTGGGTAAGGTAAAATTGTAGAATGTCGAAAAAGTTACCTGTTACTAGAAAAATGAAAAGATTATAAAATTTTCTATCAAATAGAATTGAACAGATGGTCATATCAACATCAGGTTTTCACTAAAAGACTTCTAATCATGTCTAGTTGGTCCTGAATGAAAATGGTGCAGTTCTGACATCCAATATGGCCACCATGACAGCCAGTGTTAAAAAAATCAAATAGCCTGACGCCCGGGGCCCCTCTAATTTCAGATCAGGTCCCTCCTATATTTTAAGTGAAAAGCCTGTCGGGCTTGTCGAAAAAAAAATCTAAATTTGCCTGAGAAAACTTCAATCTCGCTAACTAAATGCAGACTTTTATTTTAAAGTTGTTGTAAAACTAGTATACATTATAAATATTTATCCCCATGTGGGCCCCTTAGTCATTTGAAGTTAGTCTACTGACCGTAATTCTATAGAAAGCTGTAAACTTTGTGTACAATGTGAGGCATGTGACCTCTGAATGGGGAACAGATTGCCCGGGGTTACATGTACCTATAATTAGTGCTCAGTTGGCTTCAAGGAATAATAATTGAGCTGCCCTTTGCTCACACTTCTACTATAGTATGGGCCCATTCCATTTTGAATCGTGCACCACCCTCGATCTTCAAAAGTATTTACCTGGGCCAGTTACTATCTAGCTGACAATTATTTAATCCCTTTATACCTTAAAAAATTTCAAATCAAGCCTTGTTCTGTCTTCGCAAACTTTTTTAATTGGGAAAAGTAAAGTTGTTAACGGCAAGAGCAATGTTAAAGAAATGCTATTTATAGTACAAGCACAGCCTAATACACGTCCTAAGGTGCATGTTTGCGACGCGGATCCTGGTGCAGGTAAAAATAAAAGTCGGTACATTTATACTGTATAAAAATGTGCATAATACCATCCGCTTAATCAGTAAAATTAAAATAAAGTCTACGAAACTACAGTGGGAAAAAATTCTGAATCATAAAAATGTAATGTAAGTAGAATATAGACTTTATGATTTTGTTCTTAATTATATGTCACACATTTCAAAATAATGCAGTCTGAATAAAAATGACTTTATAATATTTTTGTAACATTCATAATTAAGTAACATTTAAAATGTTAGGGGTGTTTAAAGAACAGCAATTGCAACGTGCAACATCGTGTGAAAAATAATAGTAAAAAATAGGGCCCTTTTGGGCACATAGTATTGGAGTCAGAGCTTGTGGATTTTGAGTCAGGGCTTGCAAATTTTTTCAAGGCTGCAGCCCTGAGCCTGTGTCTGAAATTTTTTTTCTTTGAACACTGACAGCCATCTTGAAAATCTTGTTATTGCTATTTCCTTCTAAATGTTAAATATTCTTATATTATCAGGATGTCCAATGAGTCAGATTAAGAGCAAAATCTACACATTAATGAGGTAATCCTGTATCTGATTGGCTGAGCGTTTTACCACTTTAAAGACCAAATTCCAATTGGAGTTTGCTCCACCTTAAGCTTACATTATCATTGTCATGGACAGGTTCTTTATAATAAGCAAGATCCGTCATATTATTGAGATACCTTTCATCTGATAGGCTGAGCTTATTGCCTCTCTAGATCTAGAGACTATATTTCTCATCTCGTTTCCATAAAACTCTGTAAATGGGTTTATATCATCAGATTCTTGGATACTTTGATTACAAGCAAGGGAGTGTGTATATTAATTGTACCATTATCTTTATAACAAATTTATATCATGATATAGTAAAATTGGTCAAATCAACATGCTAGTGTGGGAGATAGTTTACCTAGGTTGTGTTCTTACAATATTACATAAGCCTTCTTAGTGAAATGGTCAGCTGCTAAGTTCTGCAAGCCAGATGAGCAATATTAGGCCCACTTTGGCCTCTTGTTGTTTTTGCTGTCCTTTTTTTTTTTTTTTTTTTTTTTTAATTTTTTTAGCTCACCTGGCCAAAGCCCAGATGAGCATAAAGGCCTTTTGTCCATCATCTGTCATCTCTGTCATCTCTGTCACACTCTTGAGGCTTCATTTCTTATTAGATTTTGACAAGATTAGGTATGTATGCTTATATCATTAAGACAGTCTCAAGAATCCATGCCGATTCCAGAGATCAACTACCCTGGTAATGCCAAGTAAATGAATATACTTCAAGGGTGGGGCTAAGAGCTGTTCTAAGTTATGAATTGGGGCCTGATCTCCAGGGGCTGGAGAGATCTAGGGGACAATGCTGGTTGCATAAATGACTTGAGAAATGATGCAGAGAAAGTGATCCTATATATATGCAACAGGAAAAAAGATAAATGACACCAGCATTAATGGACAGTGTGGTAATTGTGTGCTTGAAGCTATTTTTCACCTCTTCAATTTAAATATGTGTGAATTTGCATTCACAAGCTGACACATGACAACTACCCAGATGAGCTATATCAGGCCCACTTGGGCCTTTTGTTAGAACTTTACTTTTATTGGACACCATATATCCGGTAATTGTGCTAATGTGTCATTTAAATTTTGTATACAAGTGCCAATAAACAGTGAAAATAAAAATTGTTTCCATGTCCACCATAATTTGGAAACATGTTATGATGATGTCCGTCCATCCATCTGTTACCAAATTTGTTTCCACACATTAACTCAAGTTCTCCACCCTTTACAGTTGCCAAACTTTGTAGATCGCTTGCACTAGAAGTGAGGAAAAATTTATTGATTCAGGTAAAAAGGTCAAACATCATGGTCACTGACTGAAAGAAAAAAATATATTTCCACACAATAGCATTAGATCTACATCATGTCCCTGAACCAGTCTTTGTGGATTGCTTGTGCTTGTGGTAAGGAAGAAACCTATCGATTTTTTAGGTCAAAGGTCAAGGTGACTGGGAGTGAAAGAAGAAAAATGGTTTGCACACAATAGCATTAGTTCTACATCACAGATCAGGACCAAACTTTGCAGATAGCATGCACTTGGGGTAGGAAGAAGCCCATCAGTTTTGGGGGGTCAAAAGGTCAAAGATCATTTCTTCTACATCACAGACCTTGACAAAAACTTTTTGGATGGTTTTCACTTCTGGTAAGGAAAAAGCTGATTGATCTGGGGCTCACAGGGTCGAATGTTGATTTCACTTTGAATGAAAAAAAATGGTTTCTGCACAATAACATTAGTTCTATGTCACAGACCTTGATCAAATTTTTTGGATGGCTTGCACTTTGAGTAAAGACAAAATTCTCTTTTGGGGTCAACAGGCTAGGTTAAAGGTTACTGACAGAGAAGAAAAATGGTTTCTGCAAAACTTAAGTTCTCATATGTGTACTTTCACCAAAGTTTGGATGACTTGCATTGTGGAGAAGAGAAAAGCCTGTTGATTTTGCAGTAAAAAGGTCAAAGGTCAAGGTCATGGGCTGAAACAAGAAAAATAGTTTTTGTGTAACAATTTTAGTTTTAGACCAGGTATCTTGACCAAACTTTGTGGATGGCCTGCACTTAGGATAATAAAAAAAACCTTTAAGTCGTGAGGTCTAAAAGTCATGGTAAAAAAGATAATGGTTTCTGCACAGCAAGTTTAGTTCAAGACTGTATCATCAAGGTCAGGCACGTGCAACGTACGGCCCATGGGCCATATCCAGCCTGTGACCAGTTTTTATCTGGTTACATTTACATCATACAATGTGGCTTTAAAAATCACTGTCAGGCTTATGCTCTGGAGGAAGTCGCACATGCCTGGTCAAGGTCATTGAGATCCATTGATCAATAATCTCCATAGTCAAATTTACCCGTTAGTGCTACATAGGGTACAATTAAATATAGGACAGACATATAACATGCTGTTCATGCTACTCTTGTTTCTCCTTGTTTCATATATTTAGATATGAAATTTCATCTTCATTAATGTCAACTTATTATTTAATGTCCATATACCTATTATTTTGTTTTTTTTAATATTTCTTTTTTTTTAATTTCTCTATTTTTTAATGTATATATCTTAATATTTCAGACATTAAAGAGGTAAAAAAGGACTTAATATCTGTGAATTACTTAATGCCCATATATCATTTTGTCATTTTCATATCACTTTTTTCTCCTTTCTTGTTTCTTACTTCACCAGATTTGACAGAAAATGTCCTAGTTGAAGATTTAAACAAATGATGCCAATTTGCCATCAGTACTGAAAACTCATATAAAGCAGAGTTAACCCGAGATTCAAATACAAAAAGCCATAGATTGTTGTGTTTACTTTATGTTTGATAATGCTAATTGCCTGATTGGTTCCATTTGACGCCCAGGATCAGCCTTGGTTTCTTCTTATTTGTTCATTCAGGTCATTTTTGAATTTTTAAATTTACGAAATTCTTTAAAACCGAGATGAAAAGAAGGAAATAACATTTCTGCAAGTTTACATGTATACAGAAAATAAACTGTTCAACAGGTTGCACTCTCACTTATCTTGAAATGTAACTGACATAAGCTGATGTCAGCAAGAAACTTGCAGAAATGTTATTTCCTTCTTTTCATCTCGGTTTTAAAGAATTTCATAAATTTGAAAATTGAGAATTGCAATGTTATTGTTAACTAACTTTTGGGTAAAAATGCAATGCAAAAATGACCTGAATGAACAAAAAAGAAGAAACCAAGGCTGATCCTGGGCATCAAATGGAACCAATCAGGCATTAGCATTATCAAACATAAAGTAAACACAACAATCTATGGCTTTTTGTATTTGAATCTCAGATCTGACTTGCAAAATACACCCTGACTTATAGGAGGGTCAAAGAGAAATAGGCTTTTTGCAGCCCTAAAAAGGGGGGATCGACTTACAGTCGAGTTGACTTATAATCAAGTATATATGGTATATTATGTTTTGTACCCTTTTTGTGTCATTTTATCTCATGGTTTTTACTTCCATCATTCACATATCTAAAATAAAGACAAATTGGAAGATAACAAGAAAGCACTATTGACACAGTGAAATTAAAATTGATTTGCATGTAATTCTTAGTGTAAATATCAAACATTTAAATTTAATCATAATTTAATTTGACCTTGACGAATTATTAATATACTTTTTAAATTATAGATTATCTGATTCAGACATTGATCATGACCCTGGATTATAAACATTTTTGTATGTTCAATATCAGACTCAGACTGTTGGCATCTGATTGACTGACTTCAAATTATGAACCAATCAAACATCAGAATTTGGAGTTGATTCTAAGTTTGGCATGCCAAATTCTCTCCCAAAATATCAGTGGTTGATAAATGTTTGATCTTCCTTATGATACATGTCATCTATAGACATCAGATATATATCAGGTCATGGCCTAAATGTTATAAAACTTTTAGATTCTAAATTTTGAACAGTAGCCATAGAACTACCTCAGTGAGATATACAGGATGATATCTAAGTGTACTCAGATTCTAAATTTTGAACAGTAGCCATAGAACTACCTCAGTGAGATATACAGGATGATATCTAAGTGTACTCAGATTCTAAATTTTGAACAGTAGCCATAGAACTACCTCAGTGAGATATACAGGATGATATCTAAGTGTACTCGGATTCTAAATTTTGAACAGTAGCCATAGAACTACCTCAGTGAGATATACAGGATGATATCTAAGTGTACTCAGATTTTAAATTTTGAACAGTAGCCATAGAACTACCTCAGTGAGATATACAGGATGATATCTAAGTGTACTCAGATTCTAAATTTTGAACAGTAGCCATAGAACTACCTCAGTGAGATATACAGGATGATATCTAAGTGTACTCAGATTTTAAATTTTGAACAGTAGCCATAGAACTACCTCAGTGAGATATACAGGATGATATCTAAGTGTACTCGGATTCTAAATTTTGAACAGTAGCCATAGAACTACCTCAGTGAGATATACAGGATGATATCTAAGTGTACTCAGATTTTAAATTTTGAACAGTAGCCATAGAACTACCTCAGTGAGATATACAGGATGATATCTAAGTGTACTCAGATTCTAAATTTTGAACAGTAGCCATAGAACTACCTCAGTGAGATATACAGGATGATATCTAAGTGTACTCAGATTTTAAATTTTGAACAGTAGCCATAGAACTACCTCAGTGAGATATACAGGATGATATCTAAGTGTACTCAGATTCTAAATTTTGAAATGAAAGATACAAATCGGAGATTGTTGAGATGGAGTTTAATACTGCAGGAATTTTAACATTGATATTCAACACATCAGGGGGAAACGACAATGTGATTGCAGATACACTCTCATGTGTATAGAAGTACTATACTGCTTTATTTTGTGTATTAAGCTGAGTGTCATTTATAAGACATTTTCCTATGTAATTTTGATTATGCATATTCAAAAGAAAGCTTTATTGCCTAAATCTTTCTTTTTCTTTATGAGGGGAGGTGTTATGTATATTGAATTTATAATACGTGTCCATGATTGTAAGTTGTACTTTAGTCAGATTATGATAGCATTTGAGTTCAAGGTCGGTTTTGTTAGCAGCTGGACTTTTATTTCCATGTCTTGTTGTGACAAAAGTCAGGTACACAAAGTAATTTTCCATTAAAACTACTCATATTGTGATGTATGCAAGTGTATTTATATACAGATTTTGGTAAACAAATTCATTCCTATTCTAGAATTGCGGTTCTAAAAGATCAGTCTGTAGGGAATCTATTTTAGTTGTGTTGTTGAAATCAGATATAATTCTGAGGAATTATTTATTTAAAATATTCATTGGAAATACTAAAGTTCTTATAGATTTTATGATTTTTGGGATTTATTTAAATTCATTCAAATCATTCCTGATTACATCATTATGGTACATCAGGACATTCAAGGCTATTGGAATTCATTCGGAACATTATATATTTTTGGACTTGTAATTAGGACATTTGGATTTATTTGGAATTTAACTCACAAAAATGTGTCCTTTGAATTTTCACTTTAATTGTCTAGAAATTAATTGCTTGTTGATTTTACTTACATTGTTGGTTTCACTTTCTTTCTGTGACATATTTTTAAGACCAAGAGTCATAACAGACTAAATACCAAATACCAAAGCCTCTACAACACAACAAGAGTTGAGATTATTTGGAATTTTATGTCAATTTCATCAAAATTCAGTAATTGTCAATTTCATTAAAATTCAGTAATTGTTAGCATAGATTATAGCATCTTTTAAAAAAAGTTTAGGCTTTCCTCTAATCCAACCAGGTTATACAAGTGTTTCAGCTTTCCTCAAATTTGATCCAACCCAAGTCAACATTTATTTAATCAAATCTAACATAGTTATGAAAAAATAATGAAAACTCTCAGTTCAAGTTATGTAAAACTGATGCCTTATAAGTTAGACCAATTCAAATCCGACATTGTTTACTCTTCTGTGTGTTTGTGTATTTGAGTGATTTAATTAATTTATACTGGAATGTATCATATTTGTAATCAAGTGTTGAATAAACAGGATCTTTATACATGTATGTTTGTCCTTTGTTTATATTTTCTATATTGTTTTAGACACATTAACGTCAGAATCGTCGATATTGAATTGAACTTTTAGTGAATTCATGCCTATCTTTTTGTCTATTACTGTAATAATTCCCTCCAATTTATCTCGTGGACAATTGCATTGCTTTCTTTTCATGATGTTGATTAGCTAGCATACACAAGTGAATATTTTAATCAAAAAATTAATGACTCACCTCCTTTGCCTTAGCTTCCAAGATGACTACTGTGGTGGCTTCAACTTTAAGACTCTGTATTAAAGTTTTGTTTAAAGATTTAGCAAAGTAAGGTGTTGTGTGGTAAATCATAGCATGTTTCTCTCTCCGTTTTATGGAACTCTCCCTCCGTTTTATGGAACTCTTTCGAAAAGGAAGGAAAGTGTTGATGTTTAAACAATTATTGATGAAGATAGATAAAATTCAGTCTCTCGTAATGTAGATCAGTATTTATTAAGAAACAAATAAGTTACATAGTAAATATGGAGACCATAAGAATATACTCAGTTCTACATTTATGATCTGATGTCCGATAGATAAAAAAAATTAGGGATTCGATCCCATGTTAAAAGAGAAATGTGTGTAAACTAATTGCAAGGATTTATTCCATCATATCTCTAGAGACCGTATTTCTGATCTGATTATGAGTAAACTTCGGATATGAGCTTATTTTATTTATATCGGTGAAATCAATAATGAGCAAGACCCATGCACAATAATGTGAGCTTTCATCTGACTGGATGAGCTTGTTACCATTCTGGCACCATATTTCTTGTCCTGTTTTGATCTGGGAACAGTGATATCTCAGATGGTAATGTAAGACTCATAATTCAAGAGTCAGGGGTTCGATACCTACCCAGACCAACTCAGGTTGGTTGGTTGTGTGCCCTTGACAAAGGCATTTAGCTTCCATTTCTTTGGTACGATATAGCTAGTAATATGCTGAAAGTGCTATTAAAACCAACCAACCACAACTGATTGTAATTAAATTTGGGATAGAGGCATATACCGGTAATATCAATATCTTAGAGGAGTTTGATAATGAGCGATATAAATGGATATTAACGAGGTGAGCTTGCATCTGATTGCCTGAGCTTGTTACCACACTGAAGAACACATTTTTAATTCAATTTAGAACATAATCTAGTCTGTTTTATTAAGATTTTGGTTACTATAAATAATGAGCAACCTCCACACGTATTAATGATGTAATACTGCATCTGATTGGCTGAACTTGTTACCACTCTGGGGACTATATTGCTGGTCATTTTGATCAAGGTTGAATATAGACTTGTATTATCAAGATCTTGTGTGATTGAGAAAATAAATGAGATCATGCAGATTTATAAGGTGACCTTGGATTTGATTGGTTAATCTTGGTACCACTCAGAAGGCCATATTTCTGGTCCAATTTTGATCAAATTTAATAATAATAATAATAATAATAATAATAAAGAGGTCGTAGTACAGCGCTTAATCTGTAGAAGCTCCAAGTGCTTTACAATATTAGTTAACACATAAGGACATATATATATATATATATATATATATATATATATACACACACAATATTAGTTAACACATAAGGACATATATATATATATATATATATATATATATATATATATATACAATATTAGTTAACACATTAACACAAAAGGACATATATATATATATATATATATATATATATATATATATATATATACAATATTAGTTAACACATTACCACATAAGGACATATATATATATATATATACAATAATAGTTAACACATAAGGACATATATATATATATATATATATATATATATATATATATATATATATATATATATATATATATATATATATACAATATTAGTTAACACATAAGGACATTATATATATATATATATATATATATATATATATACAATATTAGTTAACACACAAGGACATATATATATATATAAAATATTAGTTAACACATAAGGACATATATATATACAATATTAGTTAACACATAAGGACACACATATATATATATATATATATATATATATATATATATATATATATATATATATATATATATATATACAATACTAGTTAACACATAAGGACATATATATATATATATAAAATATTAGTTAACACATAAGGACATATATATATATATATATATAAAATATTAGTTAACAAATAAGGACATATATATATATACAATATTAGTTAACACATAAGGACATATATATATATACAATCTTAGTTAACACATAAGGACATATATATATATATATAATATATATATATATATATATATATATATATATATATATATATATATATATATATATATATGTACAATATTAGTTAACACATAAGGACATATATATATACAATATTAGTTAACACATAAGGACATATATATATATACAATATTAGTTAACACATAAGGACATATATATATATATATATATATATAAAATATTGGTTAACACATAAGGACACATATATATATATATATATATATATATATATATATATACAATATTAACACATAAGGATATATATATATATATATATAAAATATCAGTTAACACATAAGGACATATATATATATATATATATATACAATATTAGTTAACACATAAGGACATATATATATATATATATATATATATATACAATATTAGTTAACACATAAGGACATATATATATATATATATATATACAATATTAGTTAACACATAAGGATATATATATATATATATATATATATATAGACAAGATTACAAAAACAAACACCATGAAATTACAAACAAAAACATGCTGAAAATAATTAAGCTAAGGAAACATTGCTAAGTATTAAGTCTGTTCTTGCACTCGAAATACGTGAGTTTTCAGAGCACTCTTGAATGAGATCAGTATGTCGTGTCAAAGTTCAAAAGGCAATTTATTCCAGGTAGCTAGACCCTGGTACGCAAAAGAACGTTGTCGATATGTCTTAATTTTGATACTGGGAATATTAAGAATACGAGCGTCAGAAGAGGAGCATAAGTATCAAGAAGGGGTGTACACGTGGGTGAGGTCAGACAGGTATTTTGGACTGGAGGCAGTCAATGAAATGTAGCACAGAGAATAGATTTTGTGTTTGATTCTGGAACAAACAGGTAACCAGTGGAGGGTACATATCAGAGGGGAGAAGTGCTCGGTTCTTGATACTCTAAGGATGATCCAAGCAGCTGTGTTTTGAACTTTTTGAAGTTTTTGTTGAAGATACTGAGACAAACCAGATAGAACAGAATTACAATAGTCCAGTCTAGAGTGTACTAAGGAATACACAATTGTTTCAGTGGCATCAACTGAAAGAAAAGTCAGAATGGAGTTCATACGTCTCAGCTCCAGATATGCAGCCTTGCATATGTTCATATATAAGCTTATATCTGCAGGATCTGGGAAAACTTGTACAATAAGCAAGATCCACCAATATTAATATTAATGGTGTGAGAATGCATCTGATTGGCTGAGATTGTTACCTGCCTAGAGAACGTATTTTTGATAGGAATTGATAAAACTTGGTACAAGGGCTTATATTATCAAGACCTCTGATAAGTTCAATTTTGATGGAGATCCATTCATGTTAATGAGGTGAACTTGCATCTGATTGGATGAGCTTGTCGTCACTCTAGCAAGTACATTTCTCGTCAGATTTTGATGGAACTTGTATAATATCGTAAAATCAAGATGTTGGAGGAGTTTTGATGATGAGCAATGGTCCAAGACATGATCTACAATAAGTGAGACATGTATATGTTAATAAGGTGATCTTGCATATTATTGACGGAGCCTTTTACCTACCTAGAGACTTTATTTCTCATCTGATTTTTAAAGAATTTGTTTCACAAGTTTGTATCAAGATCTTGGATGGAGTTCGATTATGCGTATTAATTATGTCTTTGTTTTTGGAGAAAGGTGTTAAAACACTATAGTAAAAGAGGTCAAACTGTCATGATATTAAAGTTGGGAGATTACTTTTCGTTGTACTCTTGCAACTCTACATAAGCCTGCTTAGTAAAATGGTCAATTACTCTTATGCAAGTGAACCACATCTTGCCACTTGGGTTTCTTTTTACATTTACAGGACAATATTGAAAAGTAAATATTGTTTTGTTTTCTTGCATAGTTAAAAGTAAATAGAATCAATGACCATCCTAACAATTTAACAGGAAGTGTTATAATGGGGGGACATGTAGTACGGGAGTGCTGTAATTGCACAGAATCAATATGGCCATTGTTACTAAAGTTAGAAACTATAACCTTTAAACAACGTCTTCTCAAAAACCATTAGGTAGAAGTTTTCCAGATTCCACAGAAAGCTTTATTGCAGATATATACTCAAAGAGTAACATCAGTTCTAATTCACAGACCTTGACCATACTTTGTAATTTTGGAGTCAAGGTGACTGCAACTGAAAGAAGAAAACTAGTTTATGCACAAAAATGTCAGTTTTCAACCTTGTTCCCTCATCAAAGTTTGTGGAATACTTATACATTAGATAAGAAGCCAATTGATTTTGGGTTCAAAGATCAAGGGTCAATGTTGAAAGAAGAAAATTTTTTAAAATAATAAATGGGTTGTTTTTGCAGAATAAATTTAGTTTTAAACCACATATGTTGACCAATATTTGTGGAGTGCTTACACTTAAGGTATGGAAGAGGCCTTTTCATCTGGGCATCAAAAGGTCAAAGGTCAAGGTTATTGTGACTTAAAGATAAATACATTTTGCACAATTACTTTTGTTCAAGAGTAAGTTACTTGACCAAACGATGTGGATGGCTAGCACTTAGGCAGGGATGAGAATCCCTGAAAAGTTAACTGGGGGGGTTGGGGGCCACTTAGGCCCCAAATCAGGGTCTAGGATGAAGACCTGGTGGGGGCTCAGGGGGTGAAGCCCCCTGAAGCTTATGCATTTTGAATACATGTAGCATTCAGAATTTGAAAATCCAGAACTCTGGCCTCTCCAGATCATCTTACAAGAAACTTTGGGGAAAGGTTTATAAAATCTGGTGGGTCAAAGAACAGTACATTACATACCAATGGTGCATCTTATCAGCAACAAAAGCACTATAACAAAACAAATTGTTAAATGCCCCAAGCCATTCATGCAACTAATATGTCTAAATCAATGAAGAAAACAAAGTGATTCTGATTAGATTAGACTAGTATCAGAAATTCATTATTAGCAAAATGCACAACTGATAATATGTCTAAAACTTTAACCAGGCATGGAACCAACCAGTTAATCGGCCGCTCAATCAATTGACCCTACCCACCCCCAATTTTCTCAATGGATTTGCATCTATCTCAGAATGACCCAGATGACCCTGAATATCACAGAAATCTGCGAATTCACAGAAATTTCTCATCCCTGACTTAGAGTAATAAAGAAACCTATCGATCCTGGGTTTTAATGGTCACAGATCACAGTCATAGTAAGTCTAATAATGTAAATGTTTCTGCACATTAACTTTATTTCAAGACTGCATACCTTGACCAAAGGTCCAGATCATTGAGACCTATTGGTCAATTATCTCCAGAGTCAGCTATGCTCTACTAGTAAGAAGATCAAGGATTATTAAGCTATTAAACATAGAGCAGGCATATAATGTACCATTCACAGCACTCTTGGTAGGTAGATTCATATAGGTAAGCAATCTTAGGTCCACTTGGGCCTCTTTTCCTCTTTTCTGCACTTTTATTCTAATGCCCATTGGTATAGAGCCATGAAACAGATACCGAATATTTGCTCAGTAAATTTAAGCACTGCCACAAAGGTCACAGTCACTTTTCGAAACTATACTTTTGGTGACCTCAACACGGTAGGAGACAAATTCACTACATTTGCTTCTTGAAAATTTGAGCAGATAAGGTATGCATATTTTGCTCACCTAAGGTGGTTGTTACAGTAGAAAATTGTTTATCATAATATTTTAATTTATTAGCGATTTTGTATGAAAGATTCATCCATGTTAGAGGTTTGCATTATTTAAATCATTTAATGAAATTATTTTGAAGATGAATGACTACAAATTCTATGTTGTCTTGTAAAATATCATGTATAAGATCTATTTGTGTAATATATTTTACAAGGATATGGTAGAAATGGCTGGTGTTGTTTTCTTTCTCTTCTCACATGCAAATGCTTAAATTTATATACTGTCTCCCTATCACATTATTATCATATGATCTGTGTATACTAGAGTATTCTTCATGTACACTTTTATAAACTGGCTTATCATGACCAACATTTTAAGTCTCAGCAATACTGCCAGTGACTCTTGTCTTTTGAAATTTGAATTAGGTAAGATTTTGCTTCACTATTGCTGTTCTATGAGCACTGTCACCTGTCCTTGACATCAGCCTCAGGTTTGTGCACTTATATACACAAACACTCCGTTCACATGCACGTGTTTACATACATACATGTGCTCATTTACATACACATGCATATTTACATGCGTATGTAGATCTTGTCATGTGAATGGAATTGCACAAATACCAGTATGTCAATTTACATGTGTGAATTTGCACTACCAGTATCTCCAATATAGTGCAAAAGTAAAGCTTTACACACTTATATCACTGTTCACATGCACTTGTTTACATACATGTGCTTATTTACATACACATACATATTTACATTTGTAGATCTTGTCACATGAATGGAATTGTAGACATACTAGCATGTTAATTTACATGTGTAAATTTGCACCACCAGTATCTTCAGTGTAGTGCAAAAGTAGATTGCACTTAAATAAGCATGGCATGCAAATTTCTGCATGTGAATACATAGTAAAATCTACAGATATGTGAATATTTTATTTTTAATTCAAAACCAAGAAATAACATGCCGATTGTAATCAAAAAGTAATCACCTATTCTGACCATCCATTCACACTTCTTGCAACCTTAACACATAACTGAATGCCATTTAGTAGATTAATTATTGCCTGTTACACACAGATGTGCCTTTTCAAGGCTTCATCTCATTGTGTCCACTCTTGATCAAGTTATTGCTCTTTTGAAATCTGCCATTTCTAGATTGATACTGATAGCAAAGAATGTTAGTTTCAAACCATATTTATTTCAGAACTTTTGTCAAATGCAAGTACAAACATGGGATTATGGCTTTCAGTAGAAAGCATTAGCAGGGCCCTGTCACCCCAACAGTAACAAACATATGATATATAACAAACATATAATATATAACAAACATATAATGGCATCAGTCTGGATGCTAGTACAAGTGGTTGCAAAGAAAAAGTACAAACAAGAAATAAATATACAAGTATAAGTACATACAGAATAATTTCAATAATAGTATTTGTTCCCATGGAAACAAAAAATTAATCTCAAGATTATCCAAAAGATTGTGATTTTTATGGACTACTTAAATATTTTAGTCATCCTAATGATAGCTTGCACATACAAGAATATTTTTTTAGAGTTATTTTCTGCAGCGTACATAGGGTTGCAGTGATGCTGCCAGACTGTGTAAGTGCACTAATCATGCAAAAATTACCATCTGTCACACAATTTGAAATTGGCTATTTGCAAGAACTCACACAATGAAACCTGAACTCCCACAAATAAAAATCTATGATGTGCGAATAATCTAAACAAAGTCGAGCCATATTTTGCTCTTTGTAAAATTGTCTACATTAGTCTTGATCACCACAGTTTTTGTGTGTGTGTGTGTGTCTAACAGCCTTTTCCATACATCTTTCACACAGCCCGACTGTGCATGATGGGAAATCCATTCAGGCTTGCTCAAAACAATGGAAGGTGGAAGGTTGATAAGGGATGACTAAGATCAGGATTATGAATGTGTCCATGGTAACCTGGAGACTGTTAGTATTTCATATGTATCCCCTGGGGCCTCTGATCAAATGGAAACAGCTGAAGTATCTCTGGAAATTAGTGATTCCGATTTGGAGTTGGCTAGAACTCAGACTGCATGTGATGAATCCCCCAAAAGAGAAGAGAAAATCTGAGGCAAAATTGCAAAGGTTGCGGCTTGTTAATGCTAGAAAAGCTTGCATCGCTTACTTGTCGAACAATCGCAGGTGCTAACATACATTCAATAGAACATCAGAGAAGGATTCACTATTAATTAGTCACACTGAGTCAAAGTACTTTTCTGCACTCTTTTAAAAAGTGTCTACTGATAGTGCCCTAGTCTAAATCACTGAAGTAGCAGTTTATTATTATTATTATTATTATTATTATTATTTTTATTATTATGTCATATTAATGATTTTAACAGTATTGTCCAGCTCAAACTGAGAAATCTTTTATATAATTTTATATAACTGAATCAAAATATACTTGTAATGGGGAGAATTTAGGTTTTCCCACTTAGTTGCATGGTACACGTGTGCAGTGGATGCACTTTTGGTTGAAATTCTCATCACCTAGATTTTTATTTTTCTAGTTCTTTCTCCTGCATTGTACTATTATCCCAAAGGTTAACAGCGTAATCAGAAATTGGCAAAATATAACATTTGTACATTTTTTCCAAACATAATTGATCCAGTTTGAATTTAAAACTTGTCAACAGTTTAATTTCTCCCAGGCTTTATCAGAAATATATTTAATATGTGCATGCCAAGTGGCATTACCTACATGTGCATGCCAAGTTGCATTACCTACATGTGCATGCCAAGTAGCATTACCTACATGTGCATGCCAAGTGGCATTACTGGTCAAGATAATGCCTAAATGTTTGTGCTGAAAAACCTCTTGTATGTTTGTTTCAGCTATATATAATACAGGATGGTGGTTATGGTTCCATTTTTGTGAGAGTGGCATTGATTTAGACTGATCCAGATTAAATGTAGCCAGTCAACGCATGCATCATGGGGGGTGGGGTGGGGGCTTTGTCTCCCTGGACTCCTACTTTGGGGAGTGGGGTCAGGAAAATTACATAGTAGAATAGATCTTACCCATAACCCATGAACACATGCCATTCCTTTCTTCCTTCCATGTAACCAGTGCTCTGTTGAAATTGAAATTGATACAATTTCATTTTCTTGACAGAAAGTGTTATTCATGTAATCTTGATCTGCAGGCTATGGGTTTATCATTCTTTATTAAATTATTATCTAACCAACTGTTCGTCAGCATATATGAAAGTAGTGCAATAAGGACGTCTAATAAACTTAATAATAAAAAAATGAAAGCTTTGATGTGACCATGTTACATCTGAATTCATGTTAAAGCAATGTGCAGGGTTTGCCTCTACCTGACAGAACAATCTGTACATCAGTACACACTTCAGCTTGGGGTTCAAAAGACTAGCATCCTATCTGTGACAGGTGATGACATGCCCTAACACAGTTAACTATTCTTGTCATTTTGACCAAAGTTAACTGCATCAATATGACCCAGATATAGCCAAATATCACTTAAGAGAATGTTTATGGAAATGACGTCCTTTTCAGTACAGTTCTTAACATTTCAATATAGAAGTATCTTTTTAACAGAGTTTGAGTCTTCGATGTTGCAATTCAAAGACTCCTCTGATTTTTTATTTGGACCCCTGAGAATCTGTTTTGGGTCAGTACCTTCTGGATACATGTCAGCAATGGCAGTAACCCGCACACAGTGGTTAGTGTAAATATAAGACAAGGATGCTTTTTTAGATATATTTTTCATGAATTCCTTTAAACAGTTTTTGCCCAAAGGGGCAGCATCAAACCAAATTCCATCTACTTCCCATGTCTTTTTGGCCCTCTGGAACAAAGCATTACACTTGGGGTTTAGTTTACTGAGGTAAAATTTGTACACCTGTATGATATCAAGAGAACCATCACCATTGGATCCATAGGCCCGTTCCTCATCGTTATCCCAAAATGCAGGCAATGACAAATCCTGCAAATGTTGATGACTTTGAGTCATGTTGTAAGTCAAGTACTCACATCCATTGTTGTCAATTTTAATGAAAAAACTGCCTTTGTTCATGCAATTCCATTTTTCTAGTCTCCTCCTTCCAAAGTTGTAAAAAAGAAGAAACCAGATTGTATGCTGTAGCATTTCAGGTGATTTTGATGGCTGAAAGTAAAATCTAAGTTTTTCCATGTCCATTTTTCTTATTTTAGGATGGTGCTTTGGCGTTGCATCATTCCATTTTAAATACAGCTTGCATCTTTCTTCAAACATTTGATTTGCAAGTCTAAATTCTTCATCGGATACAATATTGATTGTTCTCTTATAAGGAGGAGCCATAAGAATTCTCTGTATGGCACACCTAATTCCCCGCAGGCCAACAGGCGTCAGAAGTTTTCCCTCCTTGGTTCTAATTTCAGCATAGAATTTTCTCAGGTGCTGAGCAAGAGTCTTTGGTTCCACTGTAGCAAAATCAATTGTAACACCTTGTTTTACCTGCCATTCTGCATACAAAAGAAATTAAACGTCACATTACATGCATCAAAACCATACAACAGACTTAAATACTGTTTATTTATAAGCAATTCTTCAGACCATAAGAAAGCACACATTAAAAGCTTTAGTTTCAGAACATTTTTTATTTCTCTACAAAAAAAGTACTTCAAACACAGAAAATATTGCACTTATAATCAGTATAATTTATAATCAGAAAAAAATTACCCTTATAATGAGTAGCTACTTGCTATCAAAGTTCAAATTCTTGAACAGCAAATTTTCAAGTAAATTATGTTTCTATGAAAATACTTACCTGGTCACATTAACGTTAGTGATATAAACCTGCTACCTCCCGAATCCAGCGCTACTAAAAGACAAAATTCGTCTTTTGTGTCTATATTATATAGACAAAGGGCAACAACTCTTGTCCATTACCTCTCCTTGCCACCACCAGGTGTCGCTAGTTTTTAAGCGGAGCTATATACCAATTAGGATGCTTGCATGGCAGGGTGGCTGGGATGGTTTTTAAGTAATGTGAACGGGTAAGTATTCTCGGAGAAACATAATTTACTTACAAATTTGCTTTCTCCTTCAAATACGTTCCCCAATTACATTACCGTTAGGAGAATAGGTAATAGGAGGAGGGAATGCCAAGCATCCTACCTATACCTCGGGTATCCTTCTTGGGAATAAAATGCTGGATTCCCTATGCGAATGATAACCCACTCTCCTAATTTGAAAGCAACACAGTCTTGGGTCACATGATCTGTGACCCTTATATCCGGTTAAGAAGATGATTATTGAATTCTTCTTACCGACAAAATTTCACTGGCGAATCCAGCGAAGCTAAGAGGCTGTGTTGGCCTTAACTGGGTCTGGTAGACATTTGGACCACTGCCACAGGACCCACCAGATTCAGAGTTTGTCTCTGCGAGGCAAAATCTCTGAGATAAAAACTCTCGGTTGATTCAGCATGCTAACCAACACCTTCTATTATGGCTCAAATCGAAATGTTACGTTCAAAAGTGAGGCTCGCAGAGATCGCTCTAATTTGATGAGATGAAATGCTCATAAGGTGACACTGATCTGTTGAGACTTCAAAGTACAACCGATCTGAATGAAGATAGTTTGGGTCAGCTAAAAGGCATGTAACTTGCTCACCCAGCATGCCAAAGCTAAGGCTATCAGGAAACATGTTTTGTATGATAATAGCTTCCTCAAGGTTCAGGCTAAAGGCTCAAATTTATCTGAAAACCAGGAGAGATTCTATTCTGGAAACTGAGTGAGGGATTTTGATCAATCCAAATCAAAATTGGCTAGTAGGTCTGATAGATCTTTATCATGACCGATATCTTGTCTGCCATGATGCCTGAATGTATCTGATATCATGGAGCGGTAGCCTTTAATGGTAGATGGGGCCTGCTTTTTCTTCTCATAGAGCCAGAGAAAAAAGCTGGCAGTTGAGAAATATAGGCACTCAAAAGGATGATTTTATTGACTCGGCACCAGACCCTGAAAATATGCCACTTTCCCTCTTAAGCTTTCAGAGTGGAGGGCCTTCTTACTCTCGATATTCTCTCCACAATCTGAGATCTAAATTTTTTTCTCTCACAAGGCTGTCCTGACAAGTGACAAGTGTGAAGGAGAAGTCGGTCTGGGCAGGAGTGGAACACCTGCGACCTTGATTGCTTGAGAAGATTCTGCTTGGCCAGAATCTCCCTGGGCAGATCTATCGCTATAAAGAGTAGATCGGTGATCCCGGACTTGTCCCATCTGAGAGAAGCTATCTGAAAAATCTTGCAGTTCTGACCCCTCTACTTCTGTATTTTTGTCGGTACCAAGACTATGGGTTGGTAGGCTAGGCCCAGAATCCCTCCCAACTGATCGACAATGCATCCACGGCCCAAGTTTCTGGGTCTGGAACTGGAGAGACAAAGGTGGGCAACTTGTGATTCCACCGTGTCACAAAAAGATCGATCATTGGATGCCCCCAACATGCACAAAACCAATGAAAGACTGATTGATGTAGGGACTATGCCATATGAATGACTTGACCCTTTCTGGATAGAGGTTCGGCCAGGATACGGAGTTTGCTGGAAATGCGCTTGATTTGTATGTTGATATGGAATTGGTCACACCAACATAGAAACTGCCAAAGCATATCATACAGGTCGGATGATTTGGTGTCCCCCTGTTTAAGGAGGTAGGTCACCACTACCGAGTTTTCCAACATAATCAGGACTGTTTTCCCTGAGAGTCTGTCCTTCCAGAACTGAAAGATGTTGATGACTGCCTTTATTCCGAGAAGGTAGATGTGGAGAGGCAGTTCCCCTGGTTCCCACATGCCACTGATTGTATCAAAGTCTGGCAACAGGTGGGCTCCCCAACTGTACAGACTGGCATCGGTACATACTGTGTCTTCTGATTAGGGCTTCTCCAAAGGAATTCCTGTCATGAGCCAACCTGGGTTGCACCACTGACACAGGAATGATCATACCTCATTGGAGATCCAGACCTTTTAATCAATGGTACTGGAAATGGGCACCATTATGCCAGCAAGGTAATCTCTAAGGGGCGCATAAAAAGACGGCTGAGTGAGATCAAGTCTGCTGCCACACTGAATAATCCGAGGAGTTGCAAGAACTCTCTCACTGAAATCCAAGTCCTGTTGGAAACGGACTAGATAAGTTCGACGATCAGTATTACGTGAACTTGAGGAAGTTGTACCAGATTGAGATTGGTGGTAAACTCCATACCTAGGAGGACCAAATAATGGGAACAATGAAGGTCAGACTTTTCCCAGTTCACGAGAAAACCAAGATGATTCAAAAGTGATAGAACATTGTTCCTGCCCTTGAGAAGAACAGAACTTACCATATGTTTCTGGAGGATGTTGTCCAAATATGCCACCATCGCTGTAGATGAAGTCGACCAGAACAGGGTGACAACACAATCCATGATTTTGTTAAAGACCCAGGGGTTGATGTTTACACCTGATGGAAGAACTTGAAACTAAGAAACCTTGTCGCGGTACACAAAACGAAGAAATTTCCACAACGCCAGGTGGATAGTGACATAAAACATATGCATCAGTTAGATCGAGACTGATGGCATATTCGTCCCTTCTGATGGAGAGTCGTATCGATTTCCCCATCTCCATCTGGAACTTCGGTGGAAGAATGTAATGATAGAGGTGACTCAGGTTGATGATCGGCCTCAACATACCATTGGCCTTTTGTTTAAGGAAAAGCCTTGAATAAAAGCCTGGAGATTGTTTTTCTCACACTGTCCACCTCCCTTCTGTCAAGGAGCTACTGTATCTTCTGTTGTAGAATATCATCTTTCTCACGATCTCAGAGTACATCCGTTAGAATTGAAGAGGAAAAAGGAGGAGGCATTGGATAAATGAAAGCCAAAGCCCATCTGAAATGATATGGATTACCCATTCGTTTTGAAGAAATAGGTTGATCCAACGAGATTGGAAGTGCAGGAGTCTGGCGCCCAATGGTAGGCTCTCTGCGAGCGGTGGGGTTGGTAGGTCAGTGTCAAGAGTTACGAGGCTTGGAGGAGGAGAAACTTGCCACCCCTCCCCAGCAAGGTTGCCTCCTAAACTGGTTAGACGTAAAAGATCCCTTTTCCTTTTCTCGCCTATCATCAATGCGCAGTGGCAGGGGCAGATGGGTCTTAAAAGACTGTGCTGGGTGGGCGGCAAGTTGGAGGGGCAGGTGCTGAGCTACATACCTCCAAATTTTGTTAATTTTTTACCCCAAAGAGTAATGGCAAGCCCAACAGCTTCATCCGTAATGCCCGGGTGTGATGTGGCTGGAGTGACATGGAACGCAAACATGCATCACGTCGTATCAGGTAGATATTCGCAGAGGCAGTCAGCGCATTTGCCCTGTTAATGATCCATGAAATTCAGGCTGTTGACTACCTGGCATGCTCATTGCCCAATTTTTCTCTAAGTCAGAAAATCACCAATGAGGCCAAGTCTAACATCAAAGACATGTCAACAACATATTGAGCCAGCTTCAATGTAACATGAAACACATTCTTGTCTACTTTATAAAAAAGTGGGGCTGCCATGTGGACAGCCACTAAATTCTTATCCAGAGCCGGGCGTTCAGTATGGAAGGCATCGGAGTATGTTTTGCAACAGCACAATGAGAACATCGCTGGTACTTGGCTTTCAGTAAAGAAAGCCTTAGCCTTCCCCTCATCACAGGCTCGTCCAGACAGACAGTCATTAATCTCCCTGATCTTTGCTGAATGGGGAAGCAGCTGGAAGGACGGAGTCTCTTCCTCAATATCTACCGAAGCCTTGACCTTATAGTCATGCATGGCAGTAGGGGGTAGAGGGTATTCTAAAACCGACAACACCTCGTATATCTCTTCAACGATAGCCTTAAAGCTGAACTCAGTCCACTCCGTGGTTGGATCCGAGTAAAACTGTTGTTAAGGAGTATCTTCACACTCACTATGTGTAGTGTCCTGCTCTGGTTCTGCCTCCATATCTGGATAAACCATCCTGGGTAGCATAGATGATGCAATGCCGTCATCTCTATGTAAGTCACGGTAACTTCCATGTGGGTAAGCTGTGAACATATGGTAAGCCGGCTCCGCCGAACAATGTGTTTAACCAGTATGATGGTTGGTTCGTCGGCACGGTTACTGGCTGTGCAGAAGGCAGTCCAGTTGGTGCCAGTACCGGCCGTGCTGTGGGAATGGCTGAACGGGCGGATTTATCACTAAAATCCCCGTCATAATATGTTTGCGTAGCCGCACGCCTGGCGAGACAGATGGAGCTATCTCTTAGATCCCTGTAATTGTAATTGTATGTAGCCGTAGGCATGGTAGGACAGACAGATCTATCATTAAGATCTCCGTGATTGTAGAGAGATGGAGCCATAGGCCTGGCAAGACATATGGATCTATCACTAAGATCCCCGTAATTGTAATTGTATGTAGCTGTAGCATGGAAGGACGGACAGATCTATCATTAAGATCTCTGTAATTGTAGGGAGATGAAGCCGCAGGCCTGGCGAGACAGACAGATCTTTCAGTAAGATCCCTGGATTGAGATGGCTGGACTGGCTGGATGGCTGGCTCAGTTGGTTGGACGATCGTGGATGGCTCCGGACGGCAATACGGTAGTACTGGATGTATCTGTTGGATCTGTTAAAACCCCATGCACCCTGATTTACAAGCCTGAAGGCCATGATCGGATTTGCATGGGGGGGCTTATGCCTCCTGGGCTGCCTAAAACTGGGGTACACTCCTGGAATGTATCATAATTACCTGTCCACACACTCTTGGACCATATAGTGCACACACTGCATGATACTGACAAAGTACATTTTGTACACGCAAGGCATCAACTCATGCGCATCTTTCCTGGCCTTAAACTTGTTGTATTTATACACTTCATTGACATGTGTCACTGAAACGACAAAATAAAACAAAACACAACAAAAAATGTGTGAATAAAAATTCAACATGTTAATAAATAGCTAAAACAACACCTGTTACTAACTGGGTTAGCGAACAATAGGCATTGTGCGTAAAACCATGAATCACAACATCCAGCAACAATAGCGTGTTGTACCATGCGGTCTGAATAGATAAAGTCCAAGAAAGTGACAAATTCATGAAAATATTGGAAAAATTGCACAAATAATGTATAACACCTGTAGAGGAATGATTAATACACTCTATAAATCCAAATTTCACATCGATATAAGCATGGATTGACGGGAGGTTTTTCGCACAATGTTGACTGTACGACTGCAAAGCTTAAAAACTAGCAACACCTGGTGGTGGCAAGGGGAGGTAATGGGCAACATTTATTGCCCTTTGTCTATATGATACAGACACAAACGACAAATTTTTCGTCTTTTAGTAGGGCTGGATTCAAGAGGTAGCAGGCCTATATCCCTAACGTTAATGTGATCGGGGAACGTATTTGAAGGAGAAATAAATTCATACTTTTTTAAGAAGAAAAAAATACAGAATATAATTCAACTTTAAAAAGATTTCTATACTCAAGTTTCTATTCTCTATGTCAATAATATAATGAGGTCCAAGTGGGCCTGATATCGCTCACCTGCTGTACATAACAGTTGACTACTTCACTAAGCAGGTTTCTGTGGTATTGTAAGAACACAACCTATGTAAACTATCTCCCAAACTTTACATCATGTCAAGTTTACCCATTTTACTATAGTCTGGTAAAACTTATTTCCAAAGATGCAAGCATAATTAATATGCATTATGTCTTGCTAATAATCAAAATCATCCACGATATATATGATATAAACCTGTTTAGCAAATTTCATCAAAACTTGATGAGAAACATAGTCTCTAGAGCTAAAGAGGTAAAAAAGCACAGCCAATCAGATGCAAGATCATTTCAATAATATGCACAGATCTCACTTATTATACAACCTAAGGCAGTGATAATATAAGCTTATTTATCAAACTAGAGCAAAATACACTTTAAAATTCAGTCTCCAGGGTGGTAAAAAGCTCTGCCAAATAATATACAACATTACCTCATTAATATGCACAGTTTTTGATCATGATCAAACTCATCCCAAATCTTCATAATATAAGACTATTCAACAAGTTTGATCAAGATCTGATCAGAAATATAGTTGCTAGAGTGTTGATAAACTTAGCCAGTTTGAAGCAAGATCACATCATTAATATGCATGGATCTTGCTCATAATCATTCTAAACTGTGATTTTGTTAAACATAAGCCTATTTACCAACTTTCATCAAATCCTATCAAAAATACAGTCTCTGGAGTGGTAACAAAACTCATCCAACCAGATGCAAGATTATCTCATAAATATGCATAGGATGCTCATAATAAAAATCATCCAGCATCTTGATGATTTAAGCCCATTTACCACATTTGATTAACAAAAAAGACAAGAAATACAGTCTCTAGTTAGAAGGAATCTCAGCTAATTATATTTAAGGTCACCTCATTAATATGCATAGATTTCATTAATAATAAAATTCACTGGATATCTTGATGATATAATCCTATTTACCAAGTTTGATAAACAACTGTTCAGAAAAAGAATTGCTTAAGTGTTGACAAGCTCATTCAATCAGAAGAAAAATCACATCATGCACTGATCTTGTTCATAATTGCATCCATCTGAGATCTTGATAATTTAAGCCAATATACCAAGTCTGATTAAAATTGGATCAGAAATACGGTATGGATTGGTAACAAATTTGGCCTATCACATACAAAATCACCTCATTAAAACTTGTGGATCCCAAGCATTATCTATCTTAAGAGACATCTTTTATCATATAACCCTATATTCCAAGTTTGCTCGAAGTAAATATGGCTTCCAGAGTTGTAAGAACCTCAGCAAATTAGATGTAAGGTCACCTCATTCATATTTCTGGAGCTCTCTCAATATCGAATTCTTCCAAGATCTGTATGATATAAGCATGAATCTTGCACATTCTTGAACTCATCCAAGATCTTTATGATACACACTCATATTCCAAATTTGATCAAAGTTTGATAAGAAACATGGTCTTCATAGTGGTAGCAAGTTAAGTCGATCAGATGCAAGATTACCTCATTAATATGCATCGATCTAGCTCATCATCGAACTCATCTTAGTTTTAATGATATAGGCCCATATTCCACATCTGTGCAGAATCAACTCAGAAATATTGTCTATAGAGTGGTAACAATGGGGAATGGGGAAGAGGTTATTCCATAAGCACGCTTAACCATACAGACAGGAGAACTAAAAATGTACAATATTCATGAAACATTATATACAGACATATAAAACGTATGTGTAGTGTTTTGATCCAAGCCGGAACAAGTACACCTTTGATGATTTCAATGGGATAAAATTAACCATCTCTATCAATTGCATTATTTTCTATTGTTCTACACAAATTAAAAAAATGGGTGTCAGATAGAGATAATCAGATAATAGTCCTGTGTTTGAAGATTTTTGGATGTTAATGGTTATTTTACTGCGACAAATCTGTTTTACATGCTCAGTTGATGTGTTCACCAGTAAAACTCAAATTACCATCATAAAACCACCATTATCAACCTCAAATGTTAACCCAAAGATTTACCCAACCAAGAGACCCCAAAAAGGCCTGATATCGCCCATATGACTTATGCCACTATAGTTGACCATAGCTTAGCTTTTAATGTAATTATATTTGTATGTAACATAAATCTACTGATCTTGCAATCAAGTCTATATTAGCCAGTCTATTAAGTATGTTTATCAAGAACCAAGTCATGATGGTTGATTGGTTGGTTTTTAAGAGCACTTTCAACACATTAAATGGTGAATCATGCAGAGGAAATGGGAGTTAAGTGCCTTTCATAAAGATATACCAAGGCAACTGACCCAGGATATCCTGGGTGGGTACAGAATCTGCAACCCTTTGATCACGAGTCCAATGCTCTACCAACTGGACTACCATGACTGCCTGGGTTGAGGCATGAGGGTGGTAATGACATTAGTCAGTCTCTTACAAAAAGGCCTTAAAAACATGATTTATTTGCAAAAGAATTTCAAATCAATTGTTGACATCAGCTTATTTACCATTTTTCATAAACTCTCTAAAGCTATAAATTCAAAAGAGTGATAACAACATTAGTCAATAAGATGAAAGATGACGTCATCAATGACTATCTGGTAGACCTGGTAAATAATCAAACTGGTCTGAGATTTTGATGATAAAAGACTATTTTACAAGTCTGATACAAATATAATAAGAATTACAATCTCTAGCAAGGTAACATGTTTATTGTCTATTTTGCACTCAAAAGTAAAGCAAAGGAAAATCAATGTGCTAATTAAATAGTAAAGATGACAGAATTATTAATTTTCAACTTTGTTTTTACACCATAGATGTATTATCATGGACAACAAACAGTACTGATCAGTACTTCTTCTCATGTGGCAAGGTGGGGAATCACACAACTTTCACAATTGAGGATTGGTACATTGTCTTATATTCCAATTTGGAAAGAGCCGCAGTGGCTCAATGGTTGGCATGCCGAACTCACAAACGAAAGGGTGCAGAATCGAATCCTACCATTGGATTAGCCCGGTTTGGCTACCATGGTGTGTCATGGGACAAGACACTTTGCTCTAACTGCCTCAGCACTAAATAACCTATTTGTTTTGCTGTGGCATAAAACACCAAACCAAATCACTTTGACTTGTCGACAAATGAAGGTGTGAAGAATAGAAAAAAAGTAGATCGTATGCCCCTTCGTACTCAACTATCTACTGAAAATATATGGTATTATCAACCCATCTCATTGGGAGCTCTTGGGATAAAGAATCTGCTTTAAATATAAGCATACACATGGCAATTACAGGAAAACTGATTTCAACATAGTTTCTTAGATTTTGGTAACTATATGTTTAAAAAATATAAATTATGCCATCTTTATGTCATTCAGATTTCACTGCTTTATATATAATGCAGAAAAAAGACTATTTCCTACCAAAACAAACTGTGTTAGAAGAATGGCGTGTATGACTCTTCTGCATGAAAAGCAACTTTGGCAAGAGTGTTCAAAAAAGTTACCGGTTTTAAATTCATGTTATTTCAGCCAGTAAATGTATGGTGTTTTGTACCATGTATTAAATATTTTCTCAAACCAATGTCAAATTGGAAAATTCTTAGCTTAAATAGAATGCCATTTTTATGTACACAAAACCATGCACATGACCGAGATTGCCACCCCTAGAAACAATCTTTCAGCAATGGAACATTTGATAATTTTTACCACTGTTATTTTTGTGCTAACATCTCTAAAATAAAAGGTAAAAACATGTATACAAGACTGTCATAAATAAAACATGCGAAAAAAGATTTGTTAGCACTGAGACGAGGCATTATAACAAAATCGTCTATGATGACGTAAAGATGACCTCCAGCTAAAGGTAGTACAGCATGTTTCACAAGAATATCTGTTTTGCTTGGTATGTTTCCCCTTAATGTGATCCACCAATGCACGCTTTGATGAAAACAAACTTTTGCAAACCATACACACATTCTCCTTGCATTTGCCTTCACACTGATTTTCGTGTCTTCGTCTGGCATCTCTGGATGAATACTCTCTCCCACATTTTGAGCATCGTTCACTCTTAATGCCAGCATGGCTTTGTATATGTTCCAGCAATGACCTCTTTTTATGGAATCCTTTATTGCAATGTGTGCATATATGTTTGTAATTACCCTTATGTTTTCCCTCCTCATGGCGTTTCAGATTCTGTCTGTAGGCAAATATTTTCCCACAGGAAGAACAGACATATGATGTGTCAGTCTTACTTTTCTTTTGACAATTTTGTGGTTTTGTTTGATGATTTGGAGTTGAAGAACCCTTAGGGGTACTAAGCTTTAAGGATAAAGCCACATCTGTCATGCTGTTATGTGTCTCATTTTCATCTGTGATGGTCATGTCATGGATGCTTCCATCAGCACAACTGCAACTCAGATCCAAAGCCATTGCTGGAAAATTATAGTGAATAAAACATATATGCCAATCCATTAAAAGTAGAAAAGAAGTATGAATATTTCTGTAACTTGTTAACTACAGAATTGCAGGAATGCAACATACATCGTATTGTGGGTTATTTTAGTGGTCGGAAAATCGGTGTGATTTAGCAGTCTCAAATTGAGATGGTGAAAATAACAAAAATTTTATTACCCACAAAAAAAAATGTGTCAAAAATATGTATCATTTTGAGACATGCTGAAAAATAAAATATCAAATACTCCTCCATGTGTTTGAAAAAAAAAATACAAGACAGTCCTCCATTTATTTCAAGAGAATGCTTTAGTAGTTTTCATTTCAGTATACATAGTAAGAATGTCAATAATTACTACAGACACTATCCACAATAAATTTTTCTTCCTTCCCAGGGGCACCCATATCTATGGCAATCACAAAATAATGATTAAAATGACTTTCCATGTAAGATTGCCGGTAATAAAAACAAGATTTTCAAGATGGCCACATATTGGATATTAGATCCCAGGGGTACTCATATTTATGTTATTTTGTTCATCACTACATGAATAGACACAAAAGTTGACCTTCCAAAGTCGCCGGTGATGGTGGCAGCTGGGGGACACTGTCAATGTTTCACATTATGATGAGATGGTAGGTGAAGTAGTGCTTGTTGTCGATGCTCCAAAAGTTGAGTGTAAGGTGACAGAATACAAATCTGTGATCTTATTCTCATGCGCTTTTCACTTTTCATGTGTGCCTTAAAGCACTTTCTCTCATGCAGGAAGCATCAATAAGCTTCATGTTTGCACAGACACACACTTTTATCCAATGTAAAGTGGGTCGCTCTCCTCAGTGGATGACTTATTCACATTCCTCAGTGAATAAGTCATCCATTTGCAAATGGAATTAGTTTCCCACTAAAGCAAAGGTACACTACTCCATCTGGTAACTACCAGTGTTATGTGTCATTTGATCCATCCAATTTTATCCCATTTTATTTATTTATAATTTTTTTTAAAAATACTTATTTAACAAAAATTCTGTATTTAAATTATAATGTTTAATTCAATTTTAATGTTCTGTATTCCCTCATATAAATTCAAGGACTTTTTGTCAATATTTAAGGACTTTTTCAACAAATTCAAATATATTTCAAGGATAAAAACAACCTTTTTAAAATTGAAGGAGTTTTCAGGCAACCACTCAAATTCATGGATTTTTCAAGGTTGTACAAATCATGTGAAAAATTTGCTATAATGGGATGGAAAAATCAGATCATCTATTTCTGCATGCAAACATGCATCCAAATTTAATTTGTCTACCTCACATGGTTCTTGCTAAATTGTGTCCACAAGTTTATATGTTAAAGCCCAAGAAGTTCTCAACTTTGTAAAAAAATTAAAAATTGCTGTAATGTCCTGGAAATCTAATCAGGTCTACATATCAATACAAATATGTATACCACATTTCATTTGTCTACCTCAAGTGGTTTTTCCTTAATTGTGTCGACAAGATTTTATTAAGAAAAAAGTCCAAGCCCCAACAAGTTCAAAAAATGTGCAAGAAAAATACTGGAAAATTGCTGCAATGCAGGCATATGCAACCTACAACCCCTGATCTGGCTTTATCTGCTTATATACATCATACGTTGTGACTTTAAAAAATCACATATCCAGACCACACCCTGGAGGAAGTTGCACATGCCTGCTGTAATGGCCTGAAAATCTAATCAGGTCATGTGTAAAAAAAAATATGGAAAATTAATGTAATGGCCTGAAAATCTAATCTGGTCATCTACTCATGACCATGATAAAATGTGTAAAATTTCATGGACAGCAGCAAAGCAATATTCCCCCTTCTGCTATTGCAGTAGGGGCATAGAAAGTTCAAAGGGACTACAACCTATCTGCTAATATGGACAATAACAAGGATCATACATGCCAGGCTCTTTTACTGACAGTTAAGTAGTTAACCAAGTTCACAGTAGAATTAAGACACGACAAGGAGTGCAAAACCACTACATATTCATGCATTAGACATGTACACAACAGAACATTGTTGTTTTTGTTGGATTAGGCCATGATGCATGCTACAGTATGTTGTGGCTGTTGGATTAGGCCATGATGCATGCCACATTATGATGTGATCATTGGCTTGGGGCATCTTGTATGCAACAGTACAATACATGATAAATGATAGAAGGCAGAGTTATACCATAAGCTCCCTTGGTCCTTCAATTCAATTGTTTCAAACTTTGAAAACTGACTGGAACAGCACAGTGTCAAGTGTGATTTAACATGCGTTTAAGAAAACCTAAACAAAATAAAGAAATTAATAAATGAATGAGCTGTTTTTCTGGTATATTTCCATTCATGCACATTCATTAAAACCAAGTGTCTTATTTTACAAACTCTGAAATCTGTTCACGGCCCATCTGTCTGTATTTTGGGTGGATGCAGATTTGCCACTATTTTGCCAATCATCTAGTCTGCTGTCTACAAGGTCAGACTCGGTTCCTTCCAAGTCTTTATTGTCATCAGTGGTAACTGAGATTTGGTCTTCAGCCTCACTTCTCCCCTCCAACTCCTCAACTGGTTCACAAGAGTCATCCACTGTTATGCCCCCCTCCAAGTCATCCAAATGAACTGCAGTGGTACTCGTGTTGTTTTCTGTGGATAACGTATTTTCAAAAACTAGAGGAATGTCTAAGGCATTTCACTGCAAATAGTAACTTTTTTTGTGTTCATGTCAAGTGGTTAGGCAGGGCTTTACAAATCCACTTGCCATACTCCCGGGACAAGCTCAAATTTAGCTCAGGCAATTTCAATTTTGCAAGGCACTTGCCTGCAGGCAAGTCACAAAAACTGAGAATGAGAGATAGAGAAAGGGGTCATATTCAGTTCGTAATTCTTTATGTTCTGCAATTTTTGTACCATGCAATCTCACCACAGTACATATATCAGCACCTTTCTTTCGCATTTATATGCACTGCATTCTTCACTTACATAACTGCCCACACTTTCTTTAATTTATCGATCCTTTAATTTCACACGATGTACTGTCAGAGTCTGTAATTTCCAATCTTGTAGTCAATATCAAGGTCAGTCTCACATTTTCTTGAGCAGACATGATAATGTGAATATTTACCATTTAAAGTAAGTTTTGACATATAGGAAATAAATATTTATATTTTAACTTATGTTATATTTTAATCATAATATTTGCATGTATACAAGGTTCGCCGACTTTCAAGTCCTAACCCAGCCATGGGCAGTTTGTGAGCTCCATATGGGCCTAGATTGTAGTCTCTAAACTATGGACTTGTCAAGATTGCTTTGATGCATGGCACCAATTTAACGGTGACTAAGTGATAATTGTTTATAATATAACTTTTGAGATTTCTTTGACAGGTGTGTGTTTCGAAATACAAGACACTCATCTCTAGCAATTAGCCAACCAGGAAATCTTGTGGTGTTTATCATCAAATGTTTATAGAGATATCACAGTAGACCTATTCATACTTGTTGTTTGGCAAATAATAAATGGATAAAAAATGTGTTCTCAAATCATTCTCAAAAGTCGGCTTGTCAAAGATTGTTTAGATGCATGTCGCTGATTTCGAGGTGAAAACTGGATAATGTGGAAGTGAAAGCAGTGGACACAACTCTCCAGAAAAAAGCAAACAATATTTCAGTGATGGACTTGGTTATACCTTGTTTTCTAACTGGATGAATATTTAAATCTGCATGATCAATTGAACTTGAAGTTAAAACGTAAATAAAAGAAAAATGTTATGATATATTAAAACATGATTAAAATTAAACTAACAGAGTTCTGTTCTTGGTTGTTTAATTTTTCAGTTTAAGGTCTTTTACCTAAACATATCTCTCTCTTAAAATACTAGCTATTTCCAAAACCTGAATCTACCTATTTATCTGTCTATTTTTATACATCTATATGTCTGTCTTTGCCCCTCTAACTATATCAGCATTATAAGCTTTCCTTTTCTTCCTCATCAACATATCTATCTACACATACTATTTACATATATCTTCTTTGATAACTTTAATTATTGAAATATGGTTTTAAGGTGCAAACAAAGATAAAAAGGAAACAAAAGTTCTATATTTGTAAAATAAAGTGTAATGTGATTTCCTTAAAACATTGTATATTTGATTTTACCATAATATTTAACTTTAGTTGTGATATTTTCTTGTCATATTTTTGGTGCAAGCTCACATCTCTCAAGGAAAAATTCAATTTTCCATTCAGCTTGCCCTGAGCAAGCTGACTTTTATACAATTTGTAAAAGCCCTGTTGGATAAAGGCTATGTCTTCTGTCTAAAGAAATTAAAAATTTGATAACAAAATTTGATGCAAATGACAGAAATACCACACAATGATACAATGGTATTATAAAAACTAGTGCTAATTTCTGTTGTTAAAGTGGGTACAATATTTTACTGAGAATTTTTTTATGTTTGTGATATCAATGTTTGTTTTGAAAAATTAATTTTTATCAGTATTTAAGTTCACTGATTGTGTGGGGTCCCATTGCATCCATAGTATGATCATTGTTTGTTGGGTCTTTAATAAGTGGTTTATCAAACTGACGAAAATAATTGTACCCCTCAAAAAAAGTGAATGCACTGTGTTTGATTAACAATTCTTCATTTGAAAGCAATAATCTGGGAAAACTTATAACAGGGCACTATTCATACCCACAATGATTGGCTGGAAATGAAGCTGATTTGTAATGGATTTTTCATATGATTTTCTGTTCACTGCAGAAACTAATTTTTGCGCTAAGTATGTTTCCTTGATAATACTTACCAATCATGATACATCTGGAGTTTGTCCACTACCTCATAAATCCAGCCCTCCCAAGCTAAGAAAGATGTTCAGATCATGTTTTCGATTGAGGACCTAGTACCAAATCACATCAATTGTCAGTTACTACTGGAACATATGTGCATGTTGTCATAGAGATGCAAGTGCATGGATGACATGGGAGGGTATGTCAGTATTATGATTGATAAGTATTATCTGTATTAAATAGTGCTCATTAAACATTCAACTCTAAAATTGTAAAGGTGAAAATTGCAAAACACTTTTGGAAGATAAACCCTTCAAAATAAACATAAACATGTAGACCTACAAGATAAATGAAAAATGGCAAATACACTATATCAAATTTGTTAAAAAGGTATATGACATAAAATACATAGGTAAAAATATAGAATTCTTAAAATATAGGGTTAAAATGTGTTATTACATAAACCACATTCTTAAATAAAATCCAAGATTTTTCTGATGATTCATCATCAAAAAGCTTCTTAAATTTGGCTCTCTATGGAGAGATTACAAAGGGAAGTAACTCTTACAAATCATCTCCCTTTTCCCAGCCAGTTGGCCACCTGAATTCCATATGTTTACCAGATTAAGCTTGAGCAAAACCAACAACAGGATGCTTACATTGCAGGGCTTGGTCATGGTCATTGTTGTTGTTATTAGTAACATGATCAGGTAAGTATTCTTGGAGAAACATACTTTACTAAAACATTTCCTTTTTCCATCAAATACATACATGATCACAGTACCAACAGAAGAAAAGGTAAGAGGAAGAGGAAATGCAAGAGCATCTGACCTCTGCCACCCTTCAAGAGGCCATATGATTGTACCTTCAAAACAGGATGAACTTTTCAGGAAGGCAACACAATCAGGAGTATGAGCTCAATTATCCTGGACAGGGCATGCAGTTTTTTCCCCTTGCATACTAAAGCTAATTCAACTGGGAAACAAATCTTATAAGATATCAGCTTCATTGAAGCCAAAGACAGGGACACAAACTAAGGTGAACTGAGCCAGGTCATGACCTAGAAGAGGTTCTATCTGGGAAACAAGGTGAGTGAGTAGACGACAAGTTGGACAGATTCTTATCATAGACAGATTCAACAATTATATTGGGAGGGGCGGATGTCCTAAACAAGTAGGCAAGGAGTATGTGTGACCAAACATCCAATGGGGACCCAGAGGATGATGCCCCTGGAAGCTCATGCATTTTAAGAGTTTCCAGGGCATAATTTTGACCTTTTAACTGTAAAGAAAACTTACTCTAGGAAACATTCTGGTTGTTTCACTCATTTTTAGGGGGTGGGTGGGCACTAGCTCCACTCCGCACTCCCCATGGATCCTCCTCTGCTTATTGTGACTAATATCTTGTTGCCCCTGATGTCTGAATGTATCAGGAATCATGAAGTGATACTCCAAGATAGTAACAGGGGCTAACTCTCCTGCTTCAAGAGGAAAAGGAAGAAGTTAGCCAACTGAAGAGTCAAAGCAACAAGAGAGACGATGTCATTCTCTTCACATCAGTTTATGTGTTACTTTCCCTTGTATGCCTTCAGAGTTGAGGATCTTCTAGCTGTTGATATTCTCTCCAAAACTGAAGTGCTGAACTCTTTATCATAGCTCCCCTGACAAGAGCCAGACATGAAGAAGCTTGTGTGGACACAGTTGGAATATTCATGACCTCAGCTGCTTGATTAATATTAGGGTTGCCAAAATCTTCATACTAAAGTTTATTATGAAATCAAGTAGATCACTGACCCAGCCTATGTCCCATCAGAGAGGACCAATCAGAACTACTCTGAAAGCCTGGCCTCTCACCATCTGAACTGTCTTTGGGAACAGGACTGATCGAGAGAAGGCACAAGCCCACATCCCACCTCCAGCTTATCAAGAAAGCATTAATGCCCCAAGGCTTAAAGTCCAGGAATTGGGAGACAAAGATGGCCAGTTTGCAGTTTCACCTTGTTGCAAAGAGGTCTACCACTGGGCGACCCCACAGGGTACAAATTTGGTGAAAGACAGATAGATGGAGAGACTACTCTGTGTACCTGTTGGACTCTCCTTGACAACAAATCAGCCAAGATGTTCAGCTTGCCCAGTATATGCCAGACATACACTGAGATATGCAATTGAGTGCACCAATTGAAGAAATCCCATACCCATATACAGAGTTGGGGTGATTTGACAACAACCCACCCTCAACCCCATCCCTGCATTGGAGGAGATAGTTCACCGCTGCCAAGTCATCCAACATTATCAGGACCAACTTCCAACTTCTCATGTATCAGATCATTCCAAGAAAGGAAAACATTGAAAAGGGCTTTCATCTCCAAGAGGATGGGATAAAGGAACCACTCTTCTTGCATCCGCATGCTGCTGACTGTCATGAAGCATGGCAGTAAGTGTACTCTCCAATCTAATGGACTGGCATCTGTGCAAATCATAACTTCCCACTGGGATTTCAAGGGTAATTCCTTCCACTAACCACTCTGTCATGCCACTGGTGTAGGAAGAGACATATTTCAAGCAAGATCTTATTCCAAGCCACTAACCACTCCTTCTTGCCACTGGTTAAGGAAGTCACAAATTTCAGGGCAAATTTTGGGTAAAATCATATTCCAATGATCTAAGCAACCCCAAGATAGGGTGCCACTCACCCAGTAGTGCCATCTGCAAGAGATGTATGTAGAGGAGGCTGAGAGCAAGCAGGTCTGCAGCCGCATTGACAAGGCTGAGAAAATGAAGAAACTCCCTTGTTGAATCAAAAGTCTTGACAGAGATCGGCTCTGAGGCATCAACAATCCTATCAATGCACTTGGGAGGAAACTGAACAAGGTTGATATGAGTTAGGAACTCCATATCCAGATGGACAAAATGCTGAGAAGAATGAGATCCAAGTTCACCATAAAACCTAAACTGCAGAAGAGGGTGAGGAGATATGGAATCAGTGGAGGAAATTCCATACCATAACACAGACTTGTGGTGATTTGGTCCCCCATGTGTGCGGAGATGATTCACCACCGCCGAGTTGTCCAAAATTATGAGGACAAACTTCTGTGTATCAGATCTTTCAAGACAAAGATTGACTCTGAGACATCAACAATCCAATCATTCTGCTTGGGAGATAGTCAAACAAGGTTAATATAGTTTAGGAACTGCTAAGAGGAAACAAGCTCCAACTTGTCCAAATTCATAATAAAACCTAAACTGTTTCATATCCTCAATCAGAACCAAACTTGCCATTATGCATTGGTCAGATAGAGGCTGATTGTGTATTCATTCCACCACATCAACAGTCATACTCCATGTTGAACTTGGAAGTGGCAATAAAGTGATTGAGCCAGCTTGGGTCTATAACCAGTCTCAGTTTCCCATTGGCTTTTGGGACCAGGAAGTGCCTGGAGTAAAATGCCGCTCAGGAATTCCATCATAAAATAGGCCAACAAAAGGGGTGGTGACTGGACAAAAGAGATATATAATCTATCTGAAATGACCTGGATCACCCAATCATTGTCGGGGAACAGGCTGATCCAAAACAGAAGGAGTCTGGTGCCCACAGACAAGGCACTAGCAGGTGGGTATGATGGGGAGTCTCTGTTGAGTACTAGGAGACTTGCGGGAGGAAAAACAGAGTTTCATGAGGAGATGAAGTATTCAGGAGACATTAACCAAACAAAAGTGTGACAGATGGCTTGACAAGCTGACTCCAATATACCCCCCCCCCCCAAATAATGTTAGACAGTGGAGGGGATACAATGCCCTTTCACTGACCAGTTTCTCTTCTGGACCCCTTAGAAGATTGAAGCTGACTATTGTGTGGAATTGTTTTGATAATGATCTCAGATGTTCATCTGCTTTCCTGCCTATAAATATTTTCAATGCAGGTGATCATTCAGCTATTGAGTGAAAAATGCATTGAGTGACTGCCATTTCATGGAGTTGTGTTCTAATATCTTGTAAACTTTGATCCCACATAGAGATTGACTCTCTTGATACTCTGTTCTCTTATCCAGGTAATAAAAATATCAATCAGCATATTATCCAAGGGCATACCAGGTTCTATGTGTACAAGATGACATGCACATGACTGAAGTAAAAGCATTGAGTTGTACACCACAGATAAAGGAGATCACACCCCTACGATGACCTGTCAAAACTAAAGCATTATCACCACCAAATGACAATATCTTTTCAAAGCTGATACTTCTCCTGGTGAGTTCATCATCTGATAGGTGGAAAATAATTTCCCCCATGCAGCTGCCTTTGCATACAAGCATTGATAACAAAACTGAAGTCACCCTGCTAAGACTTTTATTTTTAAGTATCGGACTACCAGTGGATACAAATGTGAACTTAAATAATTGCTATCATCTATGGCTAAATAAAAGTGCATTTATCTCTGTTTAACAATGACTTTAGATGTTTCACCCACTGTAGTCTCTATGATGGTTGATGATGAAGTTTTCATCCTAGTACAACACTATTTGCCAGCTATTTTAAAATCTGGAAACATTTTTTAAACAAGTCCTGTTTTGTCAGTGCAAGCTAGCGATAAATTATGCTCTACAAGAAACTAGTACAGTAAACATGTATTTCAAGCTCTGATAAGAGGAAGAGCTTAATTAGCATCTCCACTCTGTAAGAACAGTCATGGATTGTTTTCAACTTTTAGTTTTGCCATCTCTGAATGCTTCTTGAAGCTAATATGCCACCTGCTATCATCTTTGACACCATGCAGTGCTGTACATTTCTAGAGCTAACAGGTCGCCTGCTATCATCACTGCCACCATGCAGAACTGTATATTTCTGGAGCTAACATGTCACCTGCTATCTACTTTGCCACCATGCAGTGCTGTATATTTCTCTAGCTAACATCTTGCCTGCTGTCATCTTTGCCACCATACAGTGCTGTATATTTCTGGAGCCAATATGTCACCTGCTGTCATCTCTGCCACCATGCAGTGCTGTATATTTCTGGAGCTAACATGTCACATTCTATCCTCTTTGACACCATGCAATGCTGTATATTTCTGGAGCTAACATGTCACCTGCTGTCATCTCTGTCACCATGCAGTGCTGTATATTTCTGGAGCTAACATGTCACCTCCTGTCATCTCTGCCACTATGCAGTGCTGTATATTTCTGGAGCTAACACATCAACTATCTTCTCTGCCAGCATGCAGTGCTGTATATTTCTGGAGCTAACATGTCACCTGGTATCATCTTTGACACCATGCAGTGTTGTATATTCTGGAGCTAACATTTTGCCTGCTGTCATCTTTGACAACATTCAGTGTTGTATATTTCTGGAGCTAACATGTTGCCTGCAATCATCTTTACCACCATACAGTGCTGTATATTTCTGGAGCTATCATGTCACCTGCTGTCATCTCCAACGCCATGCAGTGCTGTATATTTCTGGAGCTAATATGTCGCCTGCTGTCATCTCAGCCGCCATGCAGTGCTGTATATTCCTGGAGCTAACACATCGCCTGCTATCATCTCTGCCGCCATGCAGTACTGTATATTCCTGGAGGTAACATGTTGCCTGCTATCATCACTGATGACCTTAATACAGGTCACTGACACATATATTCCTCGCAAAATTTCAATGCTTATTTCTCCATTCCATGAGCCAACATTACAAAATAGGGACTCAACTCAACATGACCTTGCAGTCAATTTATTTACTAACTTATTCTTTCCTCTAAGACTAGCATCTCATTCCAATAATCAGAACACCTTGGAAGATACTGGGAAAAAGATATTTCAATTGTCAGTAGATTTTTATGATGCGGTGCTTGAATGGCGTGCATCTCTGAATCATCTGGATGGTATTCTAAGCATGGCATTTGTGATACATGTTAAACCAAACTTCAACTACTTGTACATGTGACTGACCCAGGATTTCAAACAAGTAGATTTGTAAATTTTGATCAGTAGATTAAGTACTAAACCAGTAGACTTTTTTTATTGGCATAAATTGTACGGGTTTCTAAGGGACTGAAAACAACATAAGTGCATTTTCTGCCATAATATGTATTCTCTTCATACTATAAAAAACAGCAAGTTTCGAACATGAATCAGATTCAGATTCTGATGGAAAATGTTACAATTATAATGAATTAATATGAGCCAGTACATTATCAATTAAATAAAAAAGGAACAGTTGTATATCTTTTGGTTCACTGCAATTTTTTTTTAAAAATAAATAAAATCCACAAGCATTTGTAATATCCTTCACAAGATCACTGTCTGGTGACCACTGAAGACATTAATGTGATTATTAAAGTTCACACTTAACAGGCTCTCAACAATTTTCTGGTCCAGAATTTCCCTAAATATAAAATATAAAAATTAAATTTAAATTTAAAAGATAACTGTTTGTGGCTATATTGCAGGCTGGAATACCAAGAAATCTGGAAGAAATACTCTGAACTGTTTGATCATACACATGGACTATAATATTCAACATTTTATCATTCCCTTGATCATTTGATTCATGAATAATGACACTAAACTTCTGACTCCTACACATTTCAACTTTTCCTACACATTTCAACTTTTGTCCCAGTGGAAGCTAGGGCAAGAGTGATAATGTGTGTTGTCTTTGTACGCTGGCATGAAAGTTTTGTGTAATCTCAGTCTGGAAACATGACTTTAACCAGTTTAGTAAATTGATCTGCTATGAGGAATGGTAAATTGTGCTCGGCTTCAAACTTTGCAAACAACAAAATCTCTGCAAGTGCCACTTTTTCCACTTTTGATCCAGTCTCAAATAAGGCCTTCAAAGTGGGTGTGTTTGTTACAAAAGAATCATTGCTCCTATATGATGGTGTCTGCATATATGCCTCCGGTGACATCATTTATTCCTAAATATATACTATCTCAGAATCCACTTTGCATGAAACACAAATGCAAACTCAGGACCTTTGCTACTCGCATGCACATATTAAATTCTAATATCCAAGTATTGCTGAACTTGTAATATATTTTAGTCAGCAGTTTCCTGGCATTGAGAAAAATGGTGGCCTATACTGCATATGTTTGTTTGCTATGGGGATACGGGCACATCAGTAATGGGTTTATCATTGAAAATAGGCCCTAAATATTATGCAAAAAGCATCAAGCATTGGTTCATAATAGGAAAATTTTGCTTCTCTCCATAACAAAATTAAATAACTAAAAATATTTCCACGTGACACTGAGCGGGTACAAGTATATACTGTAACAAAAAACAGTGATAAATTGCCTGCTCAGCATGACATATGGAAGAACATTGGTAACACTACCTCCACAAAATATGGTATAAACATAAATGTATCAATCTATTACTTAGTCTCACCTGTATGTGACCTCATATGAAACCTCAGCAAGGACAGTCGGGGAAAAGTGTGATTGCACTGTCTACATGTAAACCCCTGCTGATTTTTGTGAGTCGGAACATGGTACCTGTAAGTACTAAGTGTACGGAACTGCTTTTGACAAATAAAACATGTGTAAGTCTTTGCTTTTCCTCCTCCATGTACACTTTGCAGGAGATCTTGGAATTGTGCAGAATCTGTCAATGTAAAGCTGCTAGTTTCACATCCATGGGCTGCTAAAAAATAAAGAGAAATAAACACACTAAAATAATGGAGCAGGACTGTCTATTTCAAAGAAAGAAAAATTTCTCAACAAGTGATTCATAGATTCATAGCCTGCATCTGTGCCATGAAATATGACTTGTAAAAACTTGGAACACAATAGATTGATTCTTAATGCTGATGCAACCATTGTCACCACCAGAACAATAATAATAATAATAATAATAATAATACTTTATTTCAAGAGGGTAACCAAGTTAACGGTATAAACACTAATCTCCCCTACTGCCCTCAAAACAACAAATAATAACAATTAAACAATCAAACTTTTTCTTCAACCTTGTGCACACTTCACAAATTCAGCACTTGCTTATACTGTTACACTTACTCTTTCTTTCTCTCTCTGTCTCCATTTCTTAAACACACAAAAAACACACACACACAACAAAGGTAATGTATCTACACACATAGAAGAACTTCAGTTAGATTGCTGTTCAAGAAGGTACTTTTTGCAACCATTCTTAAACTCTTCAATAGTGCTTTCAACTTTAAAATTAGCTGGTAGTGAATTCCTTAATAACACTCTTGAAAATGTTAGATTTTGCTCTTGTGAGAAAAAGCTTGCTGGTATCTAGTGATCTTAAATTATATGAAGTGGAGTCAGTATCGATGTCAAGTTTTCATTCAGGAGACAAGTTATGAATATATCTGAACACATAAATAAGTTTGTGGCAAGTGATTCTATTTTTTTTACTGTAAACCAGTTTAATTCTTTAAACAACTTCAGGGATGGTGCATTGACACTGGCATCAAGAATCAAATGCACTACTCTCTTTTGTAGTTTGGAAACTCCACCAATTTCTTTGTTGCATGCATTACCCAAAATGGTACAAGCATAGTCAATCAGAGGTAAGACATAACCATTACTGAATAATTCTTTTGCTTTTAGAGGAATGTAGGCCTTCATTCTATCTAACAGGGCAAGACGGGATAAATTACTAGAACATACATTTTGTATATGAATGGACCAAGATTAAGATTCATCCGCATAAGGTCCTAAAAGCTTTTAATTGCCCACATGAACTAAATTAACTCCATTAAGTGACACATTCGGTTTGACAGCATCAATTTTTAACATATTCTTTGAACCAATTACCATTACTTTTGATTTCTTTAGGTTGATTCTCATATAATTAGTCAGACACCTATCATTCCCATTTCTCAAGTCAGCATTTAGATTGGTTTCAATGTCATGAAAGCTGCTTGAGGAAGCGTGCAATGTTGTGTCATCTGCATACATATCACAGTCACTAGACTCAATCATTTGAGGAAAATCATTAATATATAATAAAAACAAAAGAGGTCCAAGTAGAGTTCCATGTGATACACCATGAGAAATTGTCTTTAATGTTGATAAATTGGAACAATTGGAACCAATCCTAACTAGATGTGTTGTATTATTTAGATATTATATGAACCAGTGCAGAGTAACATCATCACATTTGTGCAGTCTAAGTTTATACAGTAGTTTATGATTAACAACGTCAAATGCTTTCTGGAGGTCAACAAACAGGACACCTATCACTTTACCTTCATCCAAATCTTTCAATCATTTGTCAGTTAATTTAGCGAGGCAATAATACAGGAGTGACAAGGCCTAACACTGAATTAAGAACCAATTATAAATCTAAATGCCATTAAATAATTATATAACTGCCTGTAACCTTATTTTTCAAAGAGTTTTGAAACTAAGGTTAGTACAGTTATTGGTTTCTAGTTGTTTTGGTCAGAAGACAGGCCTGCTTTACAGAAGGGGGTAACCATGGATACTTTCAGAAGATCAAGAAAGCGACACCTATGTCTTACCATGCTTACAAAGGCAAGACAAAAGTATTTCATCACATCACATATACAGGTATATCAGGGATATTTAAATTTTCCTAAGTGCAACTGCTGTTTGTAATACATATTTACTAAAACAAAACTGTTTCAACCCCTCTATAGCTCTCATCAGGTGGTAGCAGCAAGCCATAAGTTCATCCCTATGATTTGCTATGGATTTCCACACAAGTTTTTTGGCTTTTTTTTTTAACAAAACGATATTTACACACTATTTCTATCAGAGATCAAGACGTTGCCACATTTGCACTATGTTAAATCCACTCACTTAAAGTTCATACATTTAGCAAAAGCATTCTCTTTCTTTTGTTGATACAGATGTCTGTTTTGATTTCCCTTCCACTTCCTGATTGTTGGCATAGAATCAAAGTCTTTTATATCAACATCAACAAGATTTATTCTCATAAGTTCATCATAAATGTCAACACTCAGCCTGCACTGCAGCTTTGTTTTGATCAAATTCTGCGTGTGAAAATCTGAGCTCACACTCCATGCTTGACACTGGATGTACCAATCACATTTGGGTACTGTCCTTTCATTGAAACTAGTTTTGTCAGTAATTCAGCTGCTGATAGTTCGCTATACTGTTGTACACTTTGTACCTGAGAATCCCCCATTCCTTCTTTACTTTGTCAACACTGATGACTGCATCACTGTTCTGCCTTGGCTGACCACAAGGAGCAATCAAAGTGTCTATGTGATCATTATCAACTGTGGCATGTCACAAACATTTTCAGAAACACAGTGAAAGCATTAAAATTCCCCAAGTCTAGAAATCTATCATGTACGTTTGGATGAATAATCTGTACACACTATACTGCTTTGGCTGGCAAGTCATTGTCATGTGACAAACACTTCAGTTTTATCCCTCTGAAGTTACCTCTGTTGTGCATGACTGTAAGAAACTAATGGCAGTGTAGCCCAAAATATGGGGTGCTTCTTTGAGGTATTCAGCTTCCAGCAATTTCAAAAATCCATCAATATGTTCCTACATGGTAATGTACAGCAAATCTTGTCTGCAAACACAAGTTAAGGGTTACAGTTTTCATCATTATTATGCTTATGCTTTGACATGGTGAGTAGTGCTCTCTCAAGCAGTAAAACTAGGACTGATATTTATTAATATCTCATCTAGGCATATATAAGCCTATCAATTAAAAAAAAGACACCATTTAGAACAAACATCTTTACTGAGAAGCTGATCTTTCAAATCTACCAATCTACTCTTCATTAAAGAGCTAAGCTGCCCTTTCTACCCTTTTTTAACCAGCTAACTGTGAGCAGTATGGCCTTCAGGCAGTTGAGCTGTAACAAGCTTTGTCTGTGATACCTCTATTGATTGTCCAACAAAGAAACAATGTAAACTAGACTTAGTTACATCTGAATAAAGTTTAGTAAACAACACCTTTATTGACTGTCCGACAAAGAAATAATTTGTAAACTAGACATAGTGACATAGTGAATTTTACTTTGTTAAGGTGTTTATTTCAGTTTTATGGAAAAACAAATCATAGACAATTTTATATTATATTTTGGAATATCCTATGACCAATATAAGGTTACTCAGAGATATGTCAGTCAAAACCTCTTGCCGGACATGTCTGGGAAATACAGGGATATAAGGAAGCCTGAGGTATACCATGGAAGGCGGCCCAACAAATTTTAAAGTCAGAAAGTAACCCAGATGCCTACCAAGAAAAGAGCCAATGCAGCACAGCTTAAATTCAGTAGCAAAGGCTCTTTCATGAACAACTTAAGACTTCACTTTTGCCACATTATGAGTCTTTGATAATTTTTTTCAATTAAGTTGTGATGTATATTTTGTTTTGAAAATATGTTGAACAATCCCATACCCAGCATTCTAGTCATCAATGGGCTCTGGACAAAATATTTGTCATACCTTGAAGGAGTAACACCATCATTAAACAAGAGTCCCTTGAATTAACTGACGTTATAATAGGAGAAAAGACTTTCCAGGAATTTATGATAAGACCATTTCTTCCTTTTAACTGCTGAGTGTTGAAACCATCTGATATTCCTCAGTGATAACAAGGTTTTCAAATTAGCTGCTGTGGTGGACATATTGGATGTCAGATTGGTACCAGTTTCATTTAGGACAAAGTAGACATAATTAGAAGTATTTTGGTCAAAACCCCATGTCATAATGATCATCCATTCAAGCAGAGTAGTGACAACAAGATTTTCACAACTGCTGTCATGGTAGCCATGCTGGATGTATGACTTGCACCATTTTTATTTCGGACCAACTAGGTATCATAAGAAGTCTATTGGTGAAAACTCATGTTGATATAGCCATCTATTTGGGAGCAGAGATTACAATATTTTCAAGAGAGCCACCATAGTGGCTACATTGAAGGTTAGTCAGTTTCATTTAGGACCAAATAGACACTATAGGAACTCTTCTGATGAAAACCCCATGGCACAATGACTTTCCCTTTAAGACGGGCAGCTAAAACAAAATTTTCAAGATGGCCACATACTGGACATCAGATTAGCACCAGTTTAATTTACTATCAACAAAACATTATAAGAAGTCTTTTAGTGAAAACTCCATGACAAGATGTAGTGATAATACGATTTTGAAGCTAGCCACTGTGGCAGCTATATTACACCCCAGATCAGCACCATTTTCATTTAGGACAAACTAGACATCATAAGAAGTCTTTTAGTGAAAATCTCAAGTTTGATACAACAATCCATTCAAGAGGAGTAGTGATAACAATATCTTCAAGATGGCTTCTGTGATGGCCATATTGGACCCCATATCAGCACCATTTTCAGTTAGGACTAACCAGACATCATAAGAAGTCTTTTAGTGAAAACTCAGTGTTGATATTACCATCCATTCAGGAGAAGTTGCGATAACAAAATTTTCAAAATTTCAAAATGGCTTCTGTGGTGGCCATATTGGATAGCAGATCTGCACCATTTTCATTTTGGACCAACTAGACATCTTAAGAAGTCTTAAAGAAAACCCTATGATGATACGACCATCTATTCAGAAGGAGTAGTGAGAACAAGATTTTGAAGATGGCTGCCATGGCAGCTATATTGGATGTCAGATCAGCACCATTTTCATACGTTGCTGTTGTTCATCCTTCAAGTTCGAAGATGACCACGACATCATTAACTGGTTTTTTTTGTTGTTGAGTGGTTGATCAAGCCAATTTATGCTCTGAACTGTCTGCGGCATACTGGACAGGAGATGTAGAAGATCTTCTTCGGTAGTCACTCCTCTGGCATCCTGGTGACTTGACCTGCCCATCACAACTGTAATTTCATCAGCAGAGTGTGGATGCTTGTAGTGCCAGCATGTGTGAGAACCTCAGTGTCTAGGACCCTGTCCTGCCATCTTATCCTCGTAAGTTTCCTCAGGCAGCCCATGTAAAAATGGTTCAGCTTCATGGCCTAGCATCTGTACACCATCCAGGTTTCACAACCATACAGCAAGGTCAGCAACACAATGGCTTTGTAGATCTTAAGTTTTGTTTGCAGACTGATGCCTCTGTGCTCCCACACATTTGCATGTAGTCTACCAAAGGCCACACTTGCTTTAGCAATTCTGGCATTGGTTTCATCATCGATGTGGACTGTATGTGACAGTGTGCTACTGAAATAAGTGAATTTATCCACTGTCAGGATGGTTTGGCCATTTACAGTGATGGTAGGATCTGTGTAAGACTTTCCTGGTGCAGGCTGATGCATCACCTCTGTCTTCTTGATACTGATCGTGAGACCAAAATTGATCACAAACAATCAATTCCTGTAACTTCATCTTTGCCTGTAGTCTCCTCAGATTGAAGAGCTTGCCATCAGTCTGGTATCTGATGTTGATTCCAGTGTCATGGTCATGGAAGACATCAGTAAGATTGCAGAGAACATCATACTGAAGAGGGTCAGGGCCAACACTCAGCCTTGCTTGACTCCACTGGTCACTAGGAATGGTTCATTTGACACACCGTCATCCATGACACAAGCAAGCATCCCATCATGGAATTGATGCACCATTATGATTAATTTGTCTGGGCATCTAAATTTTGCCATGTTCTTCCAGAGGTCTCCACTGCTGACTTTGTCAAAGGCTTTTGTCAGGTCAATGAATGCCATGTACAGGTTGGAGTTCTGTTCCTGGCATTTCTCCTGGAGTTGACGAGCTGCAAACACCAGGTCTGTGGTCCCTCATCCTTTCCTGAAGCCACACTGACTCTCTGGCAGGAGTCCTTGATCGATGTGATGCACAAGGTGATTCAGCAGAATTCTGGCGAGGATTTTACCAGCTATTGACAGCAAGGAGATGCCCCAGTGGTTGTCACAGGATTGCTGTTGCCTTTCTGCTTGTACAAGTGGAGGATGGATGCAGCTGTGGCAGCCATATTGGATGTGCAAGCAGCACCATTTTCATCTAGGACTGACTAGACCATAGTTTGAATGTGTGCGTGAAGTTTCATGTCAATCCTCCAAGTTAGGAGGAGGAACGATAACAAGCTTGTGCTAACAGATGGACGGATGTCAGTCAAAGTATTACAGATGACAGACACTGTCATCACATAAGCTCTTCTGGTCGTTGACCAGTAGAGCTAAAAATAATTTGAAAGGTCAACTACAGTAACTCTGATGACAACTATAGTAACTTTGATGACAATGTATAATACTATAACTCTGATGACAACTATAGATACTTTGATGACAACTTATAATACTAGTAACTTTGGATGCAGCTGTGGCAGCCATATTGGATGTGCAAGCAGCACCATTTTCATCTAGGACTGACTAGACCATAGTTTGAATGTGTGTGTGAAGTTTCATGTCAATCCTCCAAGTTAGGAGGTGGAACGATAACAAATTTGTGCTAACAGATGGACGGACATCGGTCAAAGTATTACAGATGACAGACACTGTCATCACATAAGCTCTTCTGGTCGTTGACCAGTAGAGCTAAAAATAATTTGAAAGGTCAACTACAGTAACTCTGATGACAACTATAGTAACTTTGATGACAATGTATAATACTATAACTCTGATGACAACTATAGATACTTTGATGACAACTTATAATACTAGTAACTTTGATGACAACTATAATAACTTTGATGACAACTTATAATAGTAGTAACTTTGATGACAACTATAGTAACTTTGATGACAACTATAGTAACTTTGATGACAACTATACTAGTAACCTTAATGACAACTATACTAGTAACTTTGATGCCAACTATACTAGTAACTTTGATGACAACTATAGTAGTAACTTTAATGACAACTATACTAGTAACATTGATGACAACTATAGTAACTTTGATGACAACTTAATAACTTCAATGACAAATCACAATATATTTTATTAGACATTGCCATTCTTCAAACAGCATCATTTATTATACTGTATCTCCACCCTGTGACCCAGAATCATTATCCCAGCTACCCAGAATCATTACCCCAGCTACTCAGAATCATTACCCCAGCTATCCAGAATCATTATCCCAGCTACCCAGAATCATTATCCCAGCTACCCAGAATCATTACCCCAGCTACTCGGAATCATTACCCCAGCTATCCAGAATCATTATCCCAGCTATCCAGAATCATTATCCCAGCTACCCAGAATGATATATATATATATACAACCTGGAGTTCAGCAATACAAAAAAAGTTGTTTATAATTAAGGAAAAGATTTTATTTATTTGTATAGTACTTTCTATGTGACAATGTACATTATTACTTTCAAATACAACCCAGAGGGCACTGCCATTTTCTAAAAGAGCAGCATACATTGGAACATTGGAATACCAAACTCAAACAGTACTTTATTGGAATACCAAACTCAAACAGTACTTTATTGGAATACCAAACTCAAACAGTACTTTATTGGAATACCAAACTCAAACAGTACTTTAGATTTAGATAATGACAATGTTAATGTTCTTTAAACAAACAGTGTTGCACCTTGGTGTACTTGTCAAGGGAATATTTTATGTACCTCTATCCTCTGTCCCCCTATAATGATCAAGCTATGTATTTTTTAGATTTTGGGTTGGAAAATGGACCCTGGGTTTACTGAAGGTGCAACACTGAACAAGTGTGACTGTAAGTCCATTTTAAAACATCTCTGTTTGTTTAGCCAAAATTTTATTTTATTCTCACTTCATCATTCATATATGATCATTCTGCTTGTTTTTTTCCTTTGTCTATAGCAACCTACTACACTTATTATGTCTTGTACATCATGTATATGTGCTGTCTATATTAATACTATTTTAGCAATGCAGAAAGTAATGCTTCAGCACCATCTACTTTTTGTGAGAACACAGATTTCACAAGCTATGCTAAGCATACCATATTAAAAACTGCACTGATGCTTGACTCATATATTTTATTTTTTATGCCTATGGTGCAGTCTCTTTACTTTTATACCAATAAATAACAGGAATGAAGTGATGCTTTGATATGTATAGAATATCCTGATAATTTCTTGCCAATATGATATATTGTGAACCCATATAGCAATACTTGAGATATGTTAAAAAAATAAAATTATGTTCATGAATAAAAGCATGGTTTATTAAACACATATTTCAGATGTATCTACAATTACTGGAAAACTTTATATAAAGATCTGTACAGTCATTACAACTCACTGGGAAAGAGTTGATATTCGCATGTGACAGAAGAACCATAACAATTTGTTTTTTTTTAAATTTCAAGACTGTTATTATTTTAAAGACATGAAATTTGTTAAACAGCAAAAGAATAGTAAGTATCACAATACATATCATATTGGGTCATTCTTATTGCAATACATATACTGTGACTAAAGTGGCAACACACACCTCTATTGAATAATGCCAGACTGTATTCCGACAATTAACCAGTCGATGGCCATGGTCACAAAAGGTTAGCCATGATGATGCAATGAACTGAATGAAATACATTGTTCTGACGGGTGATTTTTCTAATTATGTGCTTATATAAATATATGAGCAAAATCTGCACTTCTTATTAACAGAAAATATAGTAATATTTTCTATTCTTGTTGTTGAAATGTGGGGGGGGGGGGAGAGCACAGACATGTTCTCTGGCCTAAATACAGATCATGCCATTAGCGACTGCAATTTCAAGAACTGAATTGCTAAATTTGGTACCTGTTACAGCTATATAGACAGTGCACAGTGTGACTAACTTATCCCATTTGCATATGCAGAGAATCGGAAAAAGGAAAAGAAGTATTTATTTGAGAATGCGTATTTATTTGAGAAACACTAAAATGCCAAGTGTCATGTGCATATGCTCAGAGGGAAGTATAGTTTTCTGTGGTAAAACTTGAATCAGTGATGGAAAATTTATATCCAAAAGGTGTCAAACCATAAGGAAGTGAATGACAAGTTCTTATGACAATTTTTTTTTTTTTTGCAATTTTTTTTTTGCAACACCGATTGTGAGTGAGGCAATACTGATTGTTGAATATTTTGTCTGTAAACCATGTAAGAAAGTCAATGGAATGAGACAAGTGTTCCATTGAACCCAGTGTTCCATGTGTATCTGTGCAATGATTCCCCCCACACACCTTGTGACCTGTTAAAATTTGAACACAAAACTTAACACTGACAACAATGACAACATTACTGCCACTGATACCCAAGTCTCATCATGCGTATGCAGGTGAGACAATTATTATCGATAATATGCAGGCGAGACAATTATTATCCATAATATGCTGGTGAGACAGTTATTATCCATAACATCCTGGTGAGACAATTATTATCCATACTATGCTGGTGAGACAATTATTATCCATAATATGCAGGTGAGACAATTATTATTCCTAATATGCAGGTGAGGCAATTACTATCCATAATATACTTAGGAGTGGGATTGTGCGAATTCCTTCTATCCTATTAGACAGTTATCTCAAGTTTTTAATGGGTTAGATGGAGCTTTCTCACCCACCAGAGAGAGTTATCTCAAGTTTTTCCAGGGTATACAAGTTCATACACTATCTTGGTGACATCATTCACTAGGCATCATCATTGTGCATAATGTAAAATGCAAGCAGTACTTAGACTTTAATATTGTGCAAAGTTTTCACTAAAACATAATGTGTGTTGTAGGCAAGACAAAGAATCTCCCCACATATGGACAGGATTTGGAAATCTAACACTTGGGGAGTAAGATTTGTACCAGGGACTTAGAAAGCCTTATCCATGACACAAATCTTATCCCCTTGGATTTAAGTTCCATATCCTGCCCACATATATAAGGAAGATTCTAGTAATCTCACATCTATGTAACTTTTTAATTTATTCTAATAAATCTAAAACTTTAAAAAATTTCAAAATTAGAAAAAGCAAATCTTTTGACTTTGCAATCCTTTCTGTGATACCTGTCATTTGTTGCATATTGTTCGTTGATTTTCTTCTGCCAACTTTTTCTCCCCAGTCTCCAGTTGCCTCAAGATTACTTGTATCCATCTCCTCTTTTATGTTCACAATAACAAAGTCTTCAGGAAGTGTTTCCATGTTATTTGGAATGTCAGTCACATTACTGGATACACCGCACTGTGAGTAATATTTATCCTTTCTTGTTGGTAAATCTGATGACGGCTGAAATGATTGTGAATCTTTGGGTTGTGATGCTGAATTAAATGTAGTGCCAATGGAAACTGGATAGTGAAGCTGTTCAAATGTCCTTCTCTCTGTGCCCCTTTCTGTATATTCACTTGACATCTCAAAATGCCCAAGACCTTTGTTTGACCTTCCACCAACAACCTTAGAGTGACTAATGGATGGTAATGCACTATTACCCATAATGGATGGAAATGTACTATTATCTGTTACATTTGATGACTTATTTGGTAGCTGATCTCTGTCTATTCTACGTCGCGAGCTTCTGAATGGATATGAAGTCACAGGTAGTCTTGAACTACTCATATATGTTATCTCTTTAGATGTGCAGTGTGATGACAAGCTGTCAGCCATATTGGAGTTTGACAAGGCATCCTGGGAATATTCCTCAATATCTGCATGTTCCTCCTTCATTTCATCAAATTCTCTGAAATTGAAAACTACAGCAACTGCAATGGCTCAACATCACAAATCCCCATGCTTTTCATGGCATACTCCAAACCTGCCTTCCCCCACCCCCAGTATTCACCCACAACCCCCAATTCTAACTTTTATACAAGTGACCTTTAACCCCATCCCAATGGGGTCACATAGGGGGAAATAACTATATAGTTTTGTGAATTTCCACCTAGTGGTTTAGGATCAGAAGCAGTAATGAACAGACGGACAGACTGACAGACAGTATCACAAAGCATGGGATAATTATCAAAGCCAATGTAAACAGTGCACTATTATTACAGCGAAGTCAATGTTTACAACACAAGTGCTACAGAAGACCTACTGTTAAATACAAAACATATAGTCTTTTCTTAAATTGTATAATAAGTTCATGTATCACACAATATACGATTTCAGCTATCCAAGGTAATGTTACAGCAAATGATGATTCAATGAGAACTTGAATTATATTAGGCTATGAAAGTATTAAGATGATGACGGTTGTCAAAATCCATTTGCTCAGTGAAGGCCCGAAATATTCCTTTATAAAATAATAACTTAAACTTATTCCCAGCCTTTAAATGGGCTCACATTAATTTTTATTTTTTATGTTTGAATGATTAAAGAGAAAAATAAGATTTTACTTTTGGTATGTACTGTATGTAGTAGCGTTTTACAGTACCTCAGGATAATAGTGGCTACATGGTGCCAACTAAATGTAAAGTTAGATAAATGTAAAAATGAAGAATCAAACAACAACTATAGAACAATAAACCCTTCCAAATAAATGTAATCATGAAGTACAACAAGATAAAATATAAAAGATCAAGGTAACACATTGTAAAATGCTTCAAGTACATGGCCAAAATGCATTATATATAACAACATTCCCTCAAAATGTCCAAGATTTTTCAGGTGGTATATCATCATACAGTTTCTTGATAGAGTTCACATTAAAATACTTTAATTTTGTCTTTCAGCGTGAAAGTCGACACACTCAACAAGAATGTGTTCCACTATCACTGGGCACTAGCATGGTATGCACTCAGGTCACAGTTTTCCCTTCAGAAGTATGCACGAGTCAGGTATGTGTGTTCAATACATGATTGACACAATACCACTGCATTTGTTCTTTCGGAGGAATGTCACTCTCCAATAGTGGGTCTGATGTTCTGAAGTTTGTTTTTTTTTTACACATTTTACCAAGTATGAAGAACATGCCGATTTATACAATATTTGAAGTCAGTATATGGAATCTTCCATTCTGAAATGATATGGGGCCCCGGGTGGCCGAGTGGTCCTAAAATAGTCTAAATGCCCAGACCTTTTATTTTCATGATACTGTCTACAACTCTGGATTTTCACTTTTATTTTCATGATACTGTCTAAAACTCTGGACTTTCACTTTTATTTTCATGATACTGTCTAAAACTCTGGATTTTCACTTTTATTTTCATGATACTGTCTACAACTCTGGATTTTCACTTTTATTTTCATGATACTGTCTAAAACTCTGGATTTTCACTTTTATTTTCATGATACTGTCTAAAACTATGGATTTTCACTTTTATATGCTATACAAAATTCACAGGCAAGTGACAGAAAATTCAACTTGCCTAGAAACATTTCAACTTGACCCAGGCTACCTGACAATTCCTTCCCTTCTGGATTATGTAATTGAAAAAACAAAATTCCTTTATTTTTACACCTTTATACTGAGATGTGGTAATACAATACCAATAGCCTTTATTGTCTGCCACTTTTTCTGTATGTGTATCTGTCAATCCATAACTATAAATATCACCCGCATACTACTGTAACAGTAACTTAGTAACCATAACAAGGATTTAGCAAGTTATATCTTCCATTATTTTTTCACAACATTGCTGCTCTTTTCAATTGATTACTGACTGTAACATTAGTGCAATATCTATTTCATTCCAATTCCTGCTCTCTATATGTATCTGAGAAAACTCGATTTAAGGTACTATATATACTTGCATATAAGTCAGATCCAACTGCCAATTGCACAGACCCAGATCTGCCATCACATAATGCGCTGGCAGATCTGGGTCTATGTAGTTTGCTAGGAGTAATCAGTAGAACAATCAACACAGACCCTGATCTGCCAGTGCATTATGCTATGGTAGATCTAGGGCTATGTTATTTACAATTGGAACTGACATATGTGAATAAACATGGTACTAACAAGTGTAAATACCTGTTGCCAAAAAGAAAATTTGGTAAAATGAACATACCCATTATATAGCGAGATTAAATGCTCCATAAGAGAATCCGAATTCATCTTCATTGCCTGTTCTATCCCATAGTATCTCATTGCAAGTGTCTCTGCAACACTTATTCCTATCCGCCTTTGTGCCCATTGCACATGAAGATTTAATAAATGCTCAATAAGGGCATCGCTGTCTTTGTTTGCTTTTGCTCGAATAGTTTCATATATCTGCAGAATATTTGTGGACAGGTAGATAATGCCCTTTACATCAGCTGAACCCATGGTCTTCTGATGGTATATCCCTCTTACAGCATGATATAGTGCATTAAATTTGTTTAAAAAAATGACTGAACATGTTGAACATTTCTAAAGTTTAAAGAGTTACTTTATCATGTGGCCTCTTTGCCTTATCTTTTATACTAATATTACACTAACATGCCTTCTTAAATGTTATCTTTCTAAGATTCCAATCAAGCAAGCAAGCTTTATTTAGATGTCCTAAATGACTGTATATGGTAAAATGTTATTTGACTGCATCATGGATAATAACTGCAACTGGATCACAACACTGAAAAGAAAAGAAAAGACATACATGTCAAATACATTCAGCAACTAGCTTACACACACAAAAAGCAAGTATAGAAGTAAAAACTTTGAACATTTAGAAATATTTTCTTACAACTGATTTTGTGTTCATTTTACAAGTTAACAAGAGTCCCTAGAAGGGACTGATGCTCTACCAAGCGAAAAGAATTTCCAGGAAATCAAGATAAGACCATTTCTTCCTTTTAAGAATGTCTACCATGTTGAATGATGAAAACACTTGGACTAATTGCCAACTCTACAAATACTCACAGCATGTGTCCAAAATCACCACTTCACATGAAAATAAAGTTAAATATACTGTATTTCCATCAACAAAGACAATTTTATTTCAGGGCAGGGGATGCTTGGCTTGGACTTATAATGGATTTCTTGAACTGTGTTAAGACATAAACAATAGATCTAACACCAGCACTGTCACAAGAGCCACCCTCAACTTGGCCCATAACCTCCACTCTTATCTGTGCCTGTCAAGCAAAGTCATAAAAACAAACTAGCTTGCTCAAGTAGACACAAGCTACACAGGGCCTAATTACTTAACAGCCCCCTCTCCCCTTTCCCTGGTAGACCCAGATACTCTTCATCAAATTGTATAAGACAATGTCTCTAATCAAGATAATGAAAATCTAAGTACAGACAGGCACAAGTCACATAGTGCCTAAATATATAACAGCTCCTCTCTTCAAGCCCAGGTAGACCCAGATATACTTCATCAAAGTGAAGAAGACAATGAAACAAATCATGAGACTTCTTTTAAACACAATTCAAGTCACAGTTCACGGTGCCATGGAAAATTATGTTCTAAGTGACTTGATAGTTATGATCAGTGATCTTAATCTATATGTGCATGTGTGTGTGTGTGTGTATATATAGTTTAGGAGGAGTAGCGATAACAAATTTGTGCTAACAGACAGAAGGACATCGGACATCAGATCAGCACCATTTCCCATTTAGGACCAAGTAGACATGATAAGGAGTCTTTTAGTGAAAACCCATGTTGATATGCCCGTCCATTCAGGAGGAGTAGCTTTAAGATTTTCAAGATGGCTGCCATATCTGACATCAGATCTGCCCCATTCTCATTTATGACCAACTAGACATCATAAGAAGTGGTGAAAACCCCCATGTTGATATGACCATCCATTCAGTAGAAATAGTGATAAATGAATTGTCAAGATGGCTGAAATGGTGGCCATACTGGACACCAGATCAACACCATTTTCATTTAGGACTAACTAGACATTACAAGAAGTCTTTCAGTTAAAACCCCATGTTGATATGTCCATCCATTCAGGAGTAGTAGCAATAGCAAGATTTTCATAATGGCTATTGGATGTTATGTCAGCACCATTTTCATTTAGGACCAAGTAGACATCATAAGAGGTCTTTTAGTAAAAATTCCATGTTCATATGACCTTCCATTCAGGAGGAGTAGCAATAACAAGATTTTCAAGATGGCTGTTGTGGAGGCCATATTCAATGTAAGATCTGCACCACTTTTATTTCGGACCAACTAGACATCATAAGAAGTCTTTTAGTGTAAACCCCATGTTGATATGACCATCTATGTAGGAGGAGTAGCAATAACAAGATTTTCAAGATGACTGCCATGGTGGCCATATTGGACTTCAGATTGGCACCATTTTCCGGCACCATTTTCATTTCGGACTAAGTAGACATCATAAGAAGTCTTTCAGTGAAAATCCCATGCTGATGTGACCATCCATACTCCTCACACCACTAGGGGTAATGTTAGTGGGCAATTCAGAAAAAATTGTCTGACACCACTAGGGGTAATACTAGTGGGCAATTCTGAAGAAATAGTCTCACAGGGTAATACTAGTGAGTAATTCAGAAGTAGTAGTCTCAGACCACTAGGGTAATGCTAGTGGTCAATTCAGAAGAAATATTTTTCCTCATCTGTGAAATTTTGCTTCAACATGCCAGGAAAACAATGTTGACTTCATTACCACAAATCAACCATACTCACCTGTATTTCCCTAACTGACTGCATATTCTGCCAAAAGCTGAGCATCTGTGAGGTTTATAATTACAAAACTTATGTTTAGAGGCATAAACAAGAAGAAATGGACTTTTATATCAATTGTTTGTTTATACAGTAGCTCCCTGTGCCCTCACATATGCACAGTTATACTTTTACTGCCAATAATACAAATGTGAAACTCCTAGACCTGAGTGAAATCCTAAGATTTTTCAACCCCAAAATAAAATACTGCTTGTTCAAGAAATTTTGAGACTGAAAATCATCAAGAAAAGAAAAAAAAAGAATTTATCCAATATTTCATCTGAAAATGTAGCTAATTTGCCTTCAACATGTATCATTAATCTATAGTCACAAACAATTGCCCATTTTCAAGTTTACTGTTTAATAATCTCAATGCAGTTTGGCAGCAATTTTTAGATCCAAGATGGAAAGTTTTTAATATTTTTAAACTATGATGAGCATTTTATGCATTTTACTACTACCTGACTTGTTGAGGAATGAATTAAAATAAATTGGCTTGTAACTCACTTATCCATGTTTCCCATTAATTTGTCATCCTCTTGGAGGGCAAAAGTCACTTCGCCTGAAATTTGTAGTCCTGCATAGCCCCTACATGATGAGGCCAGAATGACTATACTGCAGAATAGCAATATCTGAGGTTGAAGTAAATGTCACTTTCTGCTATACCAAATGTAAAAATTCCTGGGAAAAAAGTTTGCTTAAAAACAATGTCAGAAGAAAAGAAAAAAATCCAGTCCACAGGACTTAAGAAGAGTCAGTCAGGTTACCAAAAAAACATTTTTTTTCATCTGGTCAAATGATTTCAAGCATGGGGAAGTCAGTTTAATTTTCTTTGCATATTCCAGCAAGATGTCTACACCTAATGCAATCATTTCACCTTAATCATTTTCAGCATGGATTCTGACACATCAGTGGAGGCAAAACATTTATCAACATATATATAAACATGAAAATTACCTGCTAGAATATGTTGCATCAGCTGGGAACAAGTAAGAAGGGGACCTAATGTGCTAGTTATGCTGGGGTGGTAATTCAAAGTGCAATCCATATTAAAAGCGTGGAATTTATTGAGATCATCCATTAGCTGCTTAGGATAGTTGCTTTACCCAGGGACTAGCAAATGTATGCTACTCTGTACAGGTTCATTCAAAACTTGCTAGCCATACAGCAACCTACTTGAAATTTACATTTTAGTGGCCACTGAAATTTTCTGGTCAACCAGTCCTAATAATTTGGTCACCTCAAACACAGCAGAAGTCATTTGTGTGGGGAATTAATGGTAGATGACAAAAAGTGAACATTTTAATTTTATTTTAATAGTATACCTAGATCTGTCTGACAGAACTGTCAATAGTCAACATCTGCTTCAACCTCAGACAAACCAATGAAATTTTGGTTTTTTAGTTCTCTGAACCATCTCTTGACATATTGCCCTGCCCAAGATTCACTGATAAAGGACCTTAATTCTGATGAACAAAACATATTTAGTCTCTCTATTAGGCCAACACACGAGCCAAAACTACTGTTTATAAACTGGACCTTGTAATAGGCTAGTTCTCAGAATGCTCAGTCATGTGATCCAAAATGTTATGGCCTACATTTTTCGTAATGTTTGAGGTCAAACAATCACATGAAAAAGTCAATGATAATTTGATTACATAGGCTGCAAGATGTAGTAATCATGCGACTAAGCAATGCTACACCACATAGTTGAATCTGTTCATAATACTTAATAACTGGCTCAAATGTCAACTTGTGCAAGTTACAACTTATGTTTCAATCGTAATATCTGAGAAGATAAATATTCTTCTTATTGACTGCAGGCAGGCAGGGTTTGATACAAAGTCAATTCAATTTGTTAGCTACTGGGTAAAGTGGCTACCTTACAACACAACCATGTCATTCATGTGACAGAAAAAGTCATGTGACAGAAAAAGGCCATCAAACGAGTAGATTTCAAGATTTTGTTCAATAGATTGACTTAACATTCAATAGGATTTCTTATCAACAAAAATTGTACATGTTAAAAGCAAACTGAAAACAAAACAAGTGCATTTTTTTGCCATAATATGTATTCTTTTCTTATTATAATAAAACAGCAAGTTCTGAACATCAATCAGGTTCATATGGCAATATTACAATAATAATTAATTAATATGTCAGGATATTGTCAATTAAATGAAGAAGGAAGTCTGTGTATCTCATAGTTTACTGCAAAGATCTGTTATAAAATCTACAAGCATTTTTAGTTTCCTTCACAAGTGACATGTACTGCCTGGTGTCCACTGATGACATTCAATGATCAAGTTTCACACTTAACAGGCTCTCAATAGTTTTCTTGTCCAGATTTACCCTATGCGATAGTGTCTGCATGTCTGGTGATATCATTTCATCCCCCATATACTACCTTAAAATCGACTTTGCATGAAACACATAATGCAAACTCAGGACCTCTGCTACTCACCCGCACCAACTTAAACTCTAACTTTCAAGTATTGGTGAACTTGTAATATTCTTTAGCTGATGGTTATTTAGCATGGGGAGATAATACACGTTTCGGCATTCTGATATGAACTGAACAAAAAAGGATAATAGCTTCCCTTAAAACATATTGAAAAGCACAATAATAAATAAATATGACCAAAAAAATCATAATGCTCACACAAGTGTTTCTGCTGAAATTATTTTTGGGTCTGTATCTCCTTTTTTATTTCACTACCATCAAGGGTCAGTCTATTTTTAATCAACAACTCACAAGCGATGACGGACCATCTTTGATCCCTTTATTACTTACAACACCTCAATAAATGTCCTGCCTTTGGTCTTACACTCTCCAAATTACAACAATAATGTAAGCAATTTACAGCTTATTGTGTACACATGTTAGCCATTGTGTAACAATTTTTAATCGGATACTCAGCACACATCACTGCACCGGTCATTGCACTGGTGGTACAGATCCAGTACCCAAAAAAGACTGGTTGTGACAGGTTTATGTAATGTGTGGGTAGAATGTGTAAAAATAGGTTTTTTTTCTCAAAATTTTTTACAAGATCTTTTTAATTTTCAAAAGCAACCGATTTAAACTATAAAATGGTATGTGCAGTAGATGACCTTTAATAGCATCCGCAGTCTATTTTTTTAAAGATATTATAAATGAATGAAACTTATTCCAAATTAAAAAGCTCACTGAAACCTCTTCAAAACAGTTTAAATTATCAAGATATCTCTACTAGAACCAAAGTTGCAGTAACTTAAAGTTGACAAAAATTGAGTAATTTTCAGAATTGTTAGCCTTATATAATGCCTGGTTTGTGTTGCTCGACTATGGACCCGAGAACAACAAATTTAATCTTTTTTACAATGTTGTAACTTTTTTATTTTTAAAGATATTGCTATGAAATTTGGCATTCCTATGTAAATTTTCCTGCTGAATGCATCTGTGCTGTCAGATATTTTGTATGTGTAGGTGGTAATGAGTTAACTAAGAAAAATTATGTAAAAATTCTACCATTTTATTTACAAACTTTGTAATTAGTTACATATAGACTAATAAGTGTGCCTTCTAATAGCTGTTGCTAGGCTGAACCCCAGAGCATCGTAATGGCTACCCTAGTGAAAGTTACTAGAGTTAGTGTACATGCTTTCTACATTTTCGACATGAATTTTGTCCCATGCAAACTATGTAATTTAATGAGAAATACAATTTGAAACACTCACCTAAGTTTTGTGTCTCTCACTTACCCACCAAATAAAAAATTGTAAAGAAAGAAATCTATCTTGCTTCCATTTTCATCCAAATGAAATGTTGGACCTGAATCAGCTGTGAAGTCATCCATTTGTATTGGCCTCATGTGTTCCAAGGCTATTTTTAGGCTTTAAAATGGTATTTGTATGTTACCGCCAGTAAAATCACATATAGCCATGTGGTTTCAGCAAAGTTTTTCAATGCGGGATGCGCTCTGACACCTGACCCCAACTGTCCAAATATCTAACACTGGGTGAAAAAAGAGTTCGGAAACTTGGACAACTAATGCACTTTAGATGCTCAAAATGTCCCTCTCTCTTTCTTTCTTCTTAGAGATTTGAGGAGGTTGAGGAGGTCCCTATAGAAAGCAGCATTGGACCTTAAGTGTGCGACTGTGGGTTTCATACCCTTGCTTATCCTATGCCCCCAAAATCTTTATTCCTGTTGTGTGCTTTATCATCAGGCAAATATTTAAAAAATCCGCCTACTATTTTTCTTTTGTGCACATCTTTCCATTTCTATGTTGGTGCTATGGCCAAAGTTGCTAAAGACAATAAAAACTGATGGCAATTAATATCCATTTTAAAACAACATATTTGGCAATCAAAACATTGAATGTTTGTAGTAGTTTGCTGAATTGCACTTCAAAGTCACTGAAGGCCGCAAGTGTAACATTTTTGCAGATGAATTCATGACAATGGGGACTACATTTTTGGAGTTAACAATTTGCAGAAATACAGAGTTTGGTTTTTAATGAATGAATTATTACTTTGAAAAGAAAAATTAAGAATAAATATATTAAACACTGGTAGAAAATGAGTGAAAAATAAAGTTAAATAAGAACAAGAAGTAGGGAAATCTGACATGTAAATACCACTATGGTGGTTAATTGAGTGCTTAATAAAATGCTTATTACATTAATATAAGTGTGCAAGGAAAAGATGATAGTGCAGTGCAGACGACAAAAAGTTCAGGCAGCAAAACTGTCAAAGCAAATTAGATTCTCTTCGCTTTTTTTTCCCACTACTGGTGAATTAAGTAATTTACTGTCTAGTATTTTTCTTTGTCGCTTTGAACTGCTGAAAGTTTGTATGAATCCCATATTTGGCGAACGGGGACACTGTGTTCCCTGCCCTTAGGATCCTATGTGCAACACTGGAGAAAAAACATGAAATCTTCATTGAGAAAAAAAAAGGGGGTGGGGCAAAAACATTGAACAAATTGTGACGAAAAATAACCCCTACTCAGGACACGTGAAAAATAAATCAACCATATATTTATCAAAATTTCAATGCATTTTTGGTTTGCAAGGATAAAATAAACAACTGCTGTGTTCTAGTACTGGGCAAACAACACTCTGCATGCATACTGATAGCAAAGATTATAACCTTTGTTGTCCAGATTCATGTTTACCGGAAGTTGTCGTTGTTGATTTGTATTCTGGACTGGTACCCTGATTATCTTCACAAGCTACCACAACTGTATGAAGGATCAAGATACCAAACTACTTGTGTGCCTCTTAGAGATATTCTCGGTATGGCGGTGAACGCGCGGAATCGTGTATAGTCCTTCAATGTAAGATTGTTTTTATAAGATTTAAAGCAGATAACTTTAAATAAACAATGTTTATCACTCTAAATTTTTAAAAAAAATAATATGTAGACGAACTTTGATTTTAACCGAAATTGTTGTTCAGCGCATACCGAGTACGCAAAAAGAACTTCCCGACTGCAAAAAATGACATCAAAAAGGACATTTTTCAATAAAAGCCTTCCAGGTTTATATTTTAATGTTTAAAACAGATAACTGTTAAAGGACAATGCAGATAAATGTTTATCATTCGAAATATATATAAAAAATATGTAAATAAATTTTGATTGAACCAGAAGTGTTGTTCAGCGCATACGGACTATGTGAAAAGGACTCCTTTTTGCAAAAAGGACTTTGTATTTGTTTATAAAAGTAGTTCAAGATTGTTTATAAAGCAGATAATTAAAAAAATAATATTTATGAATATTTATTATTCAATATAAAAATAAAAACTATGTAAATAAACTTGGATTTAACCAAACGTGTTGTGCAGTGCATACCGAATATGCAAAAAGGGATTCCCAACTGAAAAAATGACTTTTTATTGACAAATAAAAACCTTCCATATTTTTAGTTTATGGTTTAAAGCAGATATATGTTACTGTAAAAGGGCAATGCATGATAGATGTGTATCATTCGAAAGAAGTTTCTTTTAAAAAAAGCATGTAAATAAATTTTTATAAAATTCTTGCATTACAGAGACTAGGCTTATTTTTGTACATGGGGAAATCCTTTTTGCAGACAACAAGTCCTTTTTGCAACAAAAAATATCCTTTTTGCAACACAAAAAGTATTCCTTTTTGCAACACAAAAAGTCCTTTTTGCAAAAAGGAGTCATTTTCGCATTTTATACCTACCGGTGGCAGAGTCATATCAGTTCATACAAAAAAAGAGATGGAGAGCAATTTGGTATAGTGGTGGAGTAGTCCCATACTTGCCATATTCCCAGACAGTGTTGGTGGGGTATTTTAGACTCAAAAAGTGAGTTTTGAGGTCCCAAGGGGGGTCAGTGCGCGTTAACCCCCTCCCCCCCCCCCCAAGTGACGTCATCCAAATGAGAATAAGATATCTTTTCAAATCAGCTGATGGCAAATGATTGGAAATTCAAATCTGAATAAAAGAAAATACCATTTAATATACTTACAAACAAACAAAAAAAAAAAAATGGTAGACTTAGCATTGTCAAATAAGATCACCACAAACATGGTCACAACCTCACAGACATTAAATACAAATATACACCAAGTTACTGTCTTTAAAATCCATTGAACAGTGGAATGTAGTTTTAATTACATGCAGTCTTTGCTGCTTTCAACAGTTCAGTAGTTGGTGTGACGGTAATGAACAAGTCGCTGAAAGTGATAAAACCTGTAAGAAGACCATGAATATCCATTTCAAAACAAAGAATCTGCCATTTAAAACATTCAAGGTTTGTAGTAGTCGGCTGTGTTGCGAAACTCTTTGACCGCCGCTATTGTAACGTATTTTCGAGGTTAAAGTCACACTTACGGCCGTGAAGATTTAATTTATTCTCAGGCAGAATTAATTTTAAAAAATGTACTAATTTATGAAAATACACAATTTTTCATTTGATTAATGATTTAATACTTTTAAATTATTAAAATTCCGTGGTGCAGTTATTCAAACATGTTAATGTTTTTAGGAATTACTTGATCACATGATAAAACGTTTATTGCAATCATGTAAATGTCCAAGGAAAATATGAGAAAGTTAATGTGGCAAAACTGTCGAAGCAAATAAGATTATCTCATTTTTTTTAGCACTTCTAGTGCATTATGTACTACAATTTTCCTTTGTCGCTTTAAAATGTTGTGACCCCCAAATCTGGAGTGTGAGGTACACAGCGTCCCCTGACCTTTGGATTCTAGGTGCAACACTGAATTAGAGACTGAATGGTGCCCAAATAATCATGTTTCGAATTTTATATATGGAGTAAAAATCCGACTTCAAAGAAACGTTGCAGATGATCAAAAACTGTAATATAGATGGCTTCAACATTCTCATTCAATGCAGTCAGTGGTGTGTAATAACATTGTTTTTCAACACACATCTGTTTGATGTACTTAACTTCAGACAATTTGGGTTGTTCCACTTACTGTACTTTACCTATGCAAATTAGCCTAATGGGCTCTCCCTCAGCAGTGCTCAAAGGATTTGACACGACACATCACCCTAGCTAATGTGAGCCAATTCAGTAAATCTTTCAGAGGTGTATGTTTATCTCATTGTAGTCAAGAAATGTACATTTGGGGGGTGGGGGGTGTTTATTTCACTAAGATTGCTGAAAATCGTGTTTTTCAAAACACGACCATGTCGGGGGGGGGGGGGGGAGAGCCCAAAATCGTGTTTTTCGCGTGACACGTGTTATGGCATGTATGTAGTCACCAATGTAAGACGTCCACCCTGATATTTATGTTGTTTGGGTCCAAACAACATAAATATCAGGATGGACATCTTACATTGAGGGACTAAGTGGTGTAAAAGAGGGGAGGGGACCTCCCTATGTTTATAAACACACTGTATGACAAGCTTGTGATGTTTATATGCACATTGAGGTTCCGACTTCTGTTTAAAACGTGTTTTGTAAATTGATGTGCCAACATACATCACAGGCGTATTTTTGTCTATCAGAAATAGCAGAGGACATTACAATTGTAAACATCTCATGACTCTACTTAACATGTGAAACCAATATCAGATGAGGCCCCATTTTTACTAAACATCTCATGACTACTTAGCATGTGACACCAATATCAGATGAGGCCCCATTTTCACTAAACATCTAATGACTCTGCTTAGCAAGTGACACCAGTATCAGACGATGCCACATTTTTACTAAACATCTCATGACTACTTAGCAAGTGACACCAATATAAGACTACCAGTAGGCCCCATTTTTACTAAACATATAATGACTCGACATGTGACTCTAATATCAAACCATGTCTCAGTTTCACTAAATGTCTCATGACTCTACATAACATATGAAACCAGTACCAGACCATACCCTAGTTCCACTTTACATCTTGTGAATCTATTTAACATGTGACACCAATATCAGACAAAGCCCTAGTTTCCCTACACATCATGTGACTCTACTTTACATGTGACACCAATATCAGACCAGGCCTCATTTCACGAACAATCTCATGACTCTTACTTAGCATGTGACACCAATATCAGACTAGGCCCCTCATTTCACTAAACATCTCAGGACTCTGCTTAGCATGTGACACCAATATCAGCCTAGGCCCTATTTTCACTGAATATTCACTGAACATCTAGTAACTCAACTTAACATGTGTTATCAATATCAGACCATGTCCCAGTTTCACTAAACATCTAGTGACTCAACTTAACATGTGACACCAATATCAGACCAGGTCCCAGTTTCACTAAACATCTTGTGACTCTACTTAACATATGACATAAATATCAGAGCATATTCCAGTTTTACTAAACATCACGTGACTATTCTTAACATGTGAGACCAATATTAGACCAGGCCAAAATCGTGACTCAACTCAACATGTGACATCAATACCAGTTCAGGCCCCAGCTTCACATAGCTTCTAAAAACATTTCTTCCTCAAATTCACATTTGTAAAAATCTCTTTTTTTTTTGTTTGGTTGGTAGCAATGGATTTTGAATAGAACATCCATCAGGCATCAAGGAAAATGAAGTGGTAATATATTAAATTCCACTGAAAAAGTAGAGGGGGGGGAGGGCTCATGAATTACTTAACTCTTTTGTTTTTTTAAAGAATACAAAGGTTTCAAGGTGTTTAATGTTAAAACTTAGTTATTTTTAATTCTTTCTACCATATTTACCTCTGATAAAAAAAATCAAAAATTTGTCAACCTGATGATGTAAAATCTGAATTTGTAGGGAAATGTTGAAAACTTTAGTTTAACTGGGGCATGAAGATCATAAAACTGTTGCGCTTGCATTTGAGCTTGAGATTTTGTGACCCAATCACAAGGATTGTACTTATATAAAGTACCTTAAGATCAGCAGAGAATGGAAACTTAATCTCAAACTAAAACCCAAGCTGTATGATTTCCAGGCTAGCTACAATATGTCAGTAAGGCAAAAGTATTGGAAATAAGACCAAGCAATATGATTTGTTTGTTTATTTTGTGGGTTTAACGTCATTTTTCAGCACATGATAGACTATACATGGCGGCCAGTATATTTGGTGGAGGAAGAACCTGGGAAAACCCCAGGAAGAACCACCAACCCACGGGAACTACTGGCAAGCTTTTTCACATACCCATGTTGGCTGAGTCGAGACTCAAACCCATGTGGATAGAGGTGAGATGTCGGTGATCTGTAAAGGTCAGTGCTTTAGATCACTTAGCCACCCAGGGGCCCCCTCAAGCAATATGAACATAAAAGGACAACAACATATAGTATTAAAACAGAGTTTATTGTTATTCATTTAGAAAAGATGGACCAGCCAATAATAGGAGAAAATAAAAGCATATTTTTTGACAATATTATCAAGAGTAGTATAAACAGTGCATAATGATGAAGATATCACAGATACAATGGAAATACATTTACAAAAACAAAATATGTACTGGTTCATGAAATATGCGGAAAAGTTGTTTCTATCATGAGTGAAGAACAAATTGGCATATCTTGACAATGTATACTAAAATGTTAACAAAAGAGAGTTCATCATTTTTAATTTTAAATATTTATTCAAAATAAACCAGTTTCTGCTATCAGCCCTCAACATATCTCCTTCATTTTTCCAGAAAATACACATTTTAGAAACATAACAAAAGTCATATTTAATAATATTTAGTAACTGAAAAAACATGAAAAAAGAGGAAAAATGAATTAAATGTGATAAATGTGCTTTGAATTTGTGACTGAAACACTGTATGAAAAGGTAAGAAAAAGTAAAAAGTCAATGATATCATTTCAGCTGGACTACCTGTGTTGTATTAAAATCAAAAATGAAAACCTTTACCAACTTAAGATTCTAAAGTCCAAATAAATTAAACTTTCAGAACTTGCATTAATAGAAGTATGACATTTCATCACAAACCAACAAACTTAATATCCACATGTGTTCCTAAAGAAATTATAACATTCCTTACAATCTTATAATAAAGAAAAGTACTGAAAACTGGTCCCTGGTACTGTTACAGTGGGACTGTGTATGTAGCAATGGTCCCTAGTACTCTTGGAGTGGGACTATGTACCTATGTAGCAATGGTCCCTAGTACTCTTGGAGTGGGACTGTGTATGGTGCAATGGTCCCTAGTATTGGATGCAGAGTGTATATAGCACTCACTCTGATAACGACTTTATTGTTTGTTTTGTTTTTTAATCTAAAATGTAACATTAATCCTCAATATAGTATAAAAATTTATTAAAAATACCAAAAATTAGTGAGTTAATACTTACATAAGAGAAGCGGTCCTGCCAGCCTCTTGTTGAAAAAGAAAAATCTATTTACCTAATGTACTGCAGACTTCTTTTGAATGTACAACAAAGTTAATATATCCCTCATTTTTACTTCAGATACTTCATTTATAACCCCAAGATTTTAATGTTGTCATGTGATTCTCATCCCCAAAAAATCTCTTTATACTACCAAAATAAAATTCTATTGTCAAAAGTTTTGTGATAAAAAAAAAACACTTTTGTTATTTAGTTTTGTTTTCTCTTGAGACAATGAACAAATTTTGTTTCTTTTTATAATGTCAGATCTCCAGAGATTTTATTCCTTTAAAAAAAATCACTTCAAAAATCAAAAGAAGCTTCAGAACACTTTATAGTTAACGAATATTGCACTACAATCAGTAATATGTAGCATGATTTTAAAAAGGATATATATATATATATATATATATATATATATATATATATATATATATATATATATATATATATATATATATATATATTAATAAAACTTAAAAAGTGGATTAGGGAAAAAAAAGATGAAAAAGTTAATTTATACATTATAGTCTAAATACATATTAGTATGAGACAAATTTCCATTTGCAAATACATAGAAATAATACAGAAGTTTAGTAGAAATTTATGCTAATCATAAATGATTAGGAGATAATTTTTACAGAGACAAACTTGAAAGCATATAAAACCTATCTCAACATGTGACAATATTATTATCAATATTATTATAAACAGAGTTTACTGTAATAATATGCAACTGTCAATCTTCCAGATTTGAAAGCTTATAAAATTTTATCTCCAATATATTTATCTTGGGTAATAATTCTTTCATTTAAAATTATGTACCTTTTATTTAGCATTCAAAACAAATTTTAAGTTTAAAAAAGCAAATTGGTAATTTCACATTTATAAAATATCCCAATTATCAGATTTCTACCTTTTTGCAGTCTTTCTATACTAAGATCACAGGGATGAGATACCTGCCATTTCAAATCCATAAAAAAGATGATGTAAATAGAATAATTAAAAAATGTTATGTTTAAGACTATCTGAAGACTTCTTGTATCAAATAGTTACATACTGTATCATCAGAAAAGTTACAAAAGTAATTTGTTTACATATTTCTCGGCAGAAAAAGACACATACTTCAGAAGGGACACAACCTTAAAATACACTTAGGATATTAAACTTATTAACCTTCAAATTAATCATATATGAAATACCAAATGATTGAAAAAGTAGGGTAAAATTGTCTAGTTCTTCCAGCTCAAATAAGACTCCATTTTTATCAAGGTCAGTTTTTACTTAGCTAGAAAGTAAAAAACATTAGCTAGAAAATAAAAATGCTAAAAGTTTGCTTTGTCTAAATAATGAATGGATATGTACACATATGCCAAAGGGATCGCTATGTTGAACTTTCACCAAGCAAGCAAAATTTGCCTAATACAGTGAAACTTATCCAGACTGTTACTTGAATTTGATCTTGAATTTATGGGTGTATTTAGCAACAGAATAGTTATCTTAACATACTGGTACACTGTCAACTTTGCTGATCCGTATTGACACCTGGTGTCAATTATGACATGAAAGACTAATTAGTATAGTTCAAAATGGTATGTCCTTAAAGATGAGATTGCAGGAGGATTAGCCCCTCCAGATGCTTGTTGCAACTATGCAGATCAGTATAGTGTGGACAAAAAACTGCAGAGTGTTTGAAAGGCAATCATGTCCCATAGCAACACACTGAAACAGGGTCTAGTCTAATGCTCACACTATGTTCTGATTAAATGTATGGTCGTGAGTCAGTAACCAATCATCCAATTGTTGACACATGTTACCCAATGATTATGAATTTTGATTGAATACTGTAATTAAGGAATCATCTCTGATAAAAACCACAGTAAAATGTTGATCACTGATTCTGCAACATATCCACAGCACATAATCTTTCTCTCTCTCTCTCTCTCTCTCTCTCTCTCTCTCTCTGTCCCTCTCTCTCTCTGTCCCTCTCTCTCTCTCTCTCTCTCAACAAAAGTACTCGTACAATGCACATTTATTTGCAATAACAATGTAATTATCATTGATTTTAATAATATTTTGTAAAGTATCCATTAAAAATAATGAAAATGAAAGATAAAGTTATTTCATTATGATTACTTTTTTCATACAGATCAGGTAATAACTTAAACTTAAAAAATAATGAAAATGAAATGAAAGATAAAGTTATTTCATTATGATTACTTTTTTCTTACAGATCAGGTAATAACTTAAACTTAAAAAATAATGAAAATGAAAGATAAAGTTATTTCATTATGATTACTTTTTTCATACAGATCAGGTAATAACTTAAACTTAAAAAATAATGAAAATGAAAGATAAAGTTATTTCATTATGATTACTTTTTTCATACAGATCAGGTAATAACTTAAACTTAAAAAATAATGAAAATGAAAGATAAAGTTATTTCATTATGATTACTTTTTTCATACAGATCAGGTAATAACTTAAACTTAAAAAATAATGGAACCTTAATAAATGGAAACATGTCTAAACCAGTATTTCACATCGACTGCAGAATGAAATGTTATTTCACATAAAGTCCAGAGTGTACCTATTTCACATCAGTTCCAGAGTGTTTAAGAAACATTTTTTCTATGTTATCAAGTTGGTTATATGCCATTTGATGTTATATCATTTCAGCATAAAAGTTTAGTAATGTAAAAAAAAATTTTTAACAGAATACAAAACAATACAATTTTATTTCAAGCTGAGAAATTTCATGAACCACTGAAACGAACTTTATTTAGTTCTCTATTTCTTCCTCAATGGCTCACTGTTGCAGCTCCCTGAGTCAGACCTCAGTGATGTTCTTGACCCGAAGTTGTAAGCTCCACCCATCTTATTCAGCTTCTCAATTGTACTCAGAGTCGGAAGGTTTGGGAAGTTGTCATTACTGTGATTCATCACCTCAATACCTACATGGCAAGAGATAAAATAATATCAAAATTAAATCAAATTTTTCTACTAGTATAATATTTGTGCAAATTTATGGAAGAAAATGAGTTAATGAGAATACTTTTTTAGCAAAGATTATGGTTTAAAGGAAATAAACATTGACTTGATTATATATTTATGTCATGAATAAGCCACAGTTACCAAACTCCCCCAAATTTAACGATAATGTAAAATGTGACAATAGGCTCTATATTATTTAAAAAAGATATCTGTAGACCTACATTTTTTTTTTATGGCTTTTTTATGCAATTCATATAAAAAAATGTGATCATGTGTTTTAAGTATTTTATATGTGTTACCTTTATGTTTATATACCTTTTACAGAATCAGAACATCTTTACCTTTTGTATTTTTTCTTGTACTTCATGTTTACATTTATTTAAAAAGGCATATCTTCCTAAAGTTTTTGTGCAATTCTTTATTTCTAATTTTACTGTTAGTTAGCACTAAATAGTCACTATTGTACTGAGGTGCTGTTAAATGCTAGAATATACATACATATCCAGATATTGAGGACATAACAATTGAATGGTTGAACCTAAAAAAGTCACTAAAGTATGACTTAGTTTTGGTATGGTTGACTTACTCATGTTGAGATGCATCCACATACCAATTTTTATGAGTATAGGTGAAATAGGGTTCAAGATTTTGAGGGTGTTATGAATGGCTGAAAAAACGTCACTAAAGCATGAAAGTTATGTCACAGTGATCTAATTTATATATAGCTGAGTTACTCTTCCTGAGATGCATCCACATACCGATTTTCATGAATGTAGGTGAAACAGATTCCAAGATACAGAGGGCATAATGAATGAATGAACACACAAACTAACAGGTAAAAAACATTCATCCCCTCTCAACTTTGTTGGTGAGGGGATAATTAATACACAAATGGTAGCAGATCCATGAAATTTAAAAGCCACAAAATGGTTTGACAATGAGCATGTTTGTCAGTGTATATAAAGAATAAATTTAAAGGTACAATGTGCACCACTGTTTGGTTGCCATCTTTGTACCTGGTCATCAATCTTGTAAGTGAATCAAAAAAATTAAGTAAGCAATTAATAATCCATTGTTCTGTCATCAACATTTCCTCTATTCTCTTTTCCACAAACTGATGAAAACTTGGAACTTGAATACATCCTTGAATTATAAAGTGGATAAAAAAAATGATGGACTATATATATATTAATCAATAAATAAGATCATGTGCTAATTGGCATTAACACACTTACTCAGATAAATTATTCAATGCTAGTAAAATGTTTCTGTAAATAGCCTTCCATACTTTATTATATCCCAAGCATTGACATATCAGCGGATAAATGGGTAAACAGCTCAACTTTGCGTGCAACAGAAATGTTTCCAAGTACGGCAATATTTTGGTTTCATTGCTTTTTGGCAAGCATGGCTTAAAGAAAACTGATCAACCAATAATTGGTCTTAAAATTTAAACCAATTCCCAAAAGTGATAAATCTTGCAACTACTGTGACTGATAAAAGTAATGTATTGCATATCTTGCAACTACTGTGACAGATAAAAGTAATGTATTTAATCAGTCTTGCAACTACAGTAACTGTGACTTTGACAAAAGTAATGTATTGCATCAGTTCTTGCAACTACTTTAACTAATAAAAGTAATGGCTTCAACTGCTTTGACTGATAAAAGTAATATACTGCATGTCTTGTAACTGCTATGACTGATAAAAGTAATGTACTGCATCAGTCTTGCAACTGCTGTGACTCTGACAAAAGTAATGTACTGCAATCAGTCTTGCAACTGCTGTCACAAAATGTAGCCAATGTATTAAGTTTTATGTCCAATTCAGTAACATTCAGCAACCACTTATTTAATGACATTCCTTAAAGTTTATAAAGTAAAATATCTGATCGGTCAAAGAAGGACTAAAAAGATATATAAAATGAGAAAGCAATATTGTGTAACCTTTTGGCAAAAATTAAAACCACAAAATATGCCTATGAAGCCATAAATTTAAACAAAGCATACTGCAGAAATTGAAATTGACAAAGTTACAAGTTATATAGTAAAAGAAAACATCTTAATACAAAAACCCCAGTAAACTTTAAACAGAGTAAACTGAAACACCTCTACTCCGAAAAGTGAAGGAAATGTTTGGTCACAAATGTCAATTTTGCAATAAAATTAACCCCATAAAACCAAAGCTAACCAAAGCATCTGGCCAGCCAATGTTTTTTTCAACAGCATAAAGCCATGTAGAATAAAATAAATCCCAACATAGAAACACATACAGATGTAATGTGATTTGGTCCCACGTTCTTTGGTGAAAATAGAGAACGGAAGAGTCCTCAAAACTGAAACTTGGTCTCAAGGGATTCTGATCTTCAGGTGTTTCACTGTACATGTATTTATACAGGCATCAGGTAAATTTTATTCCCATAGTAGTACATGTAATTATTCAGGCACCAGGTAAATGTTATTACCATAGTATTACTTGTATTTATACAGGCACCAAGTAAATGTTATTACCATAGTATTACATGTATTTATACAGGCACCAAGTAAATGTTCCCATAGTAAATGGGAAATATTCAGTTTCATGGAATGCACAATAAATAAAAAAAAAAACATCATGTGTGGAATAAAGCAAATACATTTTACAAAAACAATATACCTTGGTCAGCCATATCCCAGGCATCTCTATCAGCAGAATTGTCTCTGATAAAAGAAAGTATCCGGTCCAGTTTCATTGCTTTTGTTTTCATTCTGTAAGAATGTAAGAAAATAGAAAAATGTGAAAAATCAAGTAATGATGATTATGATGATCATGATGAAAAGCAAAAAGAGTAGAAGAGGAAGATGATGACAATGAAGAAGATGATAACGATGAAGAAGATGATAATGGACTGGTTGTAAAGTCAAATTAGCAGCACCAGCAGTAGTAGTAGTTGGGAGTGGTTGTTGTGACTAGTAACAGAAGCAGTAGTAGCAATTTCAGTATTTAGTAAATAGAAATCTCAAAAATCACCACAGTGATTTAAATTTTTGTTGAGCGATTAAATAAAATTACCAATCTGGCAATTGACAGTCTGAAGGTTTGTCCTGTGTCAGTTGATTTTTACTAAAGAAAGTCACTACCAACTGCTAGTATTACTTATTTAGGGAGTTGTATGAGGGATATAAGGGATAAATTTCATAAGAAAACTACCTGCAGCAAAGCTTTTGATAAGCAGTGTATCTGCAAATTCTATGCTTATAAACTGACTACAAATGCATACACAATTATTTTAATGCACTCAAAGCAGGCCAGTGTAGTTGACATGTTTTGTCCTGCCATAAGCGCATTCAAGGTTTCATTATGGGACATTCAATTAATATAAACTATGGGAATGGGAGAAATTCTGTTCATATTAGTGAGAACAGTCAAATACCCTGAATTAGTCTTTGTCACTAAGACATTTGACAATGTCTTCAAGGCAATGATAAATGTTTTGATGATTCAGACTCTTCTGTATCAGTTTGTTTATACTGTGTTTACAAAATATCCTATCAAAATTTTAAAAAATGCAATTTGTTCATAACCTGGGAATAAAATGCCCAAAGTCTAATGTTCTGTCACATCAAGAGTACCTCAAAAGGACTGATGCTCTACTAGCTAAAACAAACCTTTAGGAAATTCATAAGAAGTCTGTTTCTTACCTCCTTTTGTTCATTTAAACTGTTTAATACTGTCACCATCTCAGTGTTTTTTTCAAAATTTTTTTATTTACACTGGAGTTAACATTTCACAAAATGAGTGAAGTACAAAAATCTCTGTAATGACCTTTGACTTTGAACTTGATGATATGGATAGAAAACTCATCACAAGTTCTGTCAAGATATTCCCACATGCTAAGTTTGATTAAAATCCATACAATTTTTTTTAGTTACCTTATTCACAAGCAAATATACTTAAAAGAGACCTAAGTGGGCCTGAAATCACTATGGCTGAGATCTACTTAAAATCCAAATGTAATAGTGGTTGCAGAAGATATCTGGGTTAGAGGGGTGCTATCCATAATATAATGGTGATAGTATCATGATAATGATCATGGTGTATGTAATGGCTGAAACAGAGTAACTGAACTAGTACCAATTTCATATAAGCAACCTTGTTTAATTTATGCTTCCGCATCACTCATTTATGATCTTAACCTTTACTTTGAAAATATAACCCCCAATATAGCACTCTACTCATTTTCTGGTAGTGACACAGGTCAATACCAAGTGTCAGGACTGTATTACCTGGTAGTGACACATGTTAGAACTAAGTTTCATGACTGTATTTCCTGGTGGTGACACAGGTAAGTACCAAGTGTCGGGACTGTATTACCTGGTAGTGACACAGGTAAGTACCAAGTGTCAGGACTGTATTTTCTGGCAGTGACACAAGTAAGTGCCAAGTCAGGACTGTATTTTAAAAGGCTTCAGAACTATAAAGTTAAAGAAATAAAAGTCAGTACTTTGATCTATGACCTTGACCTTAAAGATACTACCTGAATATGATATCCAACCTATAGCAAATATACGGAAATGCACCAAGTTTCATCTTTCTGTCTCAAACATCTACAGAGCTATATGGCAGAAAGAAAATAATTGGAAAATGTGCATTGTATTTCCAAAATCCAATGAATTAATACATCACAAAGGACTACTTCCTTCAAGTACCTATACTATGAAAACTTGACTCAAAATATGGCTGACTTTGTTTTACATGGGAAGTAAATTTGAAGGATTATAACAACTATTTCATAGAGGCTTACTTCAGCTCTTTGGTATCCATCATACAGAAGATAATCTTCACTGCAACTTTCTGCAGAACACTGTCCTTGGTGTTGGCAAAGATGCTTAGGGTCTCTCTCAAGCAGGGATGATCCTGCATTCTCTTGCATGTCTAAAAGACAAGTAAAATTAAAAGCATGCATAATGCACACCCAGATTCCAACAGCACATACCCAAGTCTGCTATCGCATAATGCACTCATAAACAGAATGAATAGTACAGACCCAAGTCCGCTATCCCCTAATGTACTTGAACCCATTAGCAGAACAAACAGCATAGACCCAAGTCTGCTATCCCATAATGCACTTGAACTCATTTGTAGAACAAACAGCATAGATCCAAATGAGCTATCCCATAATGTACTTGAACTCATTAGTAGAACAGCATAGAGCCAAGTCTTCTGTTCTGTAATGTACTTTAACTATTAGTAGAATGAATAGCATTGACCCATGTCTGCTATCCCATAATGCACTTGTACTCATTAGTAGAATGAATAGCATGGACTCAAGTCTGCTATCCCATAATGCACTTGTACTCATGAGTAGAATGAATAGCATAGACCCAAGTCTGCCTGTACTTGAAATAAAAGCAGATGTGGGTCTATGTTGTTTACTGTTGGTTGTGCAACGTATTGGTAGGACTGGATCCATATACTGATGAACTGGTATATATAAATATTGCACACCAGTACAATAACCAATTATTTGTTCAATATGAAATTTTAAAATTCCAACAAACACTTTACTTTCTCATGAAAAATTCTGTTCAATAAATGGAATAGATGAGTAAAACAGCTGTTTCCATAAGAATCAATCACTCTACGCTGAAGGAAGTAAACAAAATTGACTATGTAGAGTTACGTATGTTTTAGTCTTCATTTCATATTTATCTGCACAACTAATGGTATACAGTTATAGTGTGTTTCCAAAACATGCCTGAATAGCATTAAATGAATATCACCGATACATTTAGTGTACCAAAAGTTGCGTACTGTGATACATACCATATCAGAAGTGAGCAGCCAATTACCAGCACTAATACAGTAAAAAGTCTTATTGAGATGCAATCTTTCAATAATTGACATTATTAAAATCAAATGGTAACACCTATGATATTGGTAGTGTATTATCTGTGATATTGGTAGTGGACTACCTCTGATATTAGTAGAGTATTACCTATCATATTTGGTATTGGTTACTTATGATATTGGTAGTGGTTACCTATAATATTGGCAGTGTATTGTTTATGAGCTTTGTAGTGTATGACCTATGATATTGGTAGTGTACTGCCTATGACCTGTATAGTGTATTACCTATAATATTGGTAGTGTATAACAGATACCAAAAGTGTATTACATATGCTATCTGTAGTGCATAATCTATGATAATAGTAGTGTACAACCTGTGATCTTGGCAGTGTATTACAGATGATATTGGTAGTGTACAACCTATGGTATTTGGAAAGTATTTCCAATGATATTGGTAGTGTATTACCTGTGATATTTGTAGTGTATTGGTAGTGTATTACCTATGATATTTGTAGTGTGTTACAAATATTTGCAATGTATTACAGATGATATTGGTAGTATGCTACCTATGATATTGGTAGTGTATTACCTATGATATTTGTAGTGTGTTACAGATATCTGTAATGTATTACAGCCGATATTGGTAGTGTACTACCTGTGATATTTGGAGTGTATTATCTATGGTATTTGTAGTGTATTATCTATAATATTTGTAGTGTACTAGCTATGATATTGGCAGTATATTACCGATATTAGTAATGTATTACAGATGATATTTGTAGTGTATTAGAGATATATGTAGTGTGTTATAAATGCTATTGGTAATGTATTACATATACTTGTAGAGTATTACAGATGATATTAGCAGTATACAACCTATGATATTTGGAGTGTTTTGCCTATGATATTGGTAGTGTATTATCTATGATACTAGTAGAAAAAAGTGTATTACCTATGATATTGTTAGTAGTGTACTATATATGATAGTAGTAGTGTACAGCCTATGATACTGGTAGTGCATTACCTATAATATTTTGGAGTGTATTACCTATGATATTGGTAGTACATACCCTATGATATTTGTAGTGTATTGCCTATGATATTGGTAGTGTACTACCTATGATATTGGCAGTGTATTAACTATGATATTGGTAGTGTATTACAGATGATACTGGAAGTATATTACAGATATTTGTAGTGTATTACAGATTATATTTGTAGTGTATGACAGATATTTGTAATGTTTTACATATGATATTGGTACTGTATTACCTATGGGGTTGCTCGATTCACTGTGCAGAATGTCCAGCACATTCAGAACATGAATAAAATAATGTGGAACAGTGTTCTGGACATGTTCCCACTGTGCCGGCTGAAGAGATGGTGCAGGCAGCACAGTGATGTAGTAAAGATGGCTTCTACCATGTACACATGCAGCGGTTGCAAAGTATATTTTTTTCACTTTAAAGGTCATTGTGGAACACACATGCAAAGGTGGTAAGGAGCATTTATTATTATCGTTTTATATATGCAAATTTGGTAGGTAATGTTGGAGAAAGTACTGTTGATACTTAAAAAGTTCGGTTGAAGTGGATTGACCATGCAGCAGCATGATAAATGTACTTTGACATATTTCATTTTAAAGTGGTTTCAGTGTTGTTTGCTTTAATTAATTGAACAGGATAGTAGGTTCGACATTTTGGCTTTAAAATCTACACCAATCCTATATAGTTGATCAAATATCACTATGCAAAGTAAAATAGTATAATATTGCCATTATTAACAATCTGATTAAATTGTTGATTCTCCCATATCTGTCTGTACGACCTTCCATCCATATGTTCGATCACTCACACATCTTTCCTGGACAGCTAAAATACTATGTACAAAAACTACAATAGGTGGCAATAAATGATGAACTGTTTTGAAAATCTCATATTGACTTTGATAATAACTTATATTCTCCTTGTGAAAGAGTTTTGGGTAAAATAACATTTATTCTTATGTTGTAGGAAAATGAAGGTATGTTATGAAAATAAATGTTGCAAGGATATTAATACAGACATTTTTAGAAAGTTGATGTCAGAATAAGAGCATCATTAACAATGTCGGTGTTATCATTTTCATCATCTCATCTTCAAGGATTGCTAACAGAGCTGCTAGGTCTGCCATACTTAAATCTGTTCTAAAACGTTTGATTCACCGATGTGATGGCACAGTTCTAGAACATGTTCAGGACTGCCAATTGTCCATGCCCTATGACATTGATAGCATATTACCAATGATACTGGTCATGTGTTACTGATGATATTGGTAGTGTATTACCTATGATATTGAGAGTGTCTTACTTATGATATTGAGAGTGTCTTACCTATGATATTGGTAGTGTATTACCTATGATATTGGTAGTGTATTACCTATGATATTGAGAGTGTGTTACCTATGATATTGGTAGTGTATTACCTATGATATTTATAGCAAATTACCTATGATATTGAGAGTGTGTTACCTATGATATTGAGAGTGTGTTACCTATGATATTGAGAGTGTGTTACCTATGATATTGGTAGTGTATTACCTATGATATTGGTAGTGTATTACCTATGATATTGAGAGTGTGTTACCTATGATATTGAGAGTGTTACCTATGATATTGGTAGTGTATTACCTATGATATTGGTAGTGTATTACCTATGATACTGAAAGTGTGTTACCTATGATATTGAGAGTGTTATCTATGATACTGGTAGTGTGTTACCCATGATATTGGTAGTGTATTACCTATGATATTGAGAGTGTGTTACCTATGATATTGAGAGTGTTACCTAAGATATTGGTAGTGTATTACCTATGATATTGGTAGTGTATTACCTATGATATTGGTAGTGTATAACCTATTATATTGAGAGTGTGTTACCTATGATATTGGTAGTGTATTACCTATGATATTGGTAGTGTATTACCTATGATATTGAGAGTGTGTTACCTATGATATTGAGAGTGTGTTATCTATGATATTGGTAGTGTATTACCTATGATATTGGTAGTGTATTACCTATGATATTGAGAATGTGTTACCTATGATATTGGTAGTGTATTACCTATGATATTTATAGCAAATTACCTGATATTGAGAGTGTGTTACCTATGATATTGGTAGTGTATTACCTATGATATTGGTAGTGTATTACCTATGATATTGAGAGTGTGTTACCTATGATATTGGTAGTGTATTACCTATGATATTGGTAGTGTATTACCTATGATATTGAGAGTGTGTTACCTATGATATTGGTAGTGTATTATCTATGATACTGGTAGTGTATTACCTATGATATTGAGATTGTGTTACCTATGATATTGGTAGTGTATTACCTATGATATTGAGAGTGTGTTACCTATGATATTTATAGCAAATTACCTATGATATTTATAGCAAATTACCTATGATATTGGTAGTGTGCTACCTATGATAGTGGTAGTGTGTTACCTATGATGTTGGTAGTGTGTTACCCATGATATTGGTAGTGTGTTACCTATGATATTGGTAGTGTATTACCCATGATATTGGTAGTGTGTTACGTACATCTTGATTTTCAGCAAAGTACAGCAGAATCTTGCCCACCAAGGTGTACAATCTCTCATCAACTGTTCTCTGAGGTAACTCCAACAAAACTTCTAATAGGTCCTCCTGTAACCAAAGCAACATGGCCTTATTAAATACATAGCACAAACAACAACTGTAACCAAAGCAACATGGACTTATTAAATACATAAGACAAACAACAACTGCAGTCAAACCCAAGGACATCAGAACTGGGGTGACCTGGGCTACTACAGCCATCTCAAATTTTATGTAAATTATAAATTTATATGTTTGTGACTGCCCAATGGCCACGTCTGGCACTCATCTGACAAAGTCCAATTGTCCTTAAAAAAAAAAAAAAAAAACTCACTGGAGAAATCACTCTGATGCCTTGAAATCTGTGAATAAATACTACCAAATGGATCTACAGAATATAATGGAAAAGTAATCTTGAACTCAATTCATGAACAGATAAAGTTACAGAGGTAGAATAATAGCAATAAACAGAAATAGATTGATGTATGATAGTGATATATTATTACAGAGACAAAGCAGTCATACACACACACACACACACAAATAAAACAACCATGCATCAATTGCTACATGCATTATACAGGGGTCTATTGGACACAATGAATTTTTTGTGTTCTCGTCATGTTAGGCTGCTGGTTGCTATGGTTAATTGTATGGGCAAACTGGAGGTGCTCAAGAAATAGTGATCACTATATATATATATATATATATATATATATATATATATATATATATATATATATATATATATATAACAGATCTGACTGTACACACATGAAACATGCAAATTTGTTAAAAAGAAACAATGCATAAGATAGATATATAGATGTTTTAAAATCAGAAATATTCATGGGGATAAAAATTTGTGTTCAAGAGTGAACAGATGATTATAATATTTCAAAGGGCACCACTGTTTAGGTTATTACACCTAATCAACACTCTTGTTGTTTGTGATAGATTTTTCGTGGACATTTGTTCATGCCCCCCCCCCCATCAAATTAAAACATCTATGATGATTTCTGATTTTAAAGTAGATGGATAGATAGATAGATAATGTGTATACACATACCTGAGCAAAGAGCACATCAGCACTTTCAATTGCCAGCAGCTCTAGTGTTTGCAGAGAGTACTGAAGTATCTCAGGATCATTACTTCGTGACAACTCAACCAGGGCTTGCACTGAAAATTCATGTTACATCACTTGTGTCACACTCGACATATCTTTTTCCACTAAAGACTACAAAACAGTATGTGGAACTAAATATTCCAGACAACATAGGCAATATGTCTACCATGGTTTTGTTTATTATAGAACAAGCCGATCTTTCATGTAACAACATGCTGCTGTAGAAAACTCTATTAATTATCTAGTTGCATATGGGAATAATTACATATTGTTGTTATACAGTCATGTCTTTAAGGTATAAGCACAACTTCCCAGAGTCTATTAAACCTGCAGGTCTTTTAAAGTACCAGTATATGGTAGAGGCACTTTGCATAACCTAGTGGTAGACAATGCAGGGTAAGGATCACTAAATCCTGGGTTTGAGCCCTACTTACAGTGTTCAGACCAGGACTTCATTCCTTGGGGTCAAGATGGCCTGTTGGTAAGAGAAAATAGGTGGGGGGTCCATTTTCTCATGGAAGGGACTACAGTTATTTACAAGAGAAAATAAAACTAAAAATACTGAATCAAGTCAATATCCAAGACTGTACTGCATTTTCTGCTGGATGACATTAACAAACTAAAAATACTGAATCAAGTCAATATGCAAGACCGTACTGCATTTTCTGCTGGATGACATTAACAAACTAAAAATACTGAATCAAGTCAATATGCAAGACCGTACTGCATTTTCTGCTGGATGACATTAACAAACTAAAAATACTGAATCAAGTCAATATGCAAGACCGTACTGCATTTTCTGCTGGATGACATTAACAAACTAAATCATATTCTGACTTATCGGAATTTAAATTAAGTTTACTATCTAATAAAAAAATAAAAAAATAATAATAATAAAATATAAAAAAATTAATTAATTAATTAATTAATAAAAAAATTAATTAATAAAAAAAATTAATTAATAAAAAAAATTGGAACTGCCACAGCCAAAACAAAAAACTGCTGCACTAAACCTTTCTTTTATTGCAAATAATATGCAACTTTATCTATGTCAGTTATCTTCGGTTTTAGTAAGAAATTCTGTGATTGGCTAATAGCATAAAATGAACAATCAAATGAGCCGATAGATACATTTAGAAAAACACAAACATAAAATTACAACTATTTCTGTAAAAGTGATTTGGATCATACAATTTTTTTTACGTGAGACTGGTTCCAATCTTTTTTATTAAGCTGCAATTTAGAGACCTGTAATGGGAAAATATCACAGCAAGAATGAAACAATCTTGCTAAAACCTTTTTTTTTTTTTGCTTATGAGCACACAGAAGGTTATTAATTGTAGTTCAGGAGAAGTCCAACAAACATCACTACAACTTTTTTATTACTGTAAGAAAAATTATGATCACATACATTTTATGTGTCATTAGGACCATTTGGATTCAGTAATCTGTATTGTCTAAAATAAAATAGCACAAATGGAGGCCTCAACACAGTACTTTGATCATTACCACTGTCATCTTGAACAAAGCACTTAGACTTATTTGATCCAGTCAACCCAGCTGAATATATATAGTTACCAGCATCCTCCGGATGGCGAACCTGCATTTGGACTGGTACCCGATTCAGCTGAAGTTATGCACTATCCTGGAAGGCAAACCTGCATTTGGACTGGTACCCCATTCAGCTGAAGTTACGTACTCTCCGGGAAGGCGAAACTGCATTTGGATGGGTACCCCATTCAGCACTCTCCATCACATTATGCTATGCAAGCTGAGAAAACTATGGCCTAATGAGTCACTATAGGGCTCTGGAAGATTGTAACCTACCCAGTGTATGGTAATTATATATAAAGTACCACCTCAAAAAAGGACAATCCCTTTTGTAAGATGAGTATGGTCATGGACCACATTTCATTATTTAGTACTACTATATATACTCACGTATAAGCTCAATCCAAATGCAAACAACATAGACCCTGATCTGCCGTCACACAATGCGCTGGCAGATCAGGGTCTATGTTGTTTGTTCTACTGATTAGTCCTTACAAACTGCATAGACCCAGATCTGCCGGCGCATTAGGTGCCGGCAGATCTGGGTCTATGCAGTTTGCAGCTGGTATTGGCTTATACACGAGTATATACGGTAATATTATGTATAAAATACCTCAATATAAGGCAACCTCACCTATAAGGTGGTTCACTTTATGACTCTCATGAACAGTGGTATAGTGAGGGAATACTGTACCACATTATCTTGTGTATAATATACACCCAAGTGTGAACAGCATTGACACTGATCTGCCAATACATAATTCACTGGCAGATGCCAATACATAATTCACTGCAGATGCCAATACATAATTCACTGGCAGATGCCAATACATAATTAACTGCAAACAACATAGAACCTGGCAGATCAGTGTCTATGCTGTTCTCGTAAAATAGTATACAGAATGCACAGGAAAGTCTCTAATCTGCTGTTTATTCATATATTAGCAGATTCAAGTATGTGCTTTTCACATGTATACACCAGCTAAATAAATGCAGTACAGACCTGGAACATTTCTGGAAGTGAGTTCAGTACGGATGTCTTGACTAAAGGCCAGTTCCAAGAAGATACTGGCCACAGTTCTCTGGGTCAGAATGGTGCCAGTCTGGGCAGCATGAGACAGATCATCCAGTCTGCAACATAAACATGTCCTAAGTATATGCACTCTTTCCATCAAAATTTTATATGTTTTTTTTTCTTCAAAACGTTCTAAACACTCATGCATCATACTGTAAAATATAAAGAAATATGTATGTGAAAAAAAGCACATATGGAAAATAAATGAACATGGTCCTTCCTGTATTTTTGTAGCACAAATTAGTATATATAGGTGTGTAAAAGGAAAAAAAAGGCTAATACCTAAAGTTTTGTTCTACTGACAATTATTTAGTTCCCTTTTAAGTGATTAACAGGACTATATACAGCAAAACTTGTCTTGAGAGACCACTGCTATGAGACCACCTGTCTTGAGAGACAGATTATTAATGCACGTATTTACTGATTATATAGTGTTGTGACCTGTCATGAGAGACCATGATTTTAGGTAGAAGGTGCAGTCTTTCAAGACAGGTTCTATTGTACTAAGTTCCATGGATTTAGTGGTTGTTACAAAACATGAATTTAAAGACCCAATCAATAATGATCCTTTTATGGAAACAACAGAATCACTTCTCCCAATCCACAATCCTCGGTGGAAACAACAGAATCATTTCCCCCAATCCACAATCCCCTGTTGAAACAACAGAATCACTTGCCCCAATCCAGAATCCTCTGTGGAAACAACAGAATCACTTACACAAACCATGATCCTTCTGTGGAAACAACAGAATCATTTCCTCTGTGGAAAGAGCAGAATCACTTCCCAATCCACAATCCTGTGGAAACAACAGAATCACTTCCCAATCCACAATCCTCTGTGAAAACAATATAATAATTTCCCCAATGCACAAATCCTCTGTGGAAACAAAAGAATCACTTCACCAATCCACAATCCCCTGTGGAAACAACAGAATCACTTCCCCAATCCAAGATTCATCTGTGGAAACAACAGAATCATTTCCCCAATCCACAAATCCTCTGTGGAAAGAGCAGAATCACTTCACCAATCAACAGTTCTCTATTGAAACAACAGAATCACTTCCCCAATCCAATGAAAATGTCATATTTAGCTAAAAAAAATGAAAATCGATATCTATGAGAGAGGCAACCTTCTGATCAAAAACTGCTTTGCCAAATCCAAAATAGTCTATCACATATCATTTTTTACCCCTCACAAGAAGTCAGCCCTTAAGGTTATTATATGGCCACCCTTTCCTTGTAGAAGGGGTGGCATCATGAGAAAAACCATTACACCTAAATGTAAAATATTTAATTCTAAAGTACTGTATATACGCATATATAAGTCGAGTTTAACTGCAAACAACATAGAACCTGATCTGCCAATGCATAATGTGCCAGCAGATCAGGGTTTATACTGCTTGTTCTACTGATTACTCCTACCAAACTGCTGAGACACAGATTTGCTGGCACATTATTAGATGGCAGATCTGGTTCTGTGCAGTTTGAAGTTCTGCTCGACCAAGTAAAGATGGTAATAGTATAGTTGTGCTTTTTTTTATCTCCCCCCACCCCACCAGGGGGTAAATGTTCTTGTCAAAAGAAAATTGTTTTACCTAGTTTAATTTGAAGTTGATATGAAATATGAGCCATGATAATGTTGTTGTCAAGGTATAAATTATGACGGTCTGTTTGCAATTAATGAATTAATGATGTTGATGCATATGATCATCACAAATAATCTTATTCTGCAACTGATTTGGTCCTCGTTTCACTAGACATCTCACATTTTCCTTCTCAGACTGAGATGGTTTTAGACATTTTGCTCATTCTTTTCCTGCCATGATGAAATTTTCACTGATCATGCAGCAGAATGAATGCCAATTTCATTAAATTCTTCCAAAAAGTGTTGGTTTTTTTTTTCAAATCTTGGAGGATTTTCTCAAATTTTAGAACTTCTCTTTTTTTTTCTTTCTTGATAACTACAATATGCAGATAAAACAAATCGTTCATCTTCAATTTATTTCACAATTTAAAGGTATTTGACCCTTCACTATCTCTATCCCTAACAAAAATCCTATCATAGTCCTGAATAGCATATGATAATGTAAAAGCTCATCAAAAAAAAGATAAATTTTGAGAATTTTAGCTGACTTGGGGACAGGTGCCAATCTACATAGCCTGGAATTACAAACTTGAGTATGTCACAGTGGCCATTTTGTAGAAATGACTATATGACTCAAGTTTGGTAGGGGCATTAAAGAGTTTTGAGTTTTTAATTCCATCAATGCTATAATTTTATGCCCTTTCCATATTAATGGAAGTGTTATCCATGTCTTTTTGTCCCGTCCAGTTGTCACATCATCTAATATCATATCACATCAAGTCCCATCCATTGCGAATTTTGTTTCTGCTCAACAACTTTTCAAGGACTTCATGGATTGAATCCAAATTTCGCATGAGACTTTATGTTAGAAGACCGAGTTTAAGTTCCATTTTCATCATTTTCTGACAAAATTTAGGAGATGTATGGCCCCTGTTTGACTTAGAACTCTGCTCTCAAATTGCATCATATTGGATTGGTTGGGAGCATCTACATTGTGTTTCTAGCATCCTATGATGATCAGTGCCCCCTATGTAATCATGCTTAGACTATTTGTCATTAATCTATGCCCCCTATGTAATTGTGCTTAGACTATTTTTCATGAATCAGTGCCCCCTATGTATTCATGCTTAGACCATTTGTCATGAATCATTGCCCCTATGTAATCGTGCTTAGACTATTTTCATGAATCAGTGCTCCCTATGTATTCATGCTTAGACCATTTGTCATGAATCAGTGCCCCCTATGCAATCATGCTTAGACCATTTGTCATGAATCAGTGTCCCCTATGTAATCATGCTTAGACCATTTATCATGAATCAGTGCCCCCTATGTAATCATGCTTAGACCATTTGTCATGAATCAGTGCCCCCTATGCAATCATGCTTAGACCATTTGTCATGAATCAGTGTCCCCTATGTAATCATGCTTAGACTATTTGTTATGAATCATTGCCCCCTATATAATCATTCTTAGACCATTTGTCATGAATCAGTTTCCCTATGTAATCATGGTTAGATTATTAGTCATGAATCAGTGCCACCTGTGTAATCATGCTTAGACCATTAGTTATGAAGTAATGGGGAGAAAGAGAACTAGTATTTCTGCATTTATGATAAAGATATTAATAAGATACAAGATATAACTATATGCATGCCCAATGCAGAAGCATTTCTAGTGATGCAACTACCTTATTTTAGGTTTGTAGCTGCATTTAGATAACTTGATTTACCAGTATAACACCTGGCCATGGTTGCAGAAAATCATGGTACAGTTACTCCATTTAAATATAAACTTAATACGAACACATTTAAAAATCCCAGACCAAACTCCTATATGATAATATGAAAACAATAAAAGAGAGCTAATCAAAAGTCAATGAAACAAAAAATCATGCCATTAATATTAATGGCAAAATAACTCTGTTTTATGCAAACTCAGGTAAGATGAATATTTGCTTATACAAACTCAGGTAAGATGAACATTTGCTATATACAGACTCAGTTAAGATGAACATTTGCCTAATATGAACTCATTTTTATCCCCATTATACTAGTTATATTTTTTTATTTTTTAAGTTAATATGAACCATGGACACAATTACAAATCAAGTTTTAAAAAAAACTGCATCCAATTCTTTTTTCGGAGTTGTAAATTTTAGCAGTATTTACAGTCAGCATTCATTGTTCAACTGTAAACTCCTTCTACTTTCTGCACCAAGAAACCAATAAATTCAAAAAAAGCAAGCAGTAATTTATAGTATTGTTATCATTCTCTATAATTTATGTCTTCTATACATTCTATACAATGAACAATTGTCAAGAACTAATACAAGGTACATGTATACATTGAATTGCTGTGTTTTTTTATATTATACTTCTGTATAGGGTGTCTTCACTTATAACAAAGTTAATTTGTATTGCTCTAATAAACATTGTTATAATGAAAGAGTAATGTCAATCACTTAGCACAAGTAGGAACTCTACATCTGATCTAACAAAGCATTTGAAGACTAAGAGATACTAAAATATGAACAAGTTGGATACCCATGGTCAGCAACTACAGAATGACGGTTGTCGTCATTCTGACAGATTATGTACAGGGCTGATGCTGCCTCCTGAACGATGCGGGAATTGGATGAATGTAGCAGGGCTGTGAAATTTCGAACTCCTCCCATCTCAACAAAGTTATCCTGGAATTTAAGTTAAGGTAGCATAAGAACCTTCTCAGTAAACACAGAATATATAATGTTATTTGACTCTGTCAATATGAGTATTCAACACAATGACACTTTATGAGAAAATCACAGTGAGACTTCTTCAGACCAAAAACCTTCCAGACCTAATTAAAAATTCTGATTTCAAAGGGTTTTGGTTTACTGAGTTTTATTTTTATTGAATGGACAGAAACCTTTGGGACCAGAAAACTTTTTCTGTTTTCATGAAATTTTGGTAATTTACTGAGGTTTTGGTCTTGTGAGGTTTCAATGTGTAACTCTGAAAAGATATTGATTTAATTATCCATCTGCAAGACATTACTTATTAGTCTAAGAATGGTTCCCCTACTCATCATAAGAAACCACCAGTCTCAGTGGCAAAACATCACAATAATTCTTTTCTTGGATATGATTATGTGAAATGATAAATTAATCACATGTTGAATATTTCTATTCTAATGGCTAAAAAAATATGACACTTCATAAATATGAATAAAATAAATCTACTACATAGTACATATTCTTCTGACTACAATAAAAGAAAACAAATGCACAAAAGTCAATGAAGCATAAAATTATATCATTCATGTTAATGTCAAACAGTATTATACTGGTATGGATGGAATGATGATGAGCTCAGCCAAGGCCTCACCACTCATGTTTATGTCAAGCAGTACTTTACTGGTATGGATGGGATGATGATGATGAGCTCAGTCATGGTCTCACCACTCATGTTCATGTTAAACAGTACTTTACCTGTATGTATGGGATGGTGATGGGCTCAGCCAAGGCCTCACCACCCATGTTAATGTTAAACAGTACTTCACCTGTATGGATGGGATGGTAATGGGCTCAGCCAAGGCCTCACCAGTCATGTTAATGGCAAAAAGTATTTTACCTGTATGGATGGGGTGATGATGAGCTCAACTAAGGCCTCACCACTCCTGTTAATAACAGAAAGTATTTTATCTGTAAGGATGGGATGGTGATGAGCTCAGCCAAGGCCTCACCACTCATGTTAATGGCAAACAGTACTTTACCTGTATGGATGGGATGATGATGAGATCAGCCAAGGCCTCACCACTCATGTTAATGGCAAACAGTACTTTACCTGTATGGATGGGATGGTGATGAGTTCAGCCAAGGCCTCAACTGCATGCTCCTTCGTAACTTCATCAGAATTCATGGACATGTCCATCAGGACATTGAGGCTGTTAATAGAAAAGAGATGATAAATATATGTACATGTAACAAATTGCTAGTACAGGTAAACAACAATATTATGGCCACTGTTTACAAACATTGACAATTTTATGTCTTCAAGGATAGAGCATGCAAGCTGGTTGAGATAAACTAGATACTGCTATGTTAAATTGAACTACCATATACACTCATATGTGATGTAAACTCAGTGTGTCATGTAAACTAATGTTATTGTGCAGAACAATTTTCTTCTCTAAAGTCACAGTGACTTTGACCTTTGAACTTTTGAGCCCAAAATCAACAGGCTTCTTCCTCAACCCTAGTGCAAGCTATTCAAAGTTTGGCAAAGGTATATGCTATAGAACTAATATTATTATAAGACATGGACAGACTGACAGATGGCATCACAGCATGATACACTTTGCCAAATGATCGATATATATAATTGAAAAGTTTATTTTTAAGGCATATTTACTCTTGATATCAGTTTAATTTCTAATTTATACGATATTAATGTCTGTTTATAATACTACAAAAAGTCCTGGCACCACTGTCAAAAAATCTCACTTGCAATGCAATTAACTCAAATATTTGTTGTTGCAAAACATTTTCATAAAGACATATATACATACAATTTATTAATTATTAACTTCAAAAAAGATACCTATAATGAAACATAGGTTTAATGAAATATACCTATTGTACATTCCAAATATTGAGGTCTGAAAATTGGAGCTGATAAGTGGAACAAAGTTGAGATGTTTTATGACTGTGGGGCCTGCACATTCAGGCCAAATGACCAAATTACAGAACTGTACATTTTATTCTTTGATAATATCATTTTCTCTTGACCATTTCTACAAGTAGAACATTTGTATTGTTTTAATTCATAAACCATTACAACAGAAGTTTTTGTTTCATTTAAACATTAAAAAATTTTATAAAAATGTATCAATTAATAAAAATTCAACTTATGTGAAACATGCTTATAAAGAGTTTTACAAATTTCTGGATTTATGAAAGTACTCGAAGACACTCATATACAAGTAAAAAAATATAAATATAATCTATGTATTTGTTTGTAATTCTGCTCCAAACAAATGAATGTCAGTTGTTTCTATATGTTTCTTAGAAAAAAATTCTACTGCATTTGGTGAGAAGAAGAAGTAAATTCCACCAAATTTGTAATACCAAAAATTTCATACAATATTGTCCTCTCAATACAAAGTAATATTGCTTATGGGAAGTGCTAGTGTAAAATGTTTTAAGTTTCCAAAGATTTGAAAATGTGTTACACAAGCTGCTTTTTGAAGACTGTTTCATTTAAACATACATGGTACTCAGGGAAGGCACTTTTTTAAGATATGCCCAGGTACTCTGGCTACTCACAGAATTCATATGAAAATGATAAAAAAATTATAAACTGCATCTACAGGTGACTACTTCATATTAAAAGTGCCCTCCCTGGGTCCCAAGTATGTTTTATTGGAACTGCTCATAAAATAACTGTGCTCCAAAAATATGTCCACGGGGCTTAACACTAAAAATAATAGTAAATTTACCCTGTAGTTGACAATATTTGCACGAAAATAGTTACTTTACACATTTTCTTTAAAGAAAATTGACACTGTATTCAAAATCAGATAGGGCATTTACTTGAAAATATTATAGGAAAGGTTAACATTTCAGAATTTTCACAACAAGCATTTTCCAAAATATAAAAAAGATCTTCAAAGAAAAGATTTAACAAAGAGACCTAACCAACTGTTTGAAAAGTGGCTATGGTATTTTTTATGACAGTGGAACCTGTTTATTATCAAATTAAATTTAGAGAATTTTCAGACAAAATTCTATTGCAAGTCTGCACGGTTAAATATTTTATGTATTTCTGGATCTTTTTCAGTATAAATACATTCATAAAAGTTTTTACCATGATGTGCCCTGGCACAATATAACCTTTCATGAGCTGATGTATTCTTAAACACCAATCAATCAATAAATCAGTCAATCAATCAATCAAATTGAATCCTCTCTGCTTGCTTTTAGCTTGGATTACTATACCCTGAACTCTTCCAATAATATAAAACTTACCCTCCTTCCGCAACGATTTTGAATTTGTTGTCATCTCCTGTGGATGCCATAGTGGCAAGTTCATATGCAGCTGTCCTCCTTTCCTTCAGTCTATTGCAAAAAATGTAAGAAAAATGTGACTGTCTAATGATATAACAATTTATTTCACTTTCTATTCTTAGACTATTTTTCTACTCTTTTTGTCCTTAAACATTTTAGTCATTTCTATGATTGCAACATTGAATGCAGACAATTCCAGTTGTCTGTGTGAAGTCATTTCTATGATTGCAATATTGAATGCAGACAATTCCAGTTGTCTGTGATAAGTCATTTCTATGATTACAACATTGAATGCAGACAATTCCAGTTGTCTGTGATAAGTCATTTCTATGATTGCAACATTGAATGCAGACAATTTCAGTTGTTGTGATATGTCTTTTATGTGATTACAACATTGAATGTAGACAATTTCAGTTGTTGTGATATGTCTTTTATGTGATTAAAACATTGAATGTAGACAATTCCAGTTGTCTGTGATAAGTCATTTCTATGATTGCAACAATGAATGCAGACAATTTCAGTTGTTGTGATATGTCTTTTATGTGATTACAACATTGAATGTAGACAATTCCAGTTGTCTGCGATAAGTCATTTCTATGATTGCAACATTGAATGCAGACAATTCCAGTTGTCTGCGATAAGTCATTTCTATGATTGCAACATTGAATGCAGACAATTCCAGTTGTCTGTGATAAGTCATATCTATGATTGCAATATTGAATGCAGACAATTCCAGTTGTCTGTGATAAGTCATTTCTATGATTACAATATTGAATGCAGACAATTCCAGTTGTCTGTGATAATCAAAAACATTTTCTACTCATTACCACTCCCTTATTATAGTTGAAGCCCATAACTGCTGAATAAATAATACACCAGTCTAAGTATAGTAATAATTTTAGTTCATGTAAATTAAATATTTTTTTTCACTTCATGGTATTTATGCATCTAATTTTGTCCAATGATGATATTTTCAAAGAGTTAAAACTACAAGACTAAGCTTCATGTTTTCTTTCAACCCATTTTTTTTCATATATTTGATAAACCAATTTAAGTATAATGGTTTGATTTGGATCACAGGGTTCTTAGTGGTACTGTGTTATATCTGGAATCACATTATAAGTATTGGTGTTATAACAAGGCAGGGCAGTATTAATCTATATTTCTTACAATTAGACATCAATGCATCTAGTTACATTTAGCAAAAGGTAGTGGAATAGAGGAAAAAATGCAATTCTTGATATGGGAAAGGACTTGTTAAGTATGAAAGTACCTTGCCATTCCAGCAATGAACATTTAAATACAATTCAACGATCAAGATGAATTACTAACAAGTCACAGAAGACAGTATAATTTAAAAAGAATGCAGTACATTTATAATATACAGCATCATATCTTTAACATTCCAGATATTACTCAGTTTACGGTGAATTAATTTATTTTTTAGAGTATGGTTTGCAGAAAAAAATGTAATAGGTACTTCAAATAATGGATATGCCTCTTCCAAAAATAGATTTTATGATGATAATATTTTTTTTTCGGTTAATACATTTGTGGTCTTCTGGCAACACAAAATCTACAAAAATAAGTATGCCTAGAATAATAGTACATTTAAAGTAATCAGACTGATGAATTAGGTAAGATTATGAATGACTAAAGCCAATGTATCACAATATTCAGGACAATATTCAGGACAATATTTATGACAATATTCAGCAGAATATAAATAATTCTTTAATTATTCAGGGTATGTAGAGCTTTGAGTTATCATATATACTTGCTTATAAGTTAAGTCCAACTGCCAACAACATCAACCCTGACCTGCCATTGCATATTTTGCTGACAGATTAGAGTCTATGTGGTTTGTTCTATTACTCCTAGCAAATTGCATTGACCCAGATCTGCAGGCACATTATGCGATGGCAGATCTGGGTCTGTGCAGTTTGCAGTTGGACTTGAGTTATAAGCAAGTACAGACGGTCTATATAAAAAACCACCTTTTTTTACTTTAATGTTATCTTTTCCATTCAAGCCACATGTGTCTGTATGCTGTTATGTTTTGAATAAGAGAGTACAAGTCATGAACTTACTTATTACTCCTGGCTAACTTCATCACTTCTTCAATGTCTCTCTCTTGTACAAGAGTTTGCTCTATTAGGTCACCCATCTAAAACAGAGATGAAGGTGTGAATCATTAGTATGGCCACCAGAATCCTGTGTACTGCAAAATGCTATGACAAGGAAATAGTACAACCTTTCAGTTATGCATGAGTGGCACCTAGAATGCAGACAATACATTTCATAGTCCTTGTAAAATGGACATCTCTCCTCAGACATTTGAAGTTTCGAAAATCTAAGAATATGATTTGACCTGTTCATCACTTTTCTTTTGCTGTCTCTGAAAAAAGTGGTTAAATGTGAAGATTTGGTGTGAATATTTCTCATGAAGTAAAACCATATCTGATTGAGTATGCTTAAAAACAAATAAGAAGATTTTTTTTCATTCGAGATGAATTTCATTTAATATATACAAGATACTCTGTATGGCAACCATATAGTAGTATTCTGTAATGTTTGTGGTGGAGAAAATCAATAGTAGGATTCTATAATGTTTGTGGTGGAGAAAATCAATAGTAGTATTCTGTAATGTTTATGGTGGAGAAAATCAATAGTAGTATTCTGTAATGTTTGTGGTGGAGAAAATCAATAGTAGTATTCTGTAATGTTTGTGGTGGAGAAAATCAATAGTAGTATTCTATAATGTTTGTGGTGGAGAAAATCAATAGTAGTATTCTGTAATGTTTGTGGTGGAGAAAATCAATAGTAGTATTCTGTAATGTTTGTGGTGGAGAAAATCAATAGTAGTATTCTGTAATGTTTGTGGTGGAGAAAATCAATAGTAGTATTCTGTAATGTTTGTGGTGGAGAAAATCAATAGTAGTATTCTATAATGTTTGTGGTGGAGAAAATCAATAGTACTATTCTGTAATGTTTGTGGTGGAGAAAATCAATAGTAGTATTCTGTAATGTTTGTGGTGGAGAAAATCAATAGTAGTATTCTGTAATGTTTGTGGTGGAGAAAATCAGTGCCTGGTTTCACTAAACTTCTAAAAATTCCTCCTCAAATTGAGACTTTAAAAATTAAATTTCTTTACATTTTTCATTGAAAATAAAATACTGAAAGATCTGAATTTTATGGAGGTAAATTTAAAATGTTTGGTGAAACTGGTACCAAGTAACCAGAGAAAACAATCTATCATTTATACATTAGTTGACCATAAATTGCACATTTCCACTTCAACAGTGAATGCCATAACCATAGGGATCCATTGTGTGACTTTGCCACTGAAAGGTGTTAGGGATCTTATTAACAATGTGGTAACATGCTTGCTTTGCACCACTGCAGTCACAGATTCAATCTCCACTTCTGGTATGTATAATGGTAGGTGACTGACCATTCAAGATCAATGATTTCCTCTGGGTTATCTTGTTTCCTCAAACTCATCGAACATTGTACAAATATATGTGCTGTCAAGAATACCAAATGTTAAGTTGGTCAAAATTTGTGTCCAATCCTCAAAATGAAAGGTTTGATTTTATGAAATTAAAAATATTTCAGTGAGAATATGATAAACATATAGTATTTACTGACGTACAGTCAAACCTATCTTAAGCAGTCACCTCTGGTAAATGAAAAATATGTCCTCTAAAGGCAAGTGACTGCTTAATATAGGTTATTTTCTGTAAAACATTGATCAATGGGATGTGGAAAAAGTTGGCACATAAGGTAGACACATATTACTGTGGTAAACAGCAACAGAGGTTATTTTCTGCACAAATTTTTCATTATGGGATGTGAAAAAGTGTCTGTTTAAGGCAGGCAATTGCCTAATAGAGGTCACCTTTATGGTAGGTTTGACTGAACACTGCAGATCCAAATGAAAACAGCATACACCAAATATGCTATCTCATTATCTGATATCAAATCAAGGTTTATGCAATTTGCTTTGAATTATAGGGATAAAAAAAAACGACTTAGACCCTGATAAACAGGCATATTAAATGATAACAGATCAAGATCTTTAGTGAGGGACCAAAAATATATTCCAATCCCAATGTAATGGGTCCCAATCCCAGTGTGAAAGATTTCAAAATCATGCAGAATTACCAATTTCAGCAATTTATTCCAGAAATTTATTCTTCTAAATTAATCAAAGTATTGCCCCAAAATGATGGGCACATCCCACCATTTACAATCGCAAGAGAAAAATTCCTGTTCAATGATGTTCACAGCAGAGTGCAGATAATACATATGGAAATAAAATACACCTCGATAGTGAAGTTGTACACAAGGTAGGCACATATCCCTGTGGTAAGTAACAAAAGAGGAGCCTGCATTGTGAAGAAAACAGCTGTGTACACATTCTTGCTGGAACATGCATCTGCAAACACCATGTTGCTACAGCCATGCTTCTGAAAATAAATATCACAGATAAATGTTAGTACTTGGTCAGGACAATTCAAGAGAAATCAGATTAAATTGGTAAAAATAGGAAGTCAAATTTAGAACAAGAGTACCATGAACAGCACATTATAGGCCTGCCCTTTGTTTAATAGTCCCCAAAATCAATAGGCTTCTTACTTACCCCAAGTGCAAACCATCAACAAAGTTTGGTCTACATCTGTAATGTAGAACTAATGTTACTCTGCAGGAACCATTTTTCTTCTTTTGCTCAGTGACCTTGACTTTTGACCCCTTAACCCCAAAATCTAAAGGTTTCATCCTTACCTAAAGTGCAAGCCATTCACAAAAATTCAATCCAAGTTTGTGATGCATAACTGATGTCATTGTGTGGAAACCATTTCTCATCTTTCAGTCACAGTGGCCTTGAACTTTCACCTTTTGACCCTCAAATCAACAGGCTTTTTTCTTACCCCAAGTGCAAGCTATCCCCTAAGTTTTGACTAACTCTGTGATGTAAAACTAACGTTATTATGTGGAAATATTCTGATGATGCTCTTAATATGTACTAAGTTTCAATGCAATCCACTAAAAACTGCAATTGTTCCATTCACAAAAATTCTATCAAAAAGGGCAATAACTCTTACAAAAATCAAGGGAGCACACAGATTTGTCAATATGTGCATCTTTGGATGATGACCATAATATGTACCAAGTTTAAAATCAATCCATAAAAAAAGGTAAGACAAATGGAAGGACTAGTTATGCTTTTGACATTGTGTCATACACTGCAATAAGTCATACACTGCAATAAGTTACAAGACTGAAAAAGCAATAAGTCTAAAATAAATTGCAGGAGCAAAGTGATTTGTTGATATGCACATCTTCAATTGGTGACCACATGTTTTAACAAGTTTCATGGTAATCCATCAAAAACTGGGGGACTAGTTGCACTAACAAGATTGTCTCATACACTGCATTGAGCTACAAGACAAAAAGGGCAACAACTCTAACAAATATTGCAGAGCAAAGTGATTTGTCAATATGTGCATTCTCTGGTGATGACAGTAATATTTGCCAAGTTTCATGGCAAAATACATCAAAAACTGTAGGACTAGTCGCACTAACAAGATTGTCTCATACACTGCATTAAGCTAAAAGACAACAAAATAATTTTTTTAAAATTGCACAAGCAAAGTGATTTGTTGAGATGCACATCTTCGGGTGATGACCATAAAGTTTACCAAGTTTCATGGCAATCCATCAAAAACTGAGGGATTAGTGACAACAATGAGTGATGGCCAGAAGCAGAGACATGAAATGGATTATTATATAGAGGCAGGGATATAGCGAGTAGTGCCAATGGTACAAAATACACCTGTCTCATGACCTTTTCCCTACTAACGGCCTTGACCTTTCAGCTAGAGACTTTACTAGTGTATGATAAGGTGTGGACCTGGGTAAAGTTTCATTACAATATCCATAGGGGTTCAAAAGTGACAGTCTGGATCATGAAACAGGGCCACTGACTTACATCATCCCTTGTTGTGACCTTGACTTTAAAGTAGGGGGTATGACTGTCAATACACTAGACATTGTCAAGACAAGATGTATAAAAGGCTGAAGTTTTATTAAAATATCTTTGTAGGTTCAATAGTTATACCATATATGGATAGAGTTCACTGACTTATATTTTCCCGTGATCTGACCTTGACCATTAGACAGGGGGCATGGCTATGGTATGTGACACACTGTCTAGTCATGATATATAACAGGTTAAAGTTCCATTTAAATATCTAACTAGTTCCAAATGTATCCTCTGGCTAAGGAGAAAAGTCGGAGTTACATTTTTCCTTGCTGTGACCTTCACCTTGAGACAAGGGGGTATGGCTATGATATGTGACACACATTCTATACATGATATATATTTGGCCAAAGTTTCATTCAAATATCTTTAGTGGCCGAAAAGTTATACTCCACAGTCACATGGATACAAGTAACCAAATTACATTTTCCCTGGTCATGACTTTTACTCTGAGGCAGGGGGTGTGATAATGGTTCACAATACAAGTCTAGTCATGATATATGAGTGGACAATGTTTCAGAAAAGTCTCTCCAACAAAGTTATGGGCCAGACAATCAGTGTTAATGGAAGCAGAGAAGGACAAACAACATCATAACATAAAATGACAAACTTAAAATGGGGCATATACAAATTAAAAGCATGCATACTGTAGACTGTTTAGTAATACATGTACTAAGACACTAAGTCAAAGAGTTAACATTTAACTGATTCAAGTAATTTGACACACTATTCCAGTGTGAAGTCATGTAACTGATGCAAGTAATTTCACATACTATTCCAGTGGAAATCATGTAAATGACGCAAGTAATGTCACACACTATTCCAGTGGTAAATCATGTAACTGATGCAAGTAATTTGACACTCTATTCCAGTGTGAAGTCATGTAACTGATGCAAGTAATTTCACATACTATTCCAGTGGAAATCATGTAAATGACGCAAGTAATTTCACATACTATTCCAGTGGAAATCATGTAACTGATGCAAGTAATTTAACATACTATCCCAGTGGAAATAATATAACTGATGCAAGTAATTTCACATACTATTCCAGTGGAGGAATTATGTTTCTTTTAAGGAGCATGGCCTTGTGGCTAACCATTGCAGGCTCAAGATCTGAAGGGTTGTAAGCTAAAATCATGCAATACTCATTACTGTAATCTTCAGTAAGCCACTTATCCTGTTTGCTCCAATCAACCCAGCTGTTGTTGAGCAGTATATGTAATGTCTGCTGGGGTTAACCTTCCATGGACTGGTGTCCCACTGTAGGGGAATCAAATAAAGGCCAAATACAGTGTTGCCTTTTTATAGTACTATTCATTTGAACCAAACAAATGACCCACATAAGTGAGGGAGCCTTATACTGAGGGATGTTTCAACAAGACTGTGTCATGATAAAAACACAAAAATAGGATATTTCATGATGTGAAATCCCATTTAACAGGAGAATCCATCTATAAAGCAGTACTTGGGATATATAACTGCACACTGCATTATGTACCAAACCACATTATACAGTGTTATATCCAAATTTGTGTTATAATGATGCATGTTATAGTGAGGTTCATGTAACTCGTTCTCATCAGCCAAGAATTAAAATTAAGTGAATAATTAAGTATCAATAATAAAACAAAACATTCCACAAATTTAATGAAATCCATGACCTTAACCATGTTATATGAGAATCTTTATAGTGAGGAAACACTGTACTCTCTATTCATGCCATGGAAAATGGGATACATTCCTGACTTTTGAGTAACTGGGAAGCTATGTAAGACATTAACCTTAACATTAGAAATACAACTGGGCTAATTTGTTTAATACTCTTTAAATGACTTATAAATGTACTTACAACAACTGACATCCACTCCACCGAAGCAAAGTACAAGCCTATTGCAAAAACACCTATGCCAAAGATACCAAATACGAAACAGAAAATATAGCGCCTGAAAAAGAGAGAAAGGAAATTGGTAGACATTGTGAGACAAAGTATTTTAAATGCAATATATGAGTATAATTAAATTCTTGTCAAATAGAAAAATGTCTACATTTTTACCGCATAAAATGTTTGCAAATTATCTGAATAATACAGAACTTGTGTTGCATCATAATGATTGATCACTTGATTTAAATATTACTTTTATTTACTTTTCTATATATATATGTATATATGTACATATCTATTATATATGGCATCTGTACATTTGTCAAGAGATACAGTTAGAATTAGAGACAAGAGAGAGAGAGAGGACGGGGGAGAGAGACCCAACACATACAAGTGATATGTGTTTCCAATGAAGCCTCCAAGCCTGGTGTATTCTGGGAGAAGATACCAACCAACCAAGACGTACACAGCACACCAGATGCCTGCATATGGGTACACTGTCATAACAGCCAGTACAATAAACATAAAGTGGAGATACAACAGAACCTGAAATATAGATTACATGCATGTCAGAGATAGTGTGATCTGATCAATGCTATAATAATGGACATGATTGTACAATATACATACCCATGATTACCCAGTGGTACTGTCATATTTCCTGTCATGATATCCACAGCCTACCCATGATTACCCAGTTGTACTGCCATATTTCCTGTTACGATATCCACAGCCTACCCATGCTTATCCAGTGGTACTGCCATATTTCCTGTCATGATATCCATAGCCTACCCATGATTATCCAGTGGTACTGCCATATTTCCTGTCATGATATCCATAGCCTACCCATGATTATCCAGTGGTGCTGCCATATTTCCTGTCATGATATCCATAACCTACCCATGATTACCCAGTAGTACTGCCATATTTGCTGTCATGATATCCATAGCCTACCCATGATTACCCAGTGTTACTGCCATATTTCCTGTCATGATATCCATAGCCTACCCATGATTACCCAGTGGTACTGCCATATTTCTATCATGATATCCACAGCCTACCCATGATTACCCAGTGGTACTGTCATATTTCCTGTCATGATATCCACAGCCTACCCATGATTATCCAGTGGTACTGCCATATTTCTATCATGATATCCACATCCTACCCATGATTACCCAGTGGTACTGTCATATTTCCTGTCATGATATCCACAGCCTACCCATGATTACCCAGTGGTACTGCCATATTTTCTGTCATGATATCCATAGCCTACCCATGATTACCCAGTGGTACTGCCATATTTCCTGTCATGATAGACACAGCCTACCCATGATTACCCAGTGGTACTGTCATATTTCCTGTCATGATATCCATAACCTACCCATGATTACCCAGTGGTACTGCCATATTTCCTGTCATGATAGACACAGTCTGCCCATGATTACCCAGTGGTACTGCTATAACTCCTGTCATTATATCCATAGCCTACCCATGATTACCCAGAGGTACTGCCATATTTCCTGTCATTATATCCATAGCCTACCCACGATTACCCAGTGGTACTGCCATATTTCCTGTCATAGTATCCACAGCCTATCCATGATTACCCAGTGGTACTGTCATATTTCCTGTCATAGTATCCACAGCTTACCAATGATTACCCAGTGGTACTGTCATATTTTCTGTCATAGTATCCACAGCTTACCAATGATTACCCAGTGGTACTGTCATATTTCCTGTCATAGTATCCATAGCATACCTATGAGTACATTGTGGTACTGCCATATTTTTGTCATTTATATTTATAGATCCATAGCCTTGTATCAAATGAGAAACATAATGTAATCATACAATTTTACCAAGCATAAAATGTTAGTGAATTTAGTGAGTAAACTAATTCTAGTTTTAATATTCTACTCACTAAAAGCATGTGATTAAAAATACAGGTATGATAGAAATACTGATGTCTACCCTGAAGAGCGGTTCTGAAAGTTTGTAACCATGGATATATATTAGTAGCTACATTTTCATAAATACCATAGCATACTAATGCTGTTATACAAACAAGTCAACATATTACTTGTGGATTTTAATTTAAAGAAATGTTCTGATTCATATTTTGTTTCTTAATTTTGTTTGAACATCCTCTTGTCAGCAGCTATTTATATTATGTGCAGGTTTTTAATGCCTCATGTTGGAATAAAACAACCAGACTGTATTATTGTGTGACATAACATATCTTTCATTAGAAAGGGTGCACCTAACATAAAAAAAACATTTTATTTGCTCATCAAGAATTCAATGGAATTTTAGGCCTGTAATGAGCTAAAATTTAGAATTCCAACAAATTTAATGATGCTAAATAATTTGAAACCCAACCTTTCATCCTATCTGCACATTAAGCTTACAGCTGATGGCTATTTGTATGCAAACACTTAATAATGTGCATGCTGTACATAGCTAAACTTGCAATTGTTTTATTTGCTGCGTTTCTTTTCTACCTCTTAGTATGACAGGATACAATTTTCAAGACACATCATTGGTGAACATATCTAACAATTTAGATAAAACATTCTTAGGATGGTCTGGTATTATTTTGTACTGCTACATGTATGTACATGATGAATAAATTGATAATGAAATGGATGTATTGCTTGGACCTGTATATAGGATGCTTTTGAAAGATCTACAATGACTATGAAATTGCAGTGCCTTACAAACTTCAAATGCTATTTCTTGAAAATAAAACATGTTTTTCAAAGGTGAATAATGCAATTGAAGAATTTTTGTCAGAAAAGTCTGCAAATCAACCTGATGTGTAATGTTGTGTCTTATGCGGTGTAAACAATTCTGGTCAATTTCAATTTTTTTCTAGCGATGCCACATTGGATATGAAAATCATCCATACTTAAAAAGAATTAAAAGAAAAATCTTGCGAAACAGTTATCTTATGCAGAGATGTGGAAATATATCATTTAACTGGAACGGCTGGTTCCTGCATCATCTACGTCCATGTTTATTTCCACGGTTACAGATTTTATAAATGTTTACAGGCAGTAAACTAAACTAAGATATTTACACATGTAAACATTGCAACCTTACTGATATGAAAATAATAATCATAAAACATGCAATGTTTTGCAGTTGCCTGTGGAACATGCATTATCTAAATATTTTAATGAAAATCTTTATCTTTAAATTGCATGTACCTGCCCTTGAAGGCCATCCATGTAGCTCCTAGTATGATATTTTTATTTCATAAATCATTGATTCACTTTTGTGTCTTGACTAAGATAACACAGTATATGGAGAAATCTAAATTTGGGATCATATAATATTCCAAATTTGTAATACCATATATACTCACATATAAGCCAGGTCCAAATGCAAATAACATAGACCCTGATCTGCCATGGCATAATGTGCAGACAGATCAGGGTCTATGTTGTTTGTTCTACTGATTAGTCCTTACAAACTACATAGACCCAGATCTGCCAGTGCATTATGTGACAGCAGATCTGGGTCTATGCAGTTTGCAGTTGGTATCAGTTTATACATGAGTATATACGGTAAATGAGATAAAAAGCTAATAAAACATAAGAGATGGAATAAAAACTTTAACCAAAAAGGTGTCCTGCATATTCTGACTCTGTAACTCCACCCAAGAACTTGACCCAAGAACTTGACCCTAGGGTAGAAGATGTAAAATTCATAAGGTCAGTGTGTGATGATGTTAATATTCCAAACATGACCCAGGGGTAGGAGATGTAAAATCCATAAGGTCAGTGTGTGATGTTAATATTCCAAACATGACCCAGGGGAAAAATGATGTAAAACCCATAAGGTCAGTGTGTGATGATGTTAATATTCCAAACATGACCCAGCAAACACGATCCAGGGGTAGGAGATGTAAAATCCATAAGGTCAGTATGTGATGATGTTAATATTCCAAACATGAAGTGAAGAAACATATCTTTAACTAAAATGTGTCCCCATTATAATTATTGACTTCATGACACCACCCAGGGGCAGGACTAGTCCTGAGAAAGGGAGGATATGTGATGTTATATTCCAAAATTAAAGTGAATTGGTAAAGGGGTTATGGAAATATAAGTGATAAAACATACCAAATAAGAATATTAGTTTTCTCAGCATCCTGCCATTGTCAACTCAGAAAGAGTCACAACAGGCCATATCAAGTTCATGCTTTGATCACCAATATTTAAAATCAGCATGGAGTGAATGTGACTATCTGCTGATCACCATCAATTTGTTGTCCGAGTAAAGCAAATTACAGTTACAACAAAATATTTTGAGAACTTAAACATTTATAGTAACTTTTAACACATTAACTTCATAAAGCTGGGATCAACTGACAATTTCACAAACTTAATTACAAGTTGAAAATGTATCGACCACAATAAAATTATTGGTTAAAGGCTTTCCACAAAACATTCTACAGAACGAATTACTGTAATCAACCACTCACTGATCAATTACAACTGTACCTGTGGTGGACAAGATAAGGTTGTTTTTTTTTCTCTAAATGAGATACACAATCAACCTTGTTATATGTTTTTGTCACAAAGAAATAATTAAAAGCTAAATTAACATACTATATATACTAGCTTATAGGTCAGGTTCAACTGCCATTGCATAATGCACCAGCACATCTGGGTCTATGTAGTTTTTTTAAGAGTAATCAGTAGAACAAACAACACAGACCCTGATCTGGTGCTTTATGCAACGGCAGATCTGGGTCTATGTTATTTGCAGTTGGGCCCAACTTATAAGTGAATATATACAGTATAACATGGAACCAAATCAACTGCAAACAGATCAAATCCAATGTATTGCTATCATGAAGTGTGCCATTTAGACACCTTGCAAAATGATCTATTTTGTAGTCAGTTTTGGTCTGTTCCAAATTTCCATTTATGTCAATACAGTCACTGATAATAGGTTGTAGTTAGTGAAATATGCTTTCATAAATGAAACTGATTTTTTTGTTTTAAAAGCCCTGTTACTTCCAAGAATAAATTGTACCCACTTTTAAATCAGCAAGAAGCCTCTCTCTCCAGTTCAGCTGCTTGATCTCAGCATAGAGTGCTGCCTTAACTGGTGGTGGCTGACCCCCACTTTTGTCAAAGTTCATGGACAGAGAGCTTGAGACTGATCTCATGTCTGCATAGGACTGAAATGACAGTGGAAAAATTAAATAAAGTTATTTATTAAATGGAGGAAAAAAATGAAGTACTGAAATTATTATGTTATATTTCCTATCAAAGATCCTTAATTAAATTGAATAGTACAAAGTTCAGACTAAAACATTTTATTTAAACTTACGTAATGTATATGTAATTTATTATCAGCCTAATGTCAATCATAGTCATTGGTTTCCATGTTTAACATTTTTGTGCTCATTTATAGAAAGCATAAAGGAAGCTCTATAAAGTGAGAAGAACTTTCATTAATGTCTACAAAATCCACAAAATTACTCATCCAGATACAAATGCATATGATTGGTCAAAAATACACAGTCAGTGGAAAAATCCACAGGACTGGTGTAGTCACCATAATTTCACTGGAGACTAATACTGATTTAATGCAGTTTGACATAATTTGGCATAATTACCTTGAAATATCAAACTAAACCCAACATTCTGCACATTTAATTAAACCAACAACAAAAAATCAATGCAGTTCCTGAATAGAGTGCAGTCATTGCCAAAGAAGCACAGATGTTTCATTTCATTGACTGACACAAATGTCTTCTTGATATCATGAAAAATTATTTTAAGGTGATTTTTTTCAAGAGTGAAAATAGACATCTAACATTTTAGTTCTGATCCAAAATGTGTAACAGAAACTCTTTTTTTTCAAACTTTCAGCATAATTACCAACTGGTGAAGCAAATCAATTTCTACATTGTGTTGAACAAATAATGGTGTTTATAGAATGGTGTTCCTTCATATAGGAGACTACATAATGCAATAACCTTCATGATTGACCAATTATACTTTCTGAGACTAGATATCCACATACATGCTCCTCTCTCTCTCTCTCTCTCTCTCTCTCTCTCTCTCTCTCTCTCTCTCTCTCTCTCTCTCTCTTCTTACATCATGTCCCTGTTTGTTGGTCATTGGCACCATCTTCACAACACTGTTTGACTTGATGTCATAGTCCTCAAGAACAAATGCATCACGCAGGAACTGTCCATTGTATCGAAGACGAAACTGGTGCTCCTCACGGCCAATCTCATACAGAGTATGCAGCAGATGAGCTCTTATCCTTGCAACTCTATCTCCAGGTTTCACCACCACTATAAATGTTTTATGCTGAAAAATTCAACATAAAATTAGTATATCTAATAAGAATCTGAGGAAATATGCTAATTCTATTGCATTTTTGTTTTGTCTTTGAAAACATAATTACTGATGAAGGCTAAAAATCAATAAGGCATGTACCGGTAATTTAATAATCAATAAGGCATGTACCGGTAATATAAAAATTAATAAGGCATGTACCGGTACTATAAAAATCAATAAGGCATGTACCGGTAATATAAAAATCAAAATGGCATGTACCGGTAATATAAAAATCAAAATGGTATGTACCGGTAATATAAAAATCAATAAGGCATGTACCGGTAATATAAAAATCAAAATGGCATGTACCGGTAATATAAATATAAAAATGGCCTGTACAGGTAATATAAAAATCAATAAGGCATGTACCGGTAATATAAAAATCAATAAGGCATATACCGGTAATATAAAAATTAATAAGGCATGTACCGGTAATATAAAAATCAATAAGGCATATACTGGTAATATAAAAATCAAAATGGCATGTACCGGTAATATAAAAATCAATAAGGCATGTACCGGTAATATAAAAATCAATAAGGCATATACCGGTAATATAAAAATCAATAAGGCATATACCGGTAATATAAAAATCAATAAGGCATATACCGGTAATATAAAAATCAATAAGGCATGTACCAGTAATATAAAAATCAATAAGGCATATACTGGTAATATAAAAATCAATAAGGCATATACTGGTAATATAAAAATCAATAAGGCATGTACCGGTAATATAAAAATCAAAATGGCATGTACCGGTAATATAAAAATCAATAAGGCATGTACCGGTAATATAAAAATCAATAAGGCATATACCGGTAATATAAAAATCAATAAGGCATATACCGGTAATATAAAAATCAATAAGGCATATACCGGTAATATAAAAATCAATAAGGCATGTACCGGTAATATAAAAATCAATAAGGAATGTACCGGTAATATAAAAATCAAAATGGCATGTACCGGTAATATAAATATAAAAATGGCCTGTACAGGTAATATAAAAATCAATAAGGCATGTACCGGTAATATAAATATAAAAATGGCCTGTACAGGTAATATAAAAATCAAAATGGCATGTACCGGTAATATAAATATAAAAATGGCCTGTACAGGTAATATAAAAATCAATAAGGCATATACCGGTAATATAAAAATCAATAAGGCATATACCGGTAATATAAAAATCAATAAGGCATGTACCGGTAATATAAAAATCAATAAGGCATATACTGGTAATATAAAAATCAAAATGGCATGTACTGGTAATATAAAAATCAATAAGGCATGTACCGGTAATATAAAAATCAAAATGGCATGTACCGGTAATATAAATATAAAAATGGCCTGTACAGGTAATATAAAAATCAATAAGGCATGTACCGGTAATATAAATATAAAAATGGCCTGTACAGGTAATATAAAAATCAATAAGGCATGTACCGGTAATATAAAAATCAATAAGGCATATACTGGTAATATACAATTTTTCTTCAATGTTGAACAACTTTCAGATTACAAGCATATCTGGTAAGTCTGCACATCCAGTAAGTCTGCGCACCTAAGCATTCAGGACCAATTGTGGATGCAGTATTTGCACTCAACCGTAACAATAGTTAAATAAAATTATACAATGTAATTTGCCCATATAACTTTAAATGAGCACAGCAAAAACTATACATCGTAATTAATTCTAACTGCTATGAGTGCCTAGATTACATTATTGCAATTACAAGTAGGTAAAAACATGTAACAACTTCCACTAGAACAGACAATTTATTTTTTTATTAGTTTCCAAAACTTCACAAAAACAAGTTTTAATGTAAATTTGATAACACATTAATATAAAGTGTGTCACCCAAATCAATAAATTTTCTTCAACATATAGATGAAACAATCCACGAAAGGAATTTTGGTCATATGTTACGTATAGTAGTTAAAAAGTAAAACATTTAAATCATGTTTTAGAGCTGATTAAACATTCTGGTATTTTATCTCTGATTGCAGTCCACGAAACAAGGGCTAAAGAGATTAAAACTAGCAGAGGCCAGAGAAGTGATGTTCTTGAGGAAAGTTCGCCTTGAATCTGCAATACATACAGACTTTCATCAGCATGCTCAGAATTCAGTGTTGAATTTCATTTTATCACAGTATCACTGCTGCACAATAGATGCACTGAAAAGCATGGGTGATGGAGATTGTTGTGTCTAATTCAGTGTCTACATGCTCGGTTGGAAATGAATCGATGGCAGTTGAATTAAGGTATAGATGTTGTTTAGAAATGGTTTCAAACAGGCATAAAATTCTTCTGTACCATCTATATCCACGATTGGAGCTGATTTCTACAGACTTTGACAAAGACTGTATGGACTGCACCAAACCAGGTTCATATTCATCTGTTTGGAGATTCATCGCCTTGTCAAATGTGCTCAACCTGCCCATAGAATCGGTCTACCCAAATATAAATGGCAGCAAACACATTGCATTCCAAACGTTGAATACTACTTTCATACCACACTTTACAGACCCAGAAAAGGGGAAGTTAACTATAATGTGGACAAATACAGTAAAGCCTGACAGAAACTTATTTTCTGGTAAACATAGCAGCAGATGTGAATGGATTCCAAACCATTTTGAACCATTGGTAAATGAAAAGCAACAGCTACAACCTAATACATACGAAAAACAAGCAACGCAGCAAAGTGAAGCAGTTATTTCTGAAGAACACTATATATTTGTCACCAGATAGATTTGAATGTTCGAACACGGACAGTCTAGACCATGCAGAGAATGGTTACAAGACAGCGGCATTCTCTGGATATGCCCAGACTATGCTTCTTCAGTCCCCGTGGATACTGCAGATATAGATGGCAACATTTATTTTGTGAACAACTTATCTACAATTATGGAGGAATCCATTTTTGGGCAGTCATCTATCCAGGATGAAACCAATAGCAGTGACAAAGATGAAAGCATGGAGGTAAAAAATGCAGCAAATACAAATAATGAAAGTTCTAGGAATGAAGGTGACAATGATAATTTACACAATGCAAAAGGATGTGATGTCGACGATACAAATTTTACCATAGGACCACTCAGTAACCAATTCATGGACATAAACACAGTGTTAAATATTTTCAAAGGGCCGTATACCATCATGGAGGAAATTCCGACAGGGAGAAAAGATGGTACCGGGTATGTTCTTCATGATTGACAATTCAAGAAATGTTGAAAATCGTAGAAATGGATAGAGGTATGAAATATGGGACAACTGTGGTGCTTGGAAAAATGCAGCAACCCCAACATCGAACTACACTGAAAGGAATGGAACATTAATAACTGTGGTTAAACTGCAAGGACAAGATTGTTTAGAAAAACAGGTGGACAAGAAACATAAATTCATTGCAATAGAACCTCAACCAAGCAAAAATGATATTCTTACAATCCACTGTCTCTACCAAATGGTCAAGGCTTCAAATGCCAGTAAAGACCAGTTTAAATTCATTGCAATAGAACCTCAACCAAGCAAAAATGATATTCTTGTAATCCACTGTCTCTACCAAACGCTCAACGCTTCAAACGCCGATAAAGACCAGTTTAAGAGGAGAGTGTCTTGGTTAGAAAACTGTCTGACATTTATGGCGTACCTCCCGACAAATGTGGCCATTGTTGAGTATATTGGAACATTTCCTCTGAGAGAGTACCATGGGTATGTCATCAATACAGACAGAAACATAAAATACATACGAATGAAGCAATCAGTGAGGAATGATCCGAAAGAAGAACTGTAGCTTGATTCAGTGAAAACAGTTGAAGGAGGATGAATAGGCAGAGAAACGATGACTATCAAAAACAAAGAAATGTTTGACAGCTGAAGAATATCAAATCCTCCATAAACAGAGCATCTCGCTCTCCATTAGAAACAAAGAATGCAGCTGACCAGATTATATGTGTAGAAGAAATGACAAAAAGTCATGAATTTGTAAAGAGTGTCAAACATATCAGTGGTATTCTGCATCCTGTAATAACACTCTACATAGACCAACAAATAAATGACATAAAACGTTTTTGCTGCAAAGATGGCTGGTGTGTTTTAAGTATTGATAAGACATTCAGTCTCGGAGATTTTCATGTAACACTTACCATTTACAAAGACTTATCAGTCATATACGAAGGTCAACTTTAGACCATCCCATATGTTTTGTACTTACATTTATTCATATGAGTTCACCAGCATGAACATATTCATCTTTATGCATGATATTTCTGACAATTTAGCTGACAAAAAACTCTCTGATCTTACCATAGGAAGTGACAAGGAATTATTGTTCAAAAGCATGATAAAGCGGTGCTTTGTTGGATGTACACATGTTCTGTGTACCCATCACTTGAAACAAAATGCTAACAAATACATTTAGGATCAGGTTGGATATCCATTGAAGGACAGACAAGAAATTATATCTACACTGTTTGGTGATGAAGGAATTGTAGGAAGCCGAGATTGTGACACATTCAATACTCACGCCAATAGGTTGAGACATTTAATCGGCAAAAAAGATGCCAATGTGGGTGGTAAAAAAGTCATGCCTTACACGAACAACAAATTGTTGCCCTTATTAATTGAACATGTAATCAAGCCAGCTAAAAAAGGTAAAATCTCTACAACATGGACAAATATTAATTCAGAAAGTGCAAACTATATTTTGCAATCAGCAACAAACTGGAAATTATGTGACTTGCCTAAATTCATCAAAACACTGTATGATATTGTTGCCGGTGAACAAATTGAGCGTTGTCGTGCTCTTCGAGATATGGGGAATTTTAAGTTGAGCACAACATTTCAACATCACTGGACTGATATAGATCAATGGACAAACATTTCAGAGGAACAGAAAAACAGGAGAGTAAGAAAATTTCTCAACGATGGTGATAAAACCAATACAAACATTGTAGTTTCTAGAGATGGAAGGCAATCGGTAAACGTATTTGCTTCAGCAGGAAAAAAGCCAAACCATAAGAAACGTAAATGCGTGGAGCGGTCACATACACCTAATACTAAAAGAAAACTACAAGTATATAGAGTTTGTGTTGATATAAGACAGTTTGCCTCCATGAGGCCGGCCCTCGCCATTATGCACCGAAAATGAACTCAAAGCGCAGACCAATCCACAACTTTGCACTTATTTTCAATTATTAAGCACTATTAGTGGAAAAATTCGGACCATAGCTTTAATTTAAGAAATTTGATAGGGCCATTTTATGAACCTGTGTTCGTCACCTATCACTGAAATAAAAATATTGACTGAAACTGTTAGTAAAAACAAACTGGGACCTTTTCATGAAAAGGACCCATTTTCACACTTTATAGTAAAAAGATAAATTAAATGCTATGTAGAATCAGTTAATACACAAATTATTTCATTCATTAAATAAATATATTAATTGAAGCTGTTAGAAAAAACATACTGGGTCCTTTTTTCAGACAGTAAGTTCTTTTCGCAAAAAGGACCCATGTTTAACACTTTATATTAAAAAGAAATATTAAATGCTATGTAAAATGAGTTAATACACAAATTAATTTCATTTGTGAAATAGAAATATTGATTGATACTGTTCGTAAAAATGTACTGGGTCCTTTTTGCTGACAGTAAGTCCTTTTGGTTAAAATGACCCATTTTTAACACTTTATATTAATAAAGATGTATTTAATGCCATGTTAAATGAGTTACTACACAAAATAATTTCATTTGTGAAATAGAATATTGATTGAAACTGTTAGTAAAAACATCTTTGGTCCTTTTCCCAGATGGTAAGTCCTTTTCGCACTTTATACCCACCACAATAAATTACAGTATTAATTTTCCTCAAGATGCTTTGGTAAAATGTCTTACTCTATCAAAATAATATATCATGTTAGGCAGACCATCTACAACTAACTTGCAGTGAAGTTCTGTTTCAATCACATGGACAAAAAGTATGAATTTGGGAGTTGGTATCAGAGACAAAAAGTATGAATTTGGGAGTTGGTATCAGAGACAAAAATGATGAATTTGGGAGTTGGTATCAGAGACAAAAATGATGAATTTGGGAGTTAGTATCTGAGACAAAAATTATGAATTTGGGAGTTGGTATCTGAGACAAAAATGATGAATTTGGGAGTTGGTATCTGAGACAAAAATGATGAATTTGGGAGTTGATATCAGAGAAAAAATGATGAATTTGGGAGTTAGTATCTGAGACAAAAATTATGAATTTGGGAGTTGGTATCTGAGACAAAAATTATGAATTTGGGAGTTGGTATCTCAGACAAAGGATCACTGTGCAACATTATGATAAAATATTGAGACCAGGAAGTTTTAATTTTTTTCTTAAAAGGTAAACGAGTTTAGGTCATAAGATGACAACTAGCCCTGCATCGACTCCAGGAACATGTGTTTAAAGGTGCAAACTTAAGACATGATGAATATCATAGTCACAAATCTGTACTTTTAAAAATGACGGAAATAGGAATGCCGCGATAATATGACGTGCAGGTACACTGAATACAACAGAACTGTAGACTAACTTTAATGGATAACTACACCATGACCAATGTTCATTGTGTTGAATAAATACGTAACTAAACATAAATGAATGTGAGAACTAAGTAATCTTACTGGAAAAGCCTTATTTTCCACATAAATAATCATTTTTGTTGCAAGATATTTCACTGTTTACATAGTACCCTTGGCAATTTACGTCATATCCGGAGAATATGGAAAGACTAGACCTGTTCCGGTTATGATTCTTTATTAGTTATAACCTGGAATATACGACAAGGGATCCATCCGTTAGGAAACTGTCTATTTTCAATAAATAAATAAATTAATTAATTAGTTAAATATATAAATACTCCCATATATAACAACCGCAGAGACCAAATCAATGATTATGAAATATATATATTTTAATGTTCCATCATGGACATTAAGTGCCGGAATAAGCTAGTGCGGGGCCCTGTAGCAAATCTTATAAAGGGACCCTAAATTTAAAAAAAACAACACATAAATATTAAAATACTTGAAAGTGCGACGCTCTGCCAACTGAGCTACTGCGCTCCCCTAAATATTAGAATTTAGAAAAGAATGATAATGTGTACAGGTTAAACCTTTTTAGACGAATTAATTGAGAATAAGATTTTAGTATAATATAGTTTATTCCAAAATGACTAGGTGAGTGCGACTCAGTAGTTTTAAACTGGAAAGAAACATATCTTTACATGACTATATGATGTCTTGATGCAATTAATACAGTCGAATATTTATGTTCTTTGTTTCTGAGTGTTGCATTTATACAAATTCAACCGAAACAGCAACTAATACAAAACTTATGTTACACGACAATTTTCGAAAAAAACTACATGCGCTGATCATGCATCCCAAAGATTCGAAAGAAATGAAATATTGAGAGCTTGAATCTTCTCATCCATATGTGACTTGTACACTTTTTATTATATCAATAAAGATATTTTCACAAAATAAATTAGAGAAATGCAAGTTGATTTGTTGATTTAGCCGTCACCTTGATATTTTAGATCAGAAATTTATTAAATTTTCCCAGGTTTTTAATCCCTTAAATCTGTAAAGAAAAAAACAAGAAAAAAAGAATCTTCTACATGAATGTCTGTCCAGACTTTATGGCACCACATGCTGGATAGTTTTGTTATGACGTATTCAGATACACAGCATCAATATTCTCTACCCTCCAATGACATACAATTCATAAATGTATTTTGATTAATTGTTGTGTAACCATCATATTGGGTTCACTAGAGTATTTCTGCTATAGTGTGACATCCTGGGTTCAAGATGGGAAATACTATGTTAAATCAGGTTTTTCCATAGGATTAACATTGAGATGACACTCTGGGATCATAGATTTATTACGCAGAGTGAAAATGTTGATGTTTGCTGAAAGAGTTAATTTGCTACATTGTCAAACTATGTCAAAATCTGGCTTGTTTAAAGCCAAGTGGAGTTTTGAATTTGTAATACTGGATTTGTTTTTTCACTTGATAAAACACTGTCAGAAAGTTTTGCTGCAAAAATATTGAGTATCAAGTGAGCTAGATTTCGTTAAAGTTTTGTTACAAATTTTACGATTTTACCAATCCTAGATTTAGTACACTGATTCAACTTAGCTTACCGAATGTCGGTTCACTTCGTTATACATTACACTTTTGATAGAATATTTGTGTCAAACCAAAAACTGACTGGGAGAAAAAGTCAAATATTCTGTTTGAGTTTGAAAACGGCAAAAGTAATATTGCATTCTATACACTTTAAACAGGATGAAGAGAAAAATTAGCATACACTTAAAGAATGGCGTTGGTGTATTGGGTCTAACGGGGAATTAACATTACGCCGTAGGTTTAACATGTGTGGGTCTGTATAGATTTTCGAACGTGAAATGTAATGTTAAAAATGTCCAAAGGTTTAAAATTACGGGTTACTATGGCATTTAACGCAAAATGTAATATTAAAAATGTCCATATGTTTAATATTATGGGTCTCTATGGCCTCAAACGTAAAATATAATGTTACAAATATCCATAAGTTTAACTTTATGGGTCTCTGTGGCCTCTGACAGAAAATGGAATGTTAAAACTACACATACTAACCAATACGCCGTTTGGAATGACCAACATCCAGTGATATATTATCCAAAACCCAATTATCTACTATCCAACACTCAGTGACCTACTATCCACCACCCAGTCATTTACTATCCAACACGCCGTTTGTAGTGCCCAATAGCCAATGATTTCCTATCCAGCACTACAGTATACCATCAACACGCCGTTGAAGTGTCCAATACCTACGTATCTACTATCAAGCACCCACACAATACCATCAACACGCCGTTGGAGTGTCCAATACCTACGTATCTACTATCCAACACACACACAATACCATCAACACGCAGTTGGAGTGTCCAATACCTACGTATCTACTATCCAACACCCCACTATACCATCAAGACGCTGTAGGAGTGTCCAATACCTACATATCTACTATCCAACACCCCACTATAACATCAACACGCCGTTTGAGTGTCCAATACCTACGTATCTACTATCCAGCACCCACACAATACCACCAACACGCCGTTGGAATGGCCAACACTCGGTTATCTACTATATAACACCCATACTATGATTTTGCACAAATATTCTATCAAAAAGTTCAATGTATAAAGAAGTGAACCGAGGGTTGGCAAAATCGTAACATTTTTAACAAAACTGCAGAACCAAATCTAGCTCACTTGACACTTGATATTATCTGCAACACAACTTTATTCCAGTGTTAGATGGCAAAATATAAATACAGTTGTATTGGCTTCATACAGGGTTAAATGTCAATGTAAACTTTCTGCCAGTCTTTTATCAAGCGAAAACAAAATCAAGTATTACAAATTCTAAACTCCACTTGGCTTCTATATAAAAATCTTTCTGCTAGTGTATCAATATGTAAAGTTTTTAGTGAGAGCATTAAATCTAGGACTGCAAAATAGAAATACAGTATTTTTGGCTTCATACATGATTAATGTCATTGTCGGATATGTTTGTGATTGGATTGTAAAAAGTAAGCCAATGTCTGTTCTTAAGTGTGTGTTTGTTCTTCTCTCCATCCTGTCTTTTCATGTGGCACATTTCACTCATCGTATCAAATCTGAACACATCTGTAATCTGTAACAAAATGTTAAATTCTCCTTGTCAATATATACACACCCCGTATTATTAAAACTATGGACATTTTTAACATAAGATTTCCCACATTGACCACACAGTGTCATCTCGATGTTGATCCTATGGAAAAATCTGATTTAACATAGGATTTCCCATCTTGACTGTCACCTTGTACTACTTATTACTTGTACGATATAAATCCTTGTCGGTAATGCTAATTTATAGACAAATAAAGAATTGAATTTAATTGATTTGTTTATTTATTTAATACTTGTTTGTTCGAAAAATAAAATTTATGCAATGTGATCTGGTAATATTTAACCGAGTAATTATTCCGGTGCAGTCCTTTTCAACGCGCGCAGAAGGAAGAATTCACACGAGTTACGAGAATTTTACGAGACTTGATACAAAAACAGACACTTCAACGTTACCTTTTGGACAAATACACAATGCCTGATTATCTTGGAGCTGATCAGCGAAAAACTAAGGACGATAAAGATGTTGAAAAGCCAATACAAGGTTCAAATCAGAATTATGTGTAATTAACTTAAACCTAAAACCGCGAGCGATAAAATGTGCTTATTCATTCTTGGACTTGAAAAGGGGGGGGGGGGGGGGGGGGGTACATGTTAGATCCCCAAGCTATAATATCCTAAAACAGCCATATTTCGTGGACTTAACGTGAATTGTAACGCGTTCGTTATAACATTGTGAGCCTCTACTCAAATAACCATAGAAAATGTTCAACTATATCTACTTCATTTAATCTTCGTTATAAAAATTTTGGCATTCATTTACCAGTGGGTATAAAGTGCGAAAAGGACTTACCGTCTACGAAAAGGACTGAGGATGTTTTTACTAACAGTTTCAGACAATATTTATATTTCACAAATGAAATTATTTTGTATAGTAACTCATTTTACATAGCATTTAATATATATTTTTGACTATAAAGTGTTAAAAATGGGTCCTTTTCGCGAAAAGACCCAGTAGTGGCATATATACAGATTTTGGCACTTTTTTCGTTTTTTTTAATTTTTCAATATAAAATTTAGACATTTTGGGACATCGCTCTTGCTCTGACCCTCAACGCCTTTTTATATTGAAAAAATGAAAAAATCAAAAATGAGATTAAAACAGAAGATATTTACCAAGATTTGTATAAAGATCGTGAGCTACTTGAATTAAGTGATTATCCTGACAATTCTGAACTTAAATGTAATGATAATAAAAAAGTAATAGGCAAGTTTAAGGACGAAACTAATTTTATTCCAATAAAAGAATTTATCAGGCTATGAAGTAAAATGTACTTGATTAAAACGGATGATGAAAAAATAAAGAAGCAAGCTAAAGGAATAAAGACAAGAATTGTGAATAATGTTACTGGATTAAATGATTATTGTGAGGCGTTAAAAGAACAAAGACAACATTTTGAGATGACTGTGATAAGAAGCAACAAGCATAAGTTAGAAACTCAGGTGGTAAACAAAATTGGATTGTCGGTGCTTGATGGTAAAAGATTCTGGACAGGTGGACCCGATACGTTAGCATTTGGTCATTGTCAAATTACTGGAGAAAATTGCCAGGAGTCAGAAGAAATGAACAAGTTCCTTAGAGAAATGGGACTAATAGATTAAAAGTGCTGATAAACACAAAAAGTTTGTGTAAAGAGTCATTGAGTAACACAATAGTATAACATACTTTACTGTTATCGTTATATTTTTATCTTTTGAGTAAAATCTCTAACCAGTAAACCAATTTATTTTCATTTTAACTTTTGAAACATTGTAAAATATTTCATTTAAAGCACATATTCAATCCATTAAATATTGATTTCTGAATATATATTTTATTATATTAAACATATAATATAATAACACTTTCATGAAGCCAAAGATCACAAAGTTTTTTAAAGTCAGCATTATATTTTGTGTTCTAGAATGGTATTAGATTCAGTAAATTGGCAAATAGTGCTTTAATTATAGCGGCATTGATCAAATGGGTTTTTGCCAATTAAGGACACACTGATCATACAAAGTATGAAATAAACTGTATTAATATGATGTTTAATTGTAGCGGCATTAATCAAACAGGTTTTGCACATTGATGGTTAGATGCTGTCACTATTATTGTTTGCAATTAAACTAATTAAGGGATTTTTTTATCTTTGCTCTAGTACACTTTCAATAATAATGTGCGTACAATTAAATAATACATTATAAATTCAGCTGATGAAAATAACTTACAGTGTTCATTGTTTTAGTATACAAGGTTCATTTAGTATAAAGATAAATCCTACATAAATCTACTTTTAAAATAGACATTAACATGCTAAGAACAGTATATAGAGACTAAAACAAATCTAGCCAAAACATTAGCTTACTGAGACCAATATATATAGACGGCCAAAAAAAATTAATCACATGGCCACTGTTTTCACGATTGTTTTTCGGTGTTATTAATTTTATTATTTCTCAATACAATAAAGTAAACTATTTAAACTGAGCACAAAGGTGAATGAGATAAACAGTCTTACATCATTTCATTTCATTATATATAACAACGGCATTATCTCGCGTGAAATTGGGGTTTGTTTCATTAAATGCAGAATTTAATTGCTGAACGTACCTGGTCAATAATTAGAAATATATTTTAAACAAATATAAATATCACTTTTAAATCCAAGTCGAAACTTAATAATATTTCACATGGTCCAAATCAGCCTAGCATTTGGGTCGAATCAGCCTGGTCCGAATCAGCCTGTTCTCCCATTTTTAACACTTTATAGTAAAAATATATAGTAAATGCTATGTCAAATGAGTACACAAAATAATTTCATTTGTGAAATAGAAATATTGATTGAAACTGTTAGTAAAAACATACTGGGTCCTTTTCACAGACAGTAAGTCCTTTTCGCGAAAAGGACCGATTTGTAACACTTTATAGTAAAAAGATATATTAAATGCTATGTAAAATGAGTTACTACACAAAATAATGTAATTTGTGAAATAGAAATATTGATTGAAACTGTTTGTTAAAACAATGTTTGGTCCTTTTCGTAGGTGGTAAGTTCTTTTCATGAAAAGGAGTCCTTTTCGTACTTTATACCAACCTTTCATTTACATTAGTTTAGAATTACCGTTTTTCCGAGCGTGTGTAAGTTTACTTATTTCCAGAAGTGCGTCCAGGGTTCCTGATACTTACTAAAAAAAAAGTCACGTGGCATATGACCGGAATGTGCTATTTAGACCAAGGTATGGATATTATTAGTTTATAGCGTTTCCATGTTTTGGGAATAATTTTTTTTTTTTAAATGAATTTTTTTCCGTTAATTCTATATGCAGTTTGTGCACTTACATTACTGCTTGCTTGTTCTTTACCATATAAATACATGACTCAGTAGACTGAGAGACAGACAGACAGACAGAGAGACAGAGGGAGAGAGAATTTTAAAAATAGACACTGGTGAATGGATACACATTTTATTATAATATATTCAGTGTCTTTTGATGTAGAATATATGTTCATTATGAAATAATACTGAAACGAAAAAGTCCGTAGTGAATATACATTTTTAGTGTAAATTTTTCTTAAGTTCTATAAGAACCCCACATGATTAAAACCAAATATTTACGTTGGCTATCCCGTTGTATAAATTCCCAAAGTGGGTTTTCCTGTTCAAGATATGTAAACAAAGCCATCATGTGATCAGCAGACCTATTGTTAGCATATAATAGAAAATTCAAGGCCAAAATGTCTGACACAAATAAGGCATTAGTGAAAATATAGATTTTCATTATGATTTATTTTAAATTACATGAAATGACCTGTTTGAATCGCATTTTGTCTGATTTTACTCATAAAATACTTCCTGTCACTTTTGAAGAACGCTGGTGACACAGTCGATGACATCATTATCGTAGGTCACGTGAAACATTGCGCACGATTGAAGGACACCCGCAACTTCAGGAGGTTGGACGATATTTGGAAAATCATATTAACTAAAATTAAAGTCAAATGTTTATAACACAAGTAAAAAAGACTCACTTTTCTCCAAATGTTTTATATGGATTACATTATACTAAGTTCCACCAGCATATTTTTATTTGGTTTTGATCGCTACTGGTGCAGTTCCTATTATTGGCAAACATATTGACTTCTAGGTTTAATGAGTGATCAAAACTCTGCACCATTCTAACCTCATGTGTGCATATGCATACCTGCCATATGCCTAGTCCTACAATGTAAGAAATCGACCCTGATATTTATAATAATGACGGGGCGACGTCTTATAGTTTGAACAGGTGGTACCATGCCGTGTTTTCTGAGGTCAGTCGACAGGAGGAACTTATGCTATACATAACTTGTTAGTTACTTTTGGAATTAAGCTTTGCATTCATGAATTGTCATGGTGCTGGGTGGTGTTGCTATGTTGATTGATGTCATACACTCCAGAATGACTAATGTCGATATTGTGTTCGCTGATGGCTCATCCTTCCCAGAATCACAGCTGCATTTCAACATTTTGATGCCTACAGAAATGAATCTCACTTGTACACTATTCTGATGACCAAAATAATCATGTTTTGCATTTTATGTATGGAGTAAAATCAGATATCAAAGAAATGTTGCTGCTGATCATGACCTTGCTAATAATTTTTAATAAAGATTGCTTAAACATTGTCATTCAAGGCAGTGGTGTGTAATAACATTGCTGTTCAACATGCATTTCTTTAATTTATGTCACTTCAAACAAATAGGTTTGTTCCACTTAGTGTACTTGGGGTCCAACAAATTTTGAAATCTTGTGGTAGCCCACTCCGCTGCCAAAATTATTAACTGGTAGCCCAGACTTTTAGTAGAATTTTGACCAGCGCTGGCCTGCTTAAAATTGGGGGGGGGGGGGTAATTATAAAAAAAAACATTTAAGTTTATTAATAGTTTTTTTTCTGTTCATATTTGATACAATATAACAAGCAAATATGTACGACATTTCACTTTAATAATCATCAATCAGGTTCGCGTAATCATTAATCAGGTTCACTTTATTAATAATCAATTATGTTCACTTTGTTAATCAATGTCCCTTGTTCTGACAAGTTTATAACTGAAAGGATAAAACAAGTAGAATTATTTTAATTATTTTATAATGTAATTGTTTTATAAGACATTCAATGGCCAATGCTATTCTTGCCTTTAAATACTAGTAATTAATGAATTACATTAATATTTTGCCATTTTGTCATATTAAAAAAAACATTTCATTTGTAAAACTCATAAACACTTACCCTTGGTTTCTGTTGGAATCTTGTGGCTGTGAAGATGTCTGGTACCAGGCCTGCTCTCCATCCAATGGTATATGGCTGGGACTGGGTCAAAGGTGACAGTGCTTGGGCCATCTGAATGAACTAGCATAAATAAATATCCAAATGGTCGCTATCAATGATCACCGTCACATTTAATGAAACAGTCCACTCAATAATCCACTGTCACAGATTTTTAAAAAAATCCAGTCACAACATACAAAAATTCCACTCGATATTCCACTATCACAGATATAAAAAAAAATCCACAAACACAAACAAAAATTGTCACTGATGATTTTAAATGAAATAAGTAATTGCACTTGACAAAATATAGCCCTTAAATGATATATACAATACTAACATTTTAGTTTGTATTTTGCCACCTCAAGTTTGATGTCCTTTAATCAACGCAATTGATTTAAATCGTAGCAAAATTAGTAACAATCAAAAGTACAAACTTACCCTGTTACCTTTTGACTGCCATTGTTAATGATCACTGACAAAGATCGTAATTAAACACATTCATGATTCCATTCACAAGTATAAGGTAAATTCTCCACAGTTTGACAGCCACTGGTTACCAGACTTAAAAGGTACAGCATACAAATTGGTTACTTTGCATGTTGAACAAAGCTTTAATAAATGATGGATTAAGTGCTCAATGAAAATTAATTATTCTGGGTCTTACTAAGCGCATAGATGTTGCCTAGCAACCAATACTGACAGTTGACTAAAGATGCACGTGTCTGATAATTGTTTCAAGTTGAATACACAGTACACATGTGTAATTAAACAGTTGAACTTGAGCTTCTTGAGTAAATATAGGGGAACCAATAATTATCTACATGTGACATTTTAATCTTGTCTCGATTGATTATCTGTGAAAACAGTGTTGTTTTATTGTGGATTAGCAGTAATAACTGGTTTTGACCAGGCTACTTTAAGAGGAAATAGGCAGTAGCCCGCTGGGTAAGCGATAGAAATTTTTAGTAGTCTGAGCATCAAGTGTTAGTAGACCGCAGGCTCCAGGCAAGGGATTTGTTGGACCCTTGCACTTTACCTATGCAAATTAGCTTAATGTGCTCTCCCAAAGCAGTGTTCAAAGGACTTAACATGACATCACCCTAACTATTGTCAGCCAGTTAAGTAATCTGTGAAATGATGGTAGTTTATCTCTGGCTGCCTTACCTTTTAATTGCCTCTTTGACAATCAAGAGTATAAACTGCCCTGAGGATAGTTTTACATGAGCTCTAAGCAGGACTGTTTGCTGTTTATACACACTACAGGTTACAGGTATATATTGTGGTGGTCCAAAAATCTCTGGTTTTTTTTGGGGTTTTTTTTGTCTTTTCTCCGAGATTACTGGAAATCATGTTTATCGAAACATGACCATGTCAGGGGTTTGAAGTTAAAAATCTTGTTTTTCATGTGACATGTCATGTTATGGCAGGTATGCATCTGCCTTCTGAGATTACATCTTTGAACATTTTCTGTGTTGTTTGTTTCTTTAGCAAAAGGCTGCCAAACAAATGAATATGTGAATACCAACTTTCTATTTGAATACTTTGGAAGTATTCAGATTTGCATGTTCGGTTATTCATTTTGGCTCTGGTTAATACTCAGGATGATTCATTATAAGCTGGGATTTTTCTTTGCCTGTTTTGGGGCTGAAATTTGGCCTCATTCCAATCCCAAAAACCTGACCATTTTTCCAGATTTTAGTGTAAAAACTTTCCAATCAGAACTGTAAAAAAAAATCCAATGCAGTTTACCTGGAAAGTTAGTATAATCAGTGTAGCAAGGGATCTGAATAGGAAAAGTAACCTAGGCTGTTAATCTTTCTAAATGTATGTAAATGAACTGTGCAAAAAAAATGCAAAATTTTCCATTTTGATCATTTTAAGTGTAAAAATTCCCAATTCCATAGAGTCTGTGCCCCATTTTGAAAATGGTAGAAAAAAATCCTGATAAGGCAAATAATATGCCTTTTTCGCAACACACTTGATTACCCAATAGACATTGTGATCAAGGTCACATTCATAGAAGATTTGAGACAAGGTTTAGATGGAAGGTTTTCATTTGCCTATATTTTCTAAATCCCATAATAGATTATGTTCTTACTTGAGATGAATAATTATGCAGCAAAGACAATTCATACTGAAATGCACTCACTTGTCCCTTTGACCTTGTGATCAATGTACCATTCATTGAAGATTAGCATCTGAGTTTGGGTAAAGGTTTTAATTTGCTCATGTTTCCTAAGCCCTTTGATGGATTCCGTTCATTCTTAGTACCATACAGTACAGCTCACGTGATTTTTCGGAACTCCATGCTTCGCGGTGGGTGACTTAATCCCCTCCACTTTAGCTCCATGGTGGAGGCATAAATACCTACAAATCACCACCACGTCTCAGCAGGCACGCCGATGTCAACTCCACCATTGCGGGGGGGGGGGGGGGACTGGACGACATTGCTGATTGACATTTGAACAGCCAATGAATGAAGACCACCTATGGAAAGACTGAGACGTCAAGAGTGATTTACAACCGGATACCATTGGAAGAATCGGTCATCTTTATTTTGATCATATTTGGACAATAAAAAAATAATTTCAAAAGTCTTGTATATTCAGTACACATTACTGTTTATAAAAGGTTTGCAATAAGTTTATGCTTTTAATTTATTTCAAAGAAATATGAACAAACTTATGCACTGACTTGATGAGAAGCACACCTTGCTGAGCTTCTCAAGCAGCATAAATTTATCATTTTGTTCCAAAGGAAAGTAATTCTCGGAGATATGGACAATTAACCGCTTCTGCTTAAACCGCCCCCCCCCCCCTCCAACAAACCTGAAACACTGAATTTACACTGAAATGCAAACTGCGTGCTTAGTCTTTAAGCAGTAATAGCACAGTCATGAGGCTGAATATTATGAGTGCATGTGTACTGTAAGGGACTGACCATTTAATATGTGGGACTTATATGTTGTTTTGTTTTTTTCGACCGGGATATTTTGTTTTTTCATCACAATATTTATTTATTTTAAGTGAAATATTTAACAGATTAATCTCTTTTTAAACTACAAATTCAGAGAAAGACAATTGTTTTCATGCATTTACTCCCCACCCTCTTGGAAAATTCAATTGTCTCTCCCTAATAAAGACTAGACTTCAGCGGATGTTCTACAGAAATCAAGGCAGTGACCATTGTGAACACTGTTGTAAAATATTAAAAAGGATTTGCATCAAAGGATGATGTAAGTTTCAGCTTGGGAACAGTGTGTTTTTATCACACAAAGCCATCTGACTTGGCATGTTGTACTTTACAGTCGCAATTATGGTTCCGCCATTACCAACGGAAGTTTGATAATTGTTAGTAATTGATCTAAACTTGGCTTATTACTGAAATGAAAAATAATGTAGAAAATTCTAAAATCTGAGATGTTTCCAACAAGTTTAGAGCATTTTGCATGGATGTATTGTCTCCACATGTATCCTATTATTTGCTCATTTTTCTACGGCGAAATATATAAAAAAAATATACTCTTATAATTATTTTTATGCAGATATTAAAGTATGCAGTTTCCTGTTTGTGACTGTCAGAGCCTTTGGTTATTGAGCGTGTTTCTGTATGTGGTATATTGCTTTACACCTAGAAAGCTAGAGTTACTGTGGCCGAGTGGATAAAGTGTGTGACTCACTCACACACACACACACTTGGGTGCCTACTAGGGGGGGAGGGGGCATGTTGCCCCCATCTCCACCCCGATTTTTAAAAAATAATAAATATATCCCTTTTACTTAAGCACCCCCCCCCACACACACACACACACACACCGGAAAATTCCTGCAGATGCCCATGCACACACACACGACTGCAGTTCCTGTGCAGTGGTGGGAAAATTTATTTCTTATTTGCTCCATAACGCTTTAATGTCTAGCACGTTATTACTTTTTTACCACTACTGAACATTTCCAGATTTCAGTTTGTGTATGTCTAGATTTATAATCAGTCAGATTTTAATATTTTAATTCTGACGATTGACTAAAAATGTTGACATGTCTAGCAGCGAAAAAGAAATATTTTGGTTAACATTAATAAGCATTTTAGCGTTACTTTTGAAACTCACATTAGTGAAAAACTCTTCAAAACATAAGCAGAATCACAAAAAACTTGAATGGCAGGAACATCTTTTTGGCTTAGTGTGAATGATGAGGCCGCTAATTGAAGAAAGCTAGCTAATCATGGAATACTTAAACTGTTACTGAAGCATGTACAAAACAAAAACAAAAAAGTTTCTAATAGTAAGTGCAACTGATTATGATGACTTGCGCTGTAGTGCTTTGGATTCCATATTTTATGAGAGAGAGGTGGGGAGGGGTCTATACTAAAAACAGTTATTGATCCAGAAATGCTTAAACAGGTTCCTCACATTTGATATTGGAGCACGAGGTCGTGAGTTTGTAACCACCGACGGGAAAATTTGTTTCTTTTTTCCCCCTCCATTATGCTATAATGTCTAGTGCAGTATTACTTTTCTTACCACTTGCGAACTTTTCCAGATTTCAGTTTACGATAACTTGTGCAGTAGTGATTTGGATTCCGTATTTAATGAGAGAGAGAGGGGGGGGGGGGGGGCTTTACTAAGAAGAGTTAATGATCTAAAATTATTCATCTTATCTTTCTGTATTATGCATAGTATGCAATAGGAAAACGAACAGAAAAAGAGAAAGGTAAATATTAATTTCATCTGATGAGCAAGTTTGTCTAAATCAGTGGCAAAGAAAACAAAGCCGCAGAACTGCTGCTGTTGTACTTTTAGGTTAACAGTTAGCACATGAAATTAACACGTCAATATCAAAGAAAACAAGCAGTGTTGATATGGCTTCTCTTGTGCTAGGTTAATGCACGTGTCAACTACATGTATCTAGGATGACCTTTTGCGATCATTTGTGATTTAAATGAAACCTGCTACTTTGGTAATTAATGCAAAATAGTACAGTTTAAAATAAAATAACGATGTGAAATCTTAATAATGCTTTATGTAAGCAATTGGATATCAGAAAAAATTGTACAATATGTGAATGAGTACTCATGCATGGAGTAACCATCGGAACTTGTGCAATTTTTTTCACTTCAGTCAGGTATGACTGCAGCTTTTTTATTAATTTGTTCGATGTTTATCATTCTTTTCATTCCAGGTAGTACAATATCACTGAATATTATATGATCATTAAAATTTTGTTGACTGAAAAAGAAATAAGGGTATGAATGCATGTTTTGATTCCGATAAGAGAGAATTGAAGAAATAAAAATTAGATTCATTATGCAAAATGTAGTATTAATACAGTTTGTGAGGCATTGTCATTATGTTATAATCATCAATAATTTGATTTGGCACTATGTATCATACATTATCTTCATTAGAACAAGGAAATATTTATAATTAACTGAATGACTATGTTTGTTTTTTTTTAGTATCAAAAAGTTAGCAAATTGCTCCCCAGAGTGATAACAATGTAGATAAATCTGTGCCCCCCCCCCCCCCCATCTCTCACTCAACCTCTGCTTGCATGGGTGATAAACAGTAAACAACGCCCATATTATCGAGACCACATCCACTCCGCGGTGGTGATCAGATGTGACTCCGCGAGAAAGCGTGGTGTGCAGGGCTATTCTCCAAGAGACGCCATGGCAACTTCATCAGGACACGTGGAGTAATGGTGGAGGGGTTTTTCTTAATCCTCTCCACTCACTCTCCACCCCACTGCAAAGCATGGGGTTCCGAAAAATCACATGAGCTGTACATACACGCTTAAAAGTTGAGTCCAACTGCAGACTGCACAGACTCGTATCTGTCGCAGCATGCGATAGCAGAGTAGAGTCGATGTTATTGGCAGTTGGAAGTGACTTATAAGTGAGTATATACTGTCTGTCTTATGAAGAAGCAAAGAAAATTCCTTTTGCAACACACTTGCACACCATTCTGACCTTAGGGTCAAAGTAACACGGTTTTCTGCAATGCTTGGAGCTTGGATTTGATATGCAGGACTCCAGTCTTCTTGTACCCTGTATAAATATATATTCACATCTCCAGTTGAAAGACTGTTCATAACGTGGAATTGCTTTCAATTGGGTTGGATGTAAAACTTGACTGAGATAGGGTTGGACTAATCAACTTTCCCAACACCTGTGACAAGCTAAAATTTGGCTTTGGCAAGCTCAATGTTGCAAGGTGCTTGCTCATGGTCAAGTTCGAAACATTGAGAAAGAGGGAGAGAGAGATCATTATCAGTTCGTAATGCTATATGTTTTGCAAGTTTTGTATTCAGCGAACTTGACACAGTACATATATCAGCACCTTTATTTAATTTATATGTATCACATGTTTATGTTAAATAAATGCACACAATTACATTCATTTATCAATCCTTTATTTCATAATACACTGTCAAAGTCTGTTACTTCCATCCTGTAGTCAGTGTCAAGGTGAGTCTGCAGATATAGTGTGAATGCTTGCCATTTGAAGCAAGTTTTGACAAATAGGGAATAAATATTGATATTTTAACTTGTTATCAGTTACATTTTAATCCTAATATTTGTAAGTATACAGGATTTGCTGACTTTCAAGTCCTTACCTGGCCATGGGCAGTGTGTGAGTAGCTCCTCCCTAGTCATTATGCTGGTCAACGAAACTGCCTGGTTATTTTCTGGTCCAATGAAATGTGACCGACTCACTTGCCTAAGTGACTATTTGATAATTGTTTATGACACAACTTGCAAGATTTATGTTACAGATGTGCTTGGAAATACAAGGCACTCATCTCTAATGATTAGTCATATGGATTTCTCTAAAAGAGCAAATAGTGTACTGAAAAATATACTACCCACGAGTGGTGTTTATCATATGTTGTTTGTGAAGTGGTTACAGGAGACAGATACATACTTGCTGTTTTGCAGATAATTACATGGATAAAAGTAAATGTCCTTAAACCATTCAGGTGTGTAAATAAATCATGACAAACCACTTTCATTTCCAAGTCAAGCTTTCATTAAATCGTTGATGTAGGCACAGTGATAAGTCTGTATGTGTATCTAGGCAAAAAAAAGAAAATTTGACCAAGTTTCCACCAACAAAATCTAATGAATCATTTGCAAAGAAAAATAGCAGGTATGATGCTGTGAAACATCTTTGCTCTTCTATCTGTGTATTATGTTCTCCAGCTGTCAGTTCAAACCCTTCCATTTTGTTCTTATATACATATATATCTGTATGGCACAATTAGATATATTTTTTTTAGTAACTTTAACTATTGGCATAAGATTTTAAGGTGCAAAAAAAACCCAAACAAGTAGTTTATTTGTAAACAGTTTCAAGAAAACATTACATGTTTTTGGTAACCTTATTTTTCAGCTTTTGTTGTGATTATCTTGTCATAGTTTGGGCAAGTTTAAATCTCCCTAGGGCAAGCTGACTTTTATAAATTTTGTCCAAACCTGGGGAATAACTGTTGTTTCTTGGGAAATAATGTACTAGTTTTTCTTGGAAACCACATTAATATGGTAAATTACGAGCACCACTTTTTAACAAAATTTTAAAGAAAATTGCTTAAAGTAATTTCCCAAATTACCTTAAAATGATACATAATTTATCAATCCACCATTTTCTCCAAGTGCAGTAATCTTTTGTCTTTTTTGTAGGCAGTGTCCATGCTAAAGGCAGGTGTGTTTTTGGTCTGTGTATATCAGAGCGAGATAGATGGGTGGGAATAATAGATCCATTGTATGCACTGGTGTGAGATGGGATAATCCCATCCAAGGGTCAGAATTTGTAGGCAGGAATAAGGGTTTTGCTGAGTTCCTGCCAACAAATTCTGATTTCAGTTGTGGGACTTCCCTATCCCATACCAACACATATGATAGATTATTTTTCTCTAATTTCTCACTAAGAAATACGGTTTGAAAAAAAACGATGTTGTACAAAGTATTATTAGTTTTGATATAGCTTTCGAATAGTGAGCATTTTCTGAAGGTTTTTATGTCTTTAGATAGAGGATACAAAGTTTAGTTTTCTTCAAAATAAGGATTTCTATGTATATTCTGGCAAAATTTGTCCTTCTAAAATTCTTAACCCAGAAGAAATATTGCTGACCTTCATAACATCTTAAGTACAATGCTGTCATCTATGGTATGTGTACTCATGTGGGATAAGCATATTCCACATTATGCTCACAAGTGTCAACAGTATCACATGTATATAAGAATAAGAGATAAAGTTTCATTCATCAATTAGCTATTAATAACACATATACTCTCGTAATATCAATGAGTGTACTGGAATGATGGACATATCCCACACAATGCTCGCATGGGCCAACTGGTAATATCAATGAGTGTACTTGTATGATCGATATATCCCACACAATGCTTGCATTGGTCAACTGCATCACACATATAAAAATAAGAGACAAAAGTTTCATTTATCCATCAGGGGTGGATCCAGAAATATTGTTTAGTATTGTTTAGGGGCGTGTGTAAACAAATAGGTGAGAGATCTGTGGATCTGTGCCCCTGTTCAATAGTGCTTAATAGCACATATATTCTGGTATCATCAATGAGTGTACTCATTTGGGATAGGCGTATCCCACACATGGGCAGCCTGTATCACATATATAATAATAAGATATAAAAGTTTCAATCATCAATTACCTGTTAATAACGTGCTCTGGTAATATCCAAATATGCTGTTTAAGGGCAAATTCTAAATTCTAAACTAGAGGTGGAAGTTATAACAAATATCTAAATTTTTGCCAAGCCCACGTTACTGGGAAGTGAGAAATACCAGTTACTTTTTTTGGCAGTGGTGGCAACAGTTTTTGAAGGTTTTGGTTCAAATGATTTGTTTTCGTATACAGTATTCCTAAAATTTCTTGATAAATTCTCATCGAGTTTTGCAGGCATGGATCATTATGAACTAAGACAATTTGTTGTATGACATGCTTGCTAGCCCCTTTTTCCTTTGGGATCAAGGTTACAGTCATAGAAAATGTATGTTAGGTTTATTTTCAGTTTTTTCATTTGCTTTATTTCATAAACTCTTTGATGGATTTTCTTCATACTTGGGATGAACCATTATGAAGCTAAGACAATTCATTCTGTGATATGCTCGCTCAACCTTTTAACCTTTGGGTCAAGGTCAAACATTTTATAACAATGTTTTGATCATGGATGTGACATGCAGGCCCTGGTCTTGATTTTTAAAAGTACAGCTCATGAAATGAATACTTCTGAAGAGTAATTCTTGAAATCCATGTTGTTTAAATTTTCATTAAGGATCATATTAATTCTTTCCATTATATTCTTTCAGCTCTGGATGAAGGCGATATTGCCCTTTTGAAAACATACGTAAGTTTTTACAGATTCAGTTCCCATAGTTCTTGGGGGGGGCAATAAGAAATTACACTGGTTGACAGGGCATGAAAGTCATAAAATGATAATACAGAGCATTACAACTCTCAATTTCAGCTAGGAGATAATTGGGGTCCATAACTGTGGACTGCATTATGTACCGAACCACCATATAACACAAAAGATCGTAAACTTAATGAAATGTACTTGTGTTTGTGAAGGGGAAGGTGCATGAATAAATGCCAAACCAGCATAATAATAACTGCAATTATATACATAAAATATTTAATTGTCACATAATGGTAATTGTGCACTCAAACAGATCAAAATAATGCAGGGCTCGAAATTAGCGGTAGTCCGCTAGCCCGAGGCTAGTAGATTTCCTGTCGGACTAGTAACTTTCATAATGTTAATAGTCCGATGGGCTAGTAAGTTTCGGTTATCAACAGTCAGAGTTTGTTTACGCCTTTCCATAATAAAGACTTGGCTTCAGCAGATGTTCTATAGAATCTAGGCAGTGACCATTGTAAACACAGTCATAAAATATTAGCATCAGAAGATGAAGTCAATTTCTGCCTCTGAAAGGTGCGTTTCAATAACAAGAAGCCATCCGATTTTGCGCATTTCGCTATACAGCGCCAATTATGGTCCCGTCGTTAACAGCGGAAATTTGGTAATTGATCCTATTTAATCTGATAACGTATGAAATGAAAAATGACGTGGAAATAGTCAAAATGTTAGTTAAGAGATTTTTATTTCCAAAAAATGTATGGCATTCGACAAATTCGTATGCGGAAAGTTAATCAGATTTAAGATCTCTCCCCTCAACCATAAATAAAAACAATTTCGTTTCTTGTGTTTCTTTTGGATCATCTGATTGCAACGTGCGCTGTTATAGAGGGGCTGAACTTCACTATATTAGACATGGATAGTGAAGAGATCGTACTTATGTTTTACTTATTTCTTTTTCTCTTCCTTTTTCTATTGCATATTATATATAATATATAAAATTGAGATTAACCTGTTTTAAAGCATCTCTTTCTCTTTATCTCTCTCTCACACACACACGCATACAACATGGAATCCAAATCATCATAATGTTCGGTAAGAGTTTACGTTTTCCCTGATTGTCAAGCTTTCACCAGTTAGCGACCTCATCGTTCACACCAAGCCATAAAGATGTGTCTTCCATGAACATTTTTTTTAATGATTCTGATAATGTTTAGAAGAAATTTTCACCAAAGTTAACATTTAAAAAGTAATGCTAGAATGCTTATTAATTATAACCAAATTTTAACTTTTCAATGCATGACATGATGACATTTTTAGGAAATATTCAGAAAATATTAAAATTTGACAATTTATAAATCTACACATACATAAATTTGGAAAAGTTCATATAAGTAAGAAAATTAATACGGAATCTGTATTAGACGTAGCATCATGGAGCATAAAGCACGAACGAATATTCCCACCATTGGGCGCGAACTCCCGACCGCATGTTCCAAAGTCAAGTATGTGTGCATTTGCATGTGTGTGCGTGCTGGTATCACACTTTATCCACTCGACCACAGTAACAAACTACAAAGCGGTATACCACACACAGAAACATGACAAAAACTATTCAAAGAAATTAGTTTGCATGTTTGTTTGTTTAATTTTTTTTTTTTTTTTTTGGCTCGCTAGCCAAACGCTCCAACAGTCACAAACCGGAAACTGCATATTTTACATTTGCATCGAAATAATTATAAGAATTAGATCAATGTTACAATTATGTTAATGACACATCATTTCCATATAACCACTTTTTTCTATGATGATAAAAAAAGTTTTTATATTTTTCCCTTACAAGATGAACAAATAATTGAATACACGTGGATATATCCAAGTAGAATGCCGTACATTTGTTGGGAATTAAAATCTCTGAGCATCTAAGATTTGAAAATTAGGAACAATTACCAAACTTCTGCTGTTAATGATGAGACCATAATTGGAGCTGTTAAGTACAATGCACCGAGTCAGATAGCTTTGTTTGATAGGAACGCACCTATTCCAAGCTGAAACTAACATTATCTTCTGATGCAAATATTTTATAACAGTGTTTACAATAGCCACTGCTTTGATCCTACAGAACATCCGCTGAAGTCAAGTCTTTATTAGGAAGAGGCCATTTAATTTTAAGGGGTGGAGGGGGGACAGAGGCACATGCTTTGAAATATGTTTCTTGCTCTGATTTTCTTAATGAAAATGACATAAAAGAGAGGAATAATTCTTATGAAAGGGAAAAGTGTAATTCAACCTTTCAGAAGACATGGACAAAAGACAGCGAATGGCTGAATTATGATGTGGAGAAGAACGTTATGCGGTGTAATTGGTGTACGGAATTCGCAAAAACAAACACAGAGAAAACATCCAGTTTTGTTGCGGGTTGTTCGAACTTTAATATTGAATCGGTAAACACACATGAAAGCTGTGTGCAACACAAAAAGCAAGATTTATACTTCTGTACTTCTGCATTTCATATGATAATGCTATTTATAAAATAAAATTGTTGTTTATCTCAATACGAGTGTGTGACATTGTTTTGTGGACAGGACTAGTAAAGATTTGGCAGGACTAGTAAATTTCTCAGTATACTAGTCCTTCTGGCTACAAAGAAATTTGTGTTAAATTCGAGCCCTGTAATGCATGTATAAAAATAAAAATATGCTATTGAAACTTTGATAATCATGTTACAAAAATGGAGCATCTTGCTTTCATAAATACTTTGGTGAATGTTCATTTTTAATCTGGGAGCCATGGTAGCTCATTTGGTAGAATGTTGGACTTGTAATCCATGGGTCACAGGTTTGATACCCAGCCTGACTAGCCCTGGTCAGCTGTCTTGATTTGTTGATGGGAAAAGCACTTAACTTCCATTCCACAGCATGATATAGCTTTAATAGTCAGCCTAACGTCTATGGGGGATTTGTGTGCTTTAATAGTCACCCTAACACTATGGGGTCGACAGGAGTCACATTTACATCTCGTGAGGTCTTGATGACATGATTGGCATCTTCCAGTGGTTACCTCAGTGGAAAATTCCATTGATGTGTGACAACCTTGTAGTACTGTGACTTTGAACTAGCTGACCCCACTACAGGAGCTTTTTATTCTCCAGTGGCATCATTACTATAAATAGAGCATCTTACTAGTTAACATAGCTTAATGTCGCTCAAGATGTACTATAGAAAAGTCATATGTACTACTATATAGGTTCACATGTACTGGCAGTGCGCATGTTGAATTTGTGTAGTAGTTGCCCTGCAGTCAGACCATACAGGACTGATAAACATTTTAAGGCAACATTACCATATATGATTACATTTAAGTCCAGTCCAACTGCAAACACCATAGACTCTGATTTTCTGTCGTATAATGTGCCAGCAGATCAGGGTTTTTATTGTTTGTTCTGTTGATTACTCCAAACAAACTGCATAGACCCAAATCTGCTGGCACATTATGCAATGGCAAATCTGGGTTTATGCAGTTTGCAGTTGGATATGACTTTAAAAGCAAGTATATATGGAATGCAAATGAGCAACAAAAAAATAAAAATACTGTTTCTGTCTGGTGATACAACAATGCAGGCAGGCTGTGCTGTAGGGTTAGGATTGCTAATCTTGATGGACAGATGGGTAAGTTTAAGACCTGTTTATCCATCATTAGGCAAGTGTTTAATGCCACATGAGGGATTAACTACTGCATGCTCAGAAATACTAATGTGTGATTTACATGGTATGGATGTACAGCTAAATAAGCCAATCAAGCACATTGGATTGGCACTTTTGGCAATATCGAGGTTTTATATATCTTTTTATCAATACAATAGCTAAATTACTATGTTAGTGTCCAGGGATAAATGCAGATCACAGTAATGAGTTTTGGCAATGCCCAGTTTGAGTAAAATTGTTTCATGAATATCCTGGTCAAATAAATATTAGAAAATACATGTTTATATTTTTAAATTTTTAGTCTGGGTTCATGGTACAACTACATTATATCCAGAATCACATTATAACAAATGGCACTTTCCTAACTGAAATAAGCCATACTTCTTTTTGAAGGTTTGAAACTCAACATTACATTTTGCTAGTTTTATGCTTTTTGTTGTCTGAATTCAGAAGGTAATGATTCCAGTTTTGACTTTCTCAGAGCTCTCTCTAAGATTTGAAACTGGAAGTCCAGGATCACATTTCCCCAAACTCAGAGAGTCTGGTACATAGAGACTGGGGTCAAATCTTTAAAACTGAATGTCTAGGATCAAAAACATGAGGTTCTGCAAGCAGGGACTCACTACTAAGAGCTATGCTATACAGAATACTACCTCTGCAAGGATCATGTGGTCTCAAAATTAAAAATGTTGTTTTTTATTCTGCACGTGTTTAACAATTGGGCTACTCTTTTAAAATTTCACTTTTCAAACAATAATTTTAGCTGTCCTGGCTGGTTGGGCTAGGGTATTATCATGCTCTGGAATTGATGCATTATACTTTCATCTGTGATTTACATTTCTTAAAATAAACCAGTAAGATGTTTTGTTGATTGTAACATCAGAAATTAATACTTTCAGGGTGTTGGTCAGTACAGTAAAGCCATCAAGACAGTTGAGGATGATGTTCAGAATGTTATGAAGAAAGTTAATGAGCTTGCAGGTATTGCCATTACTCTACCAAAACATTTACAGTAGTAGCCAAATTTATGTCAGAAATCCAGTGTTTCTTGATTTCTAGTCCACTTTTGTACAAGTCGGAAAATGACAGGAAATTGAGGTTGCTTGGAGATCAGTGTTGACCAGTAGTATTACCATTTATGTGCAGTATACACATACAGTTTGCCCTCATTTTAATGCAGTAGTCATGGTCCATAACCGCTGACCGCGTTAAGTTATGAACCGTGTTACAGTGAGAATTGTGTTTTGTATGGACCCACGATATATTGAGAATATCTTAGTATGCCAAACCACAGTATAGCAGGAACTATCAAAATTTTTTAAATACTGGTGTTTTAAAAGAAATAAAGATACAACACAAAGCTTTAACTTGTCTTGTTTTAACCCGTGTTGTTAAACATTGGTATGTTTTGGTCATGGGGCCAATAGTGGTACTTCGTTATATCTGGAATCATGTTATAACAAAGCATATTATAACAAGGGGGAGCTGTACCTGTACATCACAGTATGAAGTTAGTTTGCTGTTCTACCACGTGATTATTGTATATTTTTGGGGCACAAATAAAAACAGGATGCATAAATGCAGATAGAACTTGAAAATTCCACTCATCTGCTCGTATTTATGGGTGATGGGTGAGGATAGCTTATTTAACCAAACTATAAATCATCAGGAGATGTATTTAATTAGATCATACAAACAAGAGATATATAATATCACTGTAAATAAGGTTGCACTTTCACCATATGATGAAAATTGTTATTTGGTGGAGGACATGAATGCTTTACTTTATGGTAATTATTCTCTATTAACCAGATAGTTAATCTATTAAAATAGTCAAAAAGAATCCTGTATATTAAATGTTTCACAATGACTAATAAAATCAATTATACCAGGGTACTCATCAGCTTTTTTAATGCTGGAATGATTCAGGGTAGTCAGTTTACATGATCGAGTGTTTTTTAAAGGTATTTGAAAGACACCTCAGAGTTTCGAGCCAAAAATTTTAAAATCTACAACTAAGCAAAATGGTTAAAAAAAAGTTAGGATTTAAGTGTAAAAAGTAGCATTTAGTCAAAAAGTGTTTAAAACGGTCTTTTTAGCCCATTTTTAAAAAATTTACCAGAAACCCCAAATATTAATAAAGAAAATTGGGATAGTGTAAAAAGTAGAATTTAGTTGAAAAATGGATTATAAAATATATCAATTGGGCCAGGGCATACGCTTCCTATACTACTTGATACGGCATTAGAAAAGCCTGAATGTACAGAACTTGCCAAATCATTGAAAACAGTATTGTAGATGAAGTTTAGGTTTTCAGTCTTCAAAATTAGTCACAAGTATAGGGCAAGTACAATTAATGCATGACAAGTAAAAGTTCCAAGTCACATGCCCTGCTAAATAAAATTTTTCAAGCCCTGACATACATAAATAATGAATCCATGCATTAATAGAAATATGCATGCAGATACACATAATGTCCTCAGTATGCATGTTTAATTCAAAATAAAGTTATCAGCAAAGGAGATATATTATATTTAAACATGTGGTGAACCTTGTCCCTTTTGTTCTCTTTAATTATTTTCTATATCAAAAAGTTTATTTAGTCAACCATGCTCAAAAGTGTTTAGTGGTAATGACTGTTTCTTAAACAGACATTTCAGAAGCCACCTTTAATGTTACCAATCAGTGACTAGGGGATAAGAGTAGTTGCTAATCAGTCATGCCCATCTTTCATATGATGAGAATCCCTAGATAAGCAGATAGTCCTTGCAGATAATCCAAGTCAAATGCCACTGTTGCTGTTATAAGGACGTCTGTACATAGGTTATGGTTAGTGGATGGTGAGTATGGCGTGTGAATGCAGGAATTAAAGAACAAAATAATCATGACATGACAATTTACAAGCAAAAAGCGAGGCTGGCTCAAGATCAGAGTGCAAGAAATAATGTCTGTTTTGACTGTCACTGTACCCCACACCAGTTGCAAACAGCATAGTCCCAAATCTGAGTGTTATAGAATAAAACAGTAAATCAGGGTCTATGCTGTTTATTGTAATTATAGTTTAAAGTGTACAGGAGAGACCCTAATCTTCTGGTATATTTTGTAAAAGCAGATTTGGTTCTACATTGAACATAATTTGAAATCATTTATTTTTCTGGTATTAATATTCATAGTTTTATGAAAAACGACACTTTCGTGGGTAGTAAAATTCATGGATTGGGAAGCAGTCTTATGTTTTTCACAGAAAAATCATTGTTAGTTTGATCTTTAAATTTATGGTTTGAAGTAACCAAGAAATCCTCAAAAATGGACCCCCCCCCCCCCCAGCAAATGATGAATTCACAACAGTTGGATGCATAGATACATGGGTGCAGACTGGAATATTTCATTCAAGAAACCTCACAAAGCAATAATTTTGACAACTATTTTCATGTCAGTCCATGTGTCCATCCATACTATATTACCTTCAATGTTAAAGTTTTTTACTTAGATAAGTGTTGGGTTAGACAAAAAAGTGGTCTTATGATTTATAGAAATTTAGCGTAATTGTTTGTTCAAACTGATAGTTCTTTCCTTCTTATGTTTCACATTTAGTATCTGTAGTTTGAAAGATTGCCTGATTTGTACATTTGTCTTGAAAAGCCATGAGAAAACATTAAAAACTAGACTGACTCAAAAAAAAACATCTTCCCTTTTGCAGACAGTATCCTGTGATATGTAAGATCGAGTCTCCATGCCAAATCTGGATAGGCACACACACATATACACATTTTTTCATGATATATTTTTGTGCTTCACCATGACAGTTGAAGGAACATACAGTGTTATCCTTGTCCTTCCATCCATCTGTCACACCTTGGTTAGGTTTTGCATTTATGTCCGTTTTCAGGCACTGTGGTGGGGCTTCCATGTTCCATGAACACATTTCTAGTTGTTATATAATTGTGCATTATGCACTTGTGTGATATGGTTCTTTAAAGCATGGGACTGCTGTATAATCATTAGAAAGTCTGAGTATTATTTCTCTTCACTTGGGTTACACAAATTCAAAGAGTAAAACAACTTATTATTTTGATTTTGAAGAGCTTAAATCTAAATTATTTTCTAATTTGTGTATTCTCAGGAATTAAGGAGTCAGACACAGGATTAGCTCCACCTGCTCTATGGGATCTGGCAGCAGACAAACAGACATTGCAGAGTGAGTATTCATTTGAAGAGGTGATCTACTTAGTGTTCATACCCTGAGATCTGTTGATTTGAAGAAGATAAAACCAGTTTTGTTCTAGGACCAAATATATAACATAAACAGCACTTTGACATTTATTCACAAGATTTTTAGCTGTGCTGGACATAGATTAGAAGAGCTTATGTGATGATCTGTACCAGTCATAAACTAAAGAGTTTATGTGATGGGCTGTACTGGCCATAAACTAAAGTGCATATGTTATGGGCTGTACTGGTCATAGACTAAAGAGCATATGTGATGGGCTGTACTGGTCATAGACTAAAGAGCTTATGTGATGGGCTGTACCGGTCATAGACTAAAGAGCTTATGTAATGGGCTGTATCGGTCATAGACTACAGAGCTTATGTAATGGGCTGTACTGGTCATAGACTAAAGAGCATATGTGATGTCCTGTACCGATCATATACTAGAACAGTGGTTCCCAAACTTCTTTGATCGCGACCCTAAGTACCTTCTTTTGCGACCCAAAATGTACTACCAGTATAGGGTCGTTGGGGTGCTCACGACCCTAATTTGAGTTGCGACCTGGGGTTTGGGAACTACTGTACTAGAAGAGCTTATATGATGGCCTGTATTGGTCATAAACCAGAAGAACTTTTGTGATGGCCCCTTGTCCAGCATCAGTAGACTGGCATCTATTAGCATAAGTTTGTTATCACAACTCCTCTTAAGCTACTGGGAGGATTGCCGCAATACCTTATAAACATATTCATCCCATAGTCTATTGGATAATAAATGAAAATGGTGCTCTACGGACATCCAATATAATTCACCATGGCAGCCATCTTGAAAATCTTGTTATCGCTACCATTACTACTCCAGAACAAATGGTTGCAATAACATGAGGCTTTCAATAAAAGACTTCCTATGATGTCTAGCTGGTCCTAAATGAAAATGGTGCTGATCTGACAGCCAAGATGGCTGCTGTGATGGCTATCTTGAAAATCATGTTATTGCTACTCCTCCTGAACAGATGGTCGTATTGAAATGGGGTTTTCACTAAAAGATTTCTTATGATGTCTAGTTTGTCCTAAATGAAAATGGTGCTGATCTGACAGCCAAGATAGCTGCTGTGACAGGTGTCTTGAAAATCATGTTATTGCTACTCCTGAACAGATGGTCGTATTGACATGGGGTTTTCGCTAAAAGATTTCTTATGATGTCTAGTTTGTCCTAAATGAAAATGGTTGTCCCTCAGACATCCAATATGGCTACCCAGTGGTTATTTTGAAAATCTGATCTCACTCCTCCTGAATGGATGGTCATGTTGACATAGGTCTTCACTAAAAGACTTCTTATGATACCTTCTTAGTTTTAAATGAAAAAGGTGCTGATCTGACATCCAGTATGGCCACTATAGTAGACATCTTGAAAATCTTGTTATAGCTACTTATGAAAGGATAGTCATAGTAACATGGAGTTTTCACTAAAAGACTTATTGTATTTCTAGTTAATCCTAAATTAAAATTTTGCAACCAAAAGGGTGCTGGTTTGAATCATACCATAGGTTTAGCCTGAGTTAGCTACCATGGAGTGTCATTGGGCAAGGCACTTTACTCCAATTGCTTTGACGCTAAATAACCTGTTTGTGTAAATGTATTAGAAAACACCATACAAATCTAAATGAAAATAGTGCTGATCAGACCTCTAATTTGATGGCCATTGTGACTGCATTGAAAATCTTGTTGCAGCTATTTCTTCTGATTGGATTGTTGTAGCAACATGTGGTATTCACTGAAAGATTTCTTATATGTAGTTGGTCCTAAATGAAAATGGTACTAATCAGGCTTCCAATATGGCCACCATGGTAACCATCTTGAAAATCTTGTTATAGTTGCTTCTTCTGAACAGATTGTTATATAGGCATGGGCTTTTCACTGAAAGTCTTTTATGATATTTAGTTGGTCCCATATAAAAATGATGCTGCTCAGCTCTCCAGCATGATGGCCGTTGCAACAATCTTGAAAATCTTGTTATCACTAGTCCTCGTTAAGTGAAAGTCATATTAATATGTGGTTTTCACTAAAGTACTTCTCACTATATTTAGTTGGTCCTAAATGAAAATGATGCTAATGTGACCTCCCAAAATTTGACAAATCTTGTAACAGCTACTTCTCCAGAACAGGTGGCTTTACCAACATTTCTTTTAGTTTTAAACTACTACTTTTTTACACTATATATAGTTGTTACTGTAAAAAAAAAGTGATGCTGATACAACCTTCAAAATAAGTGCCATTAACAGCCATCCTGCAAATCTTTTTAAGGCTACTTCTGAATGGATGGTCGTATCGATGTAGGGTTTTCATCAAAACACATGCAATATGTAGCTAGTTCTGAATGAAAATGGCTCTCAACTGACCCCCAGCATGGCACCATAGCCATTTCAGAACACTTGTTCTTGCTACTCCTTTTGCAAGAATGGTGGTATTGACATGGGTTTTTCATTAAAATACTTCTTGCAATATTTCATAGGTTCAGAGTGAAAATGGTACAGATCTTACCACCAAAATATCCATACTTTTGTGAATGAGTTTTGAAAACCAAACCTAATTGACCTTGAGGTCAAGTCAAAGGTCATTGCTTGTATTTTTGTACTTCATTGAGCTTATCAACACAGTGACTTGTACATGTAAAAGTGAAATTTGACCAAACTCTGTATTTAGTTGCATTTCAATGAATAAGTTGATAGTCAGCACTCTGATCTTGATTTTAAAAGGTCCTGACTTCACTTTTTAGCTGTATTGGTTTGTAACTATGAGAACAGAAACAAGTATTAATGGATTTTATAATGTAACCCAGTTTGTGGATATATCTGAAGAATAACTTGAATGATACCACTTCAGTAACTTTGTTATTTTTTTTTCCTTCAAAAAAATATTGCTTGTACATTTAACTAAACTCATGACGTTGAGAAAAGTTTAGTGATGATTAATACATGATATGAGATTCAAGATCAAAGGCCATGACAAAGAATTGTGTACTGCACTTATGGGTATCTCGTGAAAATGTTACTCAAACATAAGAAAATAGATTTGTTAACAAATTTGGTATGTTAGAGTTTATCAAGAGTATCAGATAGTTTCAGTACTCAGTACTTAAAAATAATAAATGGACTTAGATTCCTGGAAATTCTTTTCAGCTAGTCGAGCATCAATCCAATCAAGGGACTCTTGCTTAAAATATATTTTGTGAAATTGTATCAGCATAGTACTTGATAATTTCTTTAAAAAGATGAGCTATTAGCTACAAAGAAAATAATGTGTTCATCTACAGGAAACATTACTCTAGCCCGTAAGTCAAAGTCATGAATTACTGATGCAATAATGTTAATTGAAATTCTAACAGACATGAATAAATTCCATAGGTATCAATTTGCATGCTTACAATTTTCCCGAAAAAATTTCTGAAAGACTTTAAAATGTAATAAATTTGTAAAATAGTGTCTGCAATAATTTGTAAAGGGCAACTCAGGATGCCCAAAAAGATCAATTACTGAAACTTTCTTGATGATAAAGCCACTATCAAATACTTTTGAAAAAAATATCATTAGTTTTCTGTTGTAATATTTTTTAAAAAGATTATATTTCTTTTTTTTTAAAATGTCTTTTGTATTTGGAGGTGATCAAATTATATTGATTTGCACAAACAACAAAAAAAAGGAATAATAAAGGAAGGTTATAGGCAAACTTAAATAATCTCACTTCTTTTAAAGGAAACGTTTAATTCCTACTGCCATCACTTCCATGCTTTGCATCTTATAAGACTATCAGTACCAGTGAGAGTACATTTTAGATTGGTTTGGCTTGCAAGAGTCATTGCATGAATTTTGTTTAGTTTGAAAAGAAACTGCTTCATAAGCCAGAAAGTGTGATAAAAATACCAGAATCTGTGACTTTTTCATAATAATGGGAAGAAAAAAGAGTCTCATGTGTAACTAATGTACAACTTTAAATATAACAACCCTTATGATATATATTGTTTGATTGAAGAGTTGTATTATCTGAAAGACTGCAAGTCTCATTCTTGCCCATAGATTATTGTGCGCTGCTCGTTTTACCTCTGTCATGTCTTTTGTTTACAAGAATCTTGTACGATGCAAACTAAATTAAACTATATTTACAACTACCATATCTTCTGATTTATTTTATCCTCCATAATTAATGTCTGCATTGAAAGTATAATTTTAAACAGTTCAGATATATTTTGGCAAAAAAATTTTTATGAACTATTTTGTGGAGATGGAAGAGCATTTTGATAACTTACTTAGCCATGTTATTCATGTAGTGATGAGTCCATGGTTCACAGGTCAAACACTAAACAGTCCATGAGACCTTGACAGAGATGAATGGAGCAGGGCACAATGAACTCTGGAAGAGAATGCAAATCTCCTTCAGTTACCTGATATGATCCCTAATCATCTTTGCTCCTGATCATTACAATTAATTCAAGCTTCTGATTATTTCTGATCATCCAAGTTCCTGATGACTAACACCATTTTATGTCTCATTATGAATTTCGTTAATTCAGATTCAGTTGTAGCTAGTTTGAATTTTGTTTTGCTTCTGATCAATACAGGTGAACAACCTCTACAGGTAGCCAGGTGTACAAAGATCATCAATGCTGACTCAGAGGACCCCAAGTATATTATCAATGTAAAACAGTTTGCAAAGTTTGTAGTGGACCTAGGGGATCAAGTAGCCCCCACGGATATTGAGGAGGGAATGAGGGTCGGGTAAGTACAGGATAATGTCGATGGAGGGATTACTGCTGCTCAATTACACCATTCTACACAGTGCTGTTGGGTGTTATGCTGTGATTAACTTATAAAAAAATACCACCTGTTGTGAGTATAACAAGATACCACCTTGTTGCGAGTCCTATTGGGATAGTGTTAAAGACACATGGTAATCCACAACTTTGCCAGGTAGACACTAATTTGTGCCTGTGATATTGAGTGTAATTTTGCCACATGACATTGCCTGTAGAGTGTAGTGTAAGAAATGCCAGTTTTATATCTTTCCACACTCATCAGTAATACCTTACATTAGCACAAGTGTAGTATGGTCAGTTTGATATCATGATCCCAATAAGGAGAACAGACAAGAGTAAATGACCTATACAATCATCCTTCAAATGAAGAAAATGCACTGGGTCAGTAACAAAATCATAAAACTAAAACTGTATGATTTGCAATTATTTTCATTGTGATCAAAAGGCAAATTAATAATTCACATTAAGTTTTACATTGAAATCTGATGAAATATTTATTGACTGTTGCCGTATTGATTTTTATTGCTGTTATAAAAATTCTACCCCTTATACTGCATTTATTCATAATAATATTCATCTGACTGTGATTAGCATAGACCCAGATATACAGTTGTATAATGTAGTCAGCACTTTCCATGACAGCAGATCTAAGTCTACCTTGTTCACATTTGGATATGCATTATGCACAGTCAGTGTGAATAAGAATTCATAGAATTGCATCTATTATCAGTATTTCAGGTACCTTAAGAGTTTCTTTTTTCATAGTGATAATAGGATTATGATGAGTGTCTAGAAGGGATATGAACAGAGCAACAAATAAAAAGCCATTTTTTCTCATTTTTAGCACTAGTACTTTTAACATAACAAAAAAATGTGTACATGTTGTTAGCTGTCAGTGAATCAAATAAACAAAAGAAAAATCTATCAGGTCACAAGAGTAAAAGTTTAAACTCTTTAAATATTACATTTGTTGTAAAACAAGCAATAACAACTTAGGGTTATTTCGTGTAAAGTTTAAACTATAAATTGTATATGTATTGTAAAACAAGTAATAACAACTTAGGACTATTTTGTATAAAAAGATACAACAGGGTTTGAATATGTGTCAAAATGATGTCTCTGTGTCGATTTTATCATGCAGAAAGTACTTCTTTATGTGATGTGCATCAAGAGAAAAATTATTCTCTTGGCTCTGGGTCTAAATGAAACCTGCCTTCCAATTCTGGTATGTCCATTGTAATGGGATAGAGCTTATATTAAATATACACAATGACCCACATTTTGGCAGTGTTGTCTTTTATGGTTAAGGTAGACCGCTCTGTAAAATCAAAGCCTACTGCACATCTAAAAATGATGTAATCATAACATTATGACATCAATGATACAACATCACTTTTTACCTTGGTGGATTGTAGCAGCTGTGTTACATGTAATTAGTTCTTTCTCATTTCAGAGTTGATAGAAACAAATACCAGATCCACATTCCACTTCCACCCAAGATTGACCCCTCTGTAACCATGATGCAGGTAGAGGAAAAACCGGATGTGACATACAGTGATGTGGGAGGGTGTAAGGAACAGATTGAAAAACTGAGAGAAGTTGTGGAGACACCACTACTACATGTAAGAACGAGAGCTATTAGTGATGGATGCATTGCAAAGAGTCCTACTCAGTAGGGCCTTAAACAGAAGAAATTCTGTTTGAAAACAGAAGTTAGAAGATAGGTATTCAGGGGACATAACTCCTCTAAATGATGATGTGGAATGCTGAAAATTAAATTTATTCAAAGTCTCATCAGTATAAAAGTGCATGACAAATTTGGATTAAATCCATCATTCCTTAGTAAAGTTATGCTATGGAAACCAAAGTTAGGAGGACAGGCAATCAGGGGCCATAACTACTGTAAATGATGTCATCAATACTGGAAATCAAACTTATATAAAGTCTTATAAATATAAAGCTGCAAAAATTTTAAAAAATCGAACAAAGCTTAGTAAAGTCACATCATGGAAACCAAAGTCAAGAGGATGAGCAATGAGATGCCATAACTTCTGTAAGTGATGTCATGGGATGCTGGAAATAAACTTGTATAAGGTCCTATCAGTATAAAGCTGCATACCAAATTTGGTTTAAATTCGGCAAAGCTTAACAAAGTTATGCATGCAGAAACACAAGAGTCCGGAGGATGAACAATCAGGAAAGTAAACTTCTGTAAATGATTTTGTGAAATGCTGGAAATCAAATTTATTCAAGATCTTATCAGTATAAAGTTGCTTTCTAAATTTGGTTGCAATCTAACAAAGTTCAGTGAAGTTAAGCTTGCAGAAAAACCAAAGTAATCAGGGCCATAACACCTTTAAATTATTTTGTGGGATGCTGGAAATCAAATTCATATATATATCTGTGTGTGTATTAGCGACACATGTTTTACAAACACAGAATTCAGAATTCTGATCATCCATACATTTTGTCCTTAACATTATCCTCCAAAACTATTTAGTGAAAATTCACTCTGCCATATGCTGGTGGATGTTGGTTTTAGTTTTCTCTCATGATCCTAAGGACTGTGTCAGAACAGGCATCTTGAAAATCTTGTTATACTCTTCTCTTTCTGAACAGAAAGTCATATCGGCATGGGGTTTTGCACCAGAAGACTTCTCAAGGTGTCTAATTGGTCCTAAATAAAATGGTGCCACTCAGACATCCAACATGGCCACCACAGTATGTAAATCTTGTTATCGTTACTCCATCTGAATGGATGGTTGTATCATCATGGGGTTTTTACTACAAGACTTCTTATGATATCTAGTTTGGTCCTAAATGAAAATGGTGTCAATCTGGCATCCAATATGGCCACCACAGAAACCATCTTGATAATCGTGTTACTGCTACTCCTAAACAGAAAGTCATATCAGCATGGGGTTTTCACCGGAAGACTACTTAAGTTGTCTAGTTGGTCTTAAATAAAAGATGTACCAATCTGATATCCAATATGGCTGCCACAGTGGCCATCGTGAAATTCTTATCACTACTCCTCCTAGATGGAAAGTTATATCAACATTGGGTTTTCACCAGAAGACTTCTTATGATGTCTTGTTGGTGCTAAATGAAAATGACATCCAGTATGGCCACCGTAACAGCTATCTTGAAAAGATTGATATTGCTACTCTTCATAAATGGAAAGTCACATTGACATGGGCTTTTCACCAGAAGACTTATTATGATATCTAGTTGGTCCTGAATAAAATAGTGTCGATCTGACATCAAATATGACTGCCACAATGATTGTATTGAAAATCTTGTCACTCAAGATGGTTTCAACACTGTCACTCAAGATGGTTTCAACACTCAGCAGTTAAAAAGAAGAAATGGTCTGATCTTGAATTCCTGGAAATTCTTTTTGGCCAGTAGAGCATCAGTCCATTCGAGGGACTCTTATTTTATGATTGGGTTTGAACCAGTTTGATAGACAGCTTGATATTGGTAAGACCTTGGCTTAAGTTGATTATCAGCATTCTACATTATGCTATTTTGTGTGTGTGTGTGTATATATATATATATATATATATATATATATATATATATATATATATATATATATATATATATATATATATATATATATATATATATATATATATATATATATATATAAATGCCCATGTTGTTGGACCCATTCACCTTCATTTGTGCACAATAACTCAATTATGAATTGGATTTCAACCAAAGTTAGTATGCAGCTTGATAGAGATGAGACCTCAGAGGAGTTCAGTTGTCAGTATTCTATGTCATTTAGCCAAGTTTATGGCCTCTGACTGTCAGACCCATCCACTTTCGTTTCTACATGTTAATGACTTGTATATCGGATCGCAAACAAATTTAGTAGGCATCTTAAATGAATGAGACCTCAGCAGAGTTTGATATTCAGTGTTACTTAGTTACAGGTTTAACATGCAGCATCCTCTTTCATTGGAGTTATGGCCCCTGATTGTTATCTCGGCAACTTTCCTTTCTGCACAGCAACTCCTTTGGTATGCAACTTTATGATGACACATTGGCTTAGTTTCATTTTCTTCATTTCAGTGCATATTTTATGGCAGCTGAATGTTGACCCAATTTTGTGTGCAGCTTTATATTGATGAGACCTCACCTGCGTTCTATTGTCAGTTTTCTACATCATCAGTACTGTCTTCCTTTACAAATGTACCTTAATTCATCACCATTATCACCTAGCATTTCCCTCCACAAAATTGCACTCTACTTCCAACATAAAAAGTAGGAAACATCAATTCCTGGAATTGACTTGTTTTGAATTCTGATAGCAGAAAGACATGCAATATATGCTGTGAATTTAGGGTCATGACCCTGGCTAAGTAAGGTGGGGTGGAGGTTTACAATGATGCATGCTACATATGATATTAGGTATTGCATGTAAGGTTTGGTGGGCAGGGGAGAGGGAGGGGTGCACGTTTCCATTAAAAACAAAGTTAGATTTTTTACACAAAATATTATTTATAAAACTTCTCTTTTACAGCCAGAAAAATTTGTCAATTTGGGAATAGAACCACCCAAGGGAGTTTTGCTATTTGGACCCCCAGGGACAGGGAAAACTTTATGTGCCAGGGCTGTTGCAAACAGAACAGATGCTTGCTTTATCAGAGTCATTGGATCTGAATTGGTGCAGAAATATGTAGGAGAGGTAAGAGTGTACAATTATTCACATTTTTTTATCTATGTGGATGCCATTGAAATTTTCCATGAACAACACAGCAGCCTGTAAAGATTATTCATAAAACATCTGTTGAACAGCACCAAATACAAAATTTTACAGTTTTCTTTATTGATGGGAGTTCTCTTAATACTTCTTAATAATACTTTTATACATTTTCAAATGTAATATTTACATATTTGTTGCTTTTTATACACCTGCTATAAGGTGGAGTGTATGATATCATGTTATGCTGTTGTCTGTATATATGTATGTATGTATGTATGTATGTATGTATGTATGTATGTATGTATGTATGTACATCTGTCCATCTGTTCTTTTTTTCATTTCTGCACAATAACGTACATTTTCTGCCATCTGCTGTTACCAGACTTTGCAAGTTTGCATTTTGGACAAAGAAGAAACCTTTAGATTTTGGGTTCCAAAACTCAAGGTCAAAGGGACTAAAAGAAGGAAAACTGCTGTTTCTTTACCATAACTTGACTTTTATACCAGATGCATTGAACCAACTTTTAAATAGCTTGCATATGAGATAAAAGACACCTATTGATTTGGGGGTCAAAGGTCAGGGTCACAAAGGCTGCATGATAAATTTGGTTGAAATGCAAAATGGGTTCTACATGATCTCTTGAGTGGATGGCTTGCATTTGAAACAGTGAAGACACCTATTCATTTTGGCATTAAAGGTCAAATATCAAGGTCACAGAAATTGAAAGAAGGAAAAACATTTCCACAAAACTAATTAAGCCCTGTACCACATGCCTTAACTAAACTTTGTAGATGGTTTGCATTTGAGACAAGGAAGACGCCTATCATTTTTGGGGTCAGTAGGTCAAAGGTTAATGTCACTGAGACTGAAAGAAGAAAATAGTTTCTGCAAAATAACTTTGTTAAATTACAAAACTAAAAATCGCATATCACTGACGGAAAATGAAAACCTTCAAGCTAACACAGTGACGTTCATCAGTCAAGCACATGCTATGATGTAACTGAAAACACCTGCTGATATCATCAACCATTGAAATGGCTTGTTTCATTTAGTGATGTTAGGCAATGTTGCTTAGCAACAGTGGCATAACACAAGAGTTAAATGGGAACTACGTATTTAGTACCTGAATATCTGACCAATGAAAGAGGGTTTTTCATGAATAAAATATAATAATATTTGCCTCATAGTGTATAATGCAGCATTTACATTTGTTACAAATTTCTTTTTCTTCCATACATAATCATGTAGGTTGAACTGAAAAGACAAAAAATGTCAGTTTGAAGAGGTCACATGAGTAAAAATATTTATCACTGAGGAGGGAGCTGAAGTAATGCTTTATTGTATTTGTTGCTCCACTCTTGATGTATATAGATGCTGCTTTTGTATAGTTTCTTGATGATGCCAATTATTAATGTTTAATCCAAACCAACCATCAAACTTTTTGAGTAATAATAGTTACTTTATATGTTCATACATGAATCATACTTTGTTGATCCTTCTCTCTCTCTCTCTCTCTCTCTCTCTCTCTCTCTCTCTCTCTCTCTCTCTCTCTCTCCATTTATCTTAACCTCTTAACTGTTATTAAATTCCAGATATTACAATCTTTACACTTACAAATAGCTTGGCTTGAGTATTTATGCTGTATCAGGAGAAGATCTCCAAGGAATTTTACTAATCATAATGGTAAACATCTCATCAAGATTTTTAACTTCTGTAATCATCACAACATTCTCCATTAACATTTTACATAGCTATATGTGCTTTAAAATGAAATTGCTGTCCAATTCTTTAATTTAATTTTAGCCATTATTGGTTTTTCCTTTATATCTGATGCTCTTTCTTTATAGCTTCCTTCATATTTTTGTCTTCTAAACTCTTTGCACCTTTGATCCAAATAGGGAGCAAGAATGGTTAGAGAACTGTTCGAGATGGCCAGGAATAAGAAGGCATGCATTATCTTCTTTGATGAAATTGATGCTATTGGAGGTATGAATGTTTATTGTTTTATTGACTTAAAAGGGATTTCAATCCCTTCTTGTCTGTGACATGGCATCCATTCTTTTTTACCAAATAGTTTGTGTATAGATACACTGGCATTTCAGGACTAATTTTATTAATTATTTTAAAGGTCAAGGGAGGCAACTCAAATTCGTGTAAATTATTAGACCTTATTTTAGTCATCTTCCCTTTGGTTATTATTCCACTGATGGTAATACTTGAAACAATAGCAGAAAATGCTTTTAAAAGGAAATCACGACAATAATTCCTCAAATAATGTTTCAGTTGTTAATATAAATTCAATAGTGACTTAAAATAAGAAAAAAAAAATGAGAATAATAATATAAATTTAGAGCAGTGTGTTTATGATAGTATCAGGACTATGAAAAGCAATATCTCAGAGTTATGGTCTTCCATCTGATCTTCTGTAAATTAGGATCATGTGAACACTGCAAGCCACCAATATTCTCAATACCTTGATTTATTTTATTGTCAGTAATGTATATATTCCTGTAAAACAAATGAACATGTTGCTCTTTTTCTTTTGCACAAATAACACATTACAGTTTCTCCATGTACAGTAGTAGGCAAAAGAATATTCTAACGAATCATAAAATGTTTGCAAGAAACAGGAATAGACAAGAAGAATAATGCATTGCCCAATGTATTTGTGCCCTTTCACAGTCGTCTTTGTAACTTTAGCACCAAATAAGTTGCTTTGTGTTCAGATTGTCATACACATGTACTTCTGTAATGACTTAATTAAATTCATGCTTGATCTTATTGACTGTTGTTACCATGATACATTTTAAGTATAGAAACTGTTGATTATGCTTTACCTGCATTAAGTTTTTTGCTCTGCATAAACACAGAGATGATTTGATATTTACCGGGGACAGTAAAACCACCATTTACACCCTCAGATTCTCAAATTTCAGATAACTGGACAGGGTCCACAAAATTGAAAAATTCCATGGTAGCCCAGAAGGCTAGAAAAAGAACCAGGTTGCCCAGCTTAATTTCAGTAACTCATAGAATTCAAAGAATGCATTTAAATATAAAACTATTTGCTTCAAGACTCTCATCTGACCACCTTTTGTGTCATTATTAAATATAGTACTTTTGTAGGTATGTTTTAAAACAAAAAAGAAGAAAAAGGAAAAATTAATGATATATAGTAGCCCTGAGGGGTATCTGATTTCAGTACATGGTTGCCCAGACACAGCATTTGGGTAGCCCACGGACTCTGGGCACAAGATTTGTCTGACCCCATATGATTTATGTTCCCATTTCAACATGTAAGCAAATCTTGTCAATACATTGTGGATAATATAGAGCTTTTTGGTCTACATCATATGGAGTTTTTTGATGTTACAAAGGCATCAGTGTTTACATTTGTTTATAGTGTATTTACTGTAAGTAAATATTTTTGTGATAGCCTGTCAGAAAGCATGTTAAATTTGGAAAATACGGTAAAGGTTTAAGTTTTAGATTTGCTATTTAAGACACATCTCTGTACACAGGTGCCAGATTTGATGATGGCGCAGGAGGAGACAATGAAGTGCAGAGAACCATGTTGGAATTGATTAACCAGCTTGATGGTTTTGATCCCCGTGGCAACATAAAGGTTCTCATGGCAACCAACAGGCCAGACACACTAGACCCAGCCCTCATGAGGCCTGGCCGTTTGGACAGAAAAATTGAGTTTGGGCTCCCAGATTTAGAGGTAAACCTACATTTCACATTGTTTGCAATGAGGAGTTTAAATTACTTTGTATTCTCAAAAGTTGAATTTTCTTAGAAGTGTGACTGGACCAGAAAAAATAGAATTTTGCAGTGCCTAAGATAATCAGTGAAATACCCTTAGATTTTAATTTCTGTTAGAGTGCGTTATTTTGCAATTTAACTACATTGTTGAACTTGTTCATATTTATCTCTCTCCATTTAAATTTATATTTCACAATTTGATGAACAATCTCACTTTATTTTATGGGCTCCTCTGTAGTAAATGTTTCTTTATAATCACTTAGTGCATTAAAAGTGGCATTCAGATAAAATAAAGCATGGTGCATTCTTCTCATGAATATGTAATAACTTTTGTTCCAGGGTCGCACACATATATTCAAAATCCATGCTAGATCAATGAGTGTCGAGAAAGACATCAGATATGAGCTTTTAGCCAGATTATGTCCAAACAGCACAGGTAAGTTATTGTAATCTTTTCCACACATGTGCAATTTTTATTCAAGGTGATTCTGGTTATAACAAAACATACGGAACAAGTGATATGTTTTGTATTTGAATTTTTAAAAATGTTTCAAAAGAAAATAAAATAAATCCATGAGATTAGCACTTTGTTATTAGCAGACATTTATTTAATTTAGGTACAGTTCATTAAGTGCTGATCAGGTCTATGATAGTTTATTGTAGTGGCTCACCTGGCCTTAGGGACAAGTAGATGTTTGGTATAACCATGCATATGTAATCCATTGTGTGTTGTCCATCCACATTGCTATTTTCAACTTTTCAAAAACCGCTTAGCTGAAATGTTTCTCCAAAGTGCGAAAGGTTTCATGACTATTAATCATTGGGTATAGGATTGAAGTTTGAGTCTTTTACTTGAAAATTTTAATGAATTGAAAGCCAGGTAGCAATTACTGTTTATCAAATGTATGAATTGAAGGACAGGTATCAATTACTGTTTTACCAGATCTATGAATTGAAGGACAGGTATCAATTACTGTTTACCAAATGTATGAATTGAAGGACAGGTATCAATTACTGTTTACCAGATGTATGAATTGAAGGACAGGTATCAATTACTGTTTACCAGATGTATGAATTGAAGGACAGGTATCAATTACTGTTTACCAGATGTATGAATTGAAGGACAGGTATCAATTACTGTTTATTAAATGTATGAATTGAAGGACAGGTATCAATTACTGTTTACCAAATGTATGAATTGAAGGACAGATATCAATTACTGTTTACCAAATGTATGAATTGAAGGACAGATATCAATTACTGTTTACCAAATGTATGAATTGAAATACAGGTATCAATTACTGTTTACCAAATGTATGAATTGAAGGTCAGGTATCAATATCTGTTTACCAAATGTATGAATTGAAGGACAGGTATCAATTACTGTTTACCAAATGTATGAATTGAAGGACAGGTACTAATTACTGTTTACCAAATGTATTAATTGAAGGTCAGGTATCAATAACTGTTTACCAAATGTATGAATTGAAGGACAGGTATCAATAACTGTTTATTAAATGTATGAATTGAAGGACAGGTATCAATTACTGTTTACCAAATGTATGAATTGAAGGACAGGTATCAATAACTGTTTATCAAATGTATGAATTGAAGGTCAGGTATCAATAACTGTTTACCAAATGTATGAATTGAAGGACAGGTATCAATTACTGTTTATCAAATGTATAAATTGAAGGACAGGTATCAATTACTGTTTACCAAATGTATGAAGTGATGTAATCTTCTTTCCTAAATATGTCAATGTATAGGATGCCAGGGGGCATCAGGGTTGGAATTAAACATAAAGTAGCAGGTGGCAAATTTTGTTGCCTACATTTTTACTCCATTAACAAAATGGTTTACCAAGAAGCAAAAGTTTTTACCTAATACATATTTGGTCTTTGTTGCTTTATAAACCTTCTACAGCCATTATGTTTGTCATCACTCACTCATGTCGAGCACATTGTCTGCTTTTACGTTAGGGCAGAAATAACAATGAATTGTGCATGCATTCACTTGATCTGTATCTTTGGAACACTATTATCTTAGGGCAGAAATAACACTGAATTGTGCATTCATTCACATGATCTGTATCTTTTGAACACTTTTTTAGTCAATACTTTTTCATCAGACCATGATCATCATCATCATTATTGTGAAGGTGCTTGCTTGAAAACTCAAGGAATTACTGGAAACATTGATTGACTTTAATTTTGATGTAAAAATCAGCAATTTCAATCTTTATCCTTGTCTGGCTCTTTCTGATTAGTAAAATTCATACCATGTGCAACAGGGAGTTCTTTTTTTTCCAAATTCTTGGTAACAAAATTTTCAAAGCTTTGGATTATTATGGCTCAAATATCAGTCTGTGATTTTATTGTGGTGTTTATCCAGCTTCTTGGAATATTTATATAAGAAACAATGTTTCAGAAAACTTATGGGCACAGAAATAAAACAAGCAATCACATTTGACTGCTTCACAGATCCCGATATTGTTGCCCTTGAGCCATTTGCCCTCGTACATTAAGTGCCAGAATTGTACCAGCATATAATGTGAAGTCGCTGTTTTTTCAATTTCATGGATTTCTTGATTGCTATAAACCATAAATTAAAACTAGAATTCTTTGTTTGTAAAACATGTATACCAATGCTTTCTCATTTTGACCTAAAACCAGAAGTTTGAGCTTCTTGAGTAGGTTCCTTTGGGCATGGACTGCCCCAGGGGCAAATGTCAGTTAGGTATATGCATTTCTCTTCTCCTGTCCAGCAAGTAATTACATGGTTATAGGATGGGGATCTTAATATTTTTCAAATTATGACCCAATGGCAAATTCCTTTGGGGATAAGGATGGACCTTAGAGGCAAATATTTCAGCTGCATGTATAAATTTGTCTTTCATGCCCATTAATTTGGGGTCTCAGCAGTTTAAAGTTATGACCCAGGGGCTAAGTCCCTGGGGATAGGGATGTACCCTATTGAAAATTCATTTGCATGTAAAAATGTATCTTTGTATACCCAGTAAGTGTATATATGGTTGTAATGGTTACCTAATTATGGTTAATGGTTATAGGGTGGTGATCTTAACAGTTTCTATGATATGACCAAGGGGATTAGTTCTTGGGGGTAGGGATATACCCAGGGGCATCACCCAGGAGTCCCAGTCTGATATGTATTGACACTTGGGTCACTGATTACATATGCCAATCCTCAGACATAAGAGATATACAACTCGGGAATTATTTTAAATGTATGTAAAATTACTCCTACCCCCTAGTCCCACCCCAAGAGGCATGTCAAAATTCCAAAAGTGTTTGCACAATCTACACCCATGGACTATCATTGACCCAAGTTTCATGTGTCAAGCTTTAATTGTGTAGGAGAGGTTCAAGGATATTACACATCTTCAGTCGTACATGCAGACTGTAATATCCCTGTGCTTCTTTGAAAGTACAGGGATAAAAACCAGCTGAGCAATGATCCTACTATGGAAACATTAGGAACCACTTCCCCAATCCATTGATTTAAGTTTCACTAAAAATAGATTTTTTTTTAAAACCACATAAATTGATACCCACATATATAAATCAACTCACAGAATGTCACTCAACTACACTCAGTAACACCATAAACCAGTGCTAGTGTAAGATGGTCAATTTACTTGTGTGAACTGTATTGACACCCAATGTTTCTTATGTATGCTGAGGTAAAACAATTGTTGAGAGTGTTCCTTTGTTCATACCATTCATGAAAGAAAATTCTGTTAATCTGTTTCTCATTCTTTTCCCTTCCAGGAGCTGAAATAAGATCTGTATGTACTGAAGCTGGAATGTTTGCCATCCGTGCTAGAAGAAAGATGGCGACTGAAAAAGATTTCTTGGAAGCAGTTAACAAAGTCATTAAAGCTTATGCCAAGTTCAGCTCCACCCCGAGATACATGACATACAACTAAAAACAATTTTTTTATTTTGTTATAAAGTTCATATATTACAGTCTGAATCACAGTGATAACAACGATATACACTCGACTTTACTCTAGAAGGCTCAGTTTACAGTATTTTCTTTTTTAGGTACTTTAATAAAATATGAGACGTCAGAGTTTGTAACATATTCTTAGACTGAAAGATGATGAAAATTTTGCCAGGGTCCTTGAAAATATTTCATACATTCAGCTACATTTGGTAGCAACTTGAGATTTTTTTCTTTTATAGATTAAAGCAGAATGTAAATATGCTTGTTCAAAAACAAATTGCACCAATTTTAAAGATGCATCCTTCCCAAAACCAATTTTAAACTTAAATGACAAACCTGTTCATTTTACCATGTAACTATATAAAATCATTGTCTGGGCACGAAAATCCACCCGGATTGTTCAGTTTAGCTAATTTAATTTTGGAAACACCATTGTTGAGGACCAGATCATTGCAACCAGATAATTATTTTGGTTTTTGATTTCAACTAATACACTTTTGAGGTAGAACAGGTTTTAGGTTGAGCACAAATCATCTGGTAGTGACACTGGGACAAGGGAGTACTTGATATTGCACTTTGTTTAGCCAACTTTTGAAAAAACTAGTGGTGGGCTATGTCTAATTGCAATGACATGCTGATCTTTTCACCTGTTTGTGTGTATGAGATGAACAAAGTACTGGAAATCACTGTAGCTTATTTATATGTTATCTGGTCTGCCTGATGTGTATGGGGATCCCGCCGGATTCCTCACTCTTTTCAAAATATTTTTCATTATTCTCTATTTGAGAATCATGGAATCATGTCATATATTTATCTCAGTTTACAATATTTTGCAAGAGGATGCAGCTTTAAAGAGATTTAGAACTTGAGTTCTATTGTTAAAATCATAATTACTCAGCACAAAAGTTAAGCAAAACTGTCATCCATATACTGTGTTACCTGTGACAAATGCCAGACAAGACAACATGTTATGACCTTTCTTTTTCTTAATGTACATTGGCTTTTTTTTTTTTTTTTGCTCTACCATCGACGAGTTTTCCACACATAATTTATACATGTAAACTGATTTGTTATTTGGATATTGATAGTTTTAACGATTTTGCATATTTCCATTCAAACACTTCTAAATGTTCTTTAGAGACATTCAGTTTCAATTTCCAATGATAATATTCTTTTTTGTTTCTGTATGATATATATTGACAAGCTCTTGTTGCAATTTATCTCATTTCCAGTGATATGAATTTACTCCTAAAACAGCCATTTAAAAGTAAAATAATAAACTGCCAATACTCTTTAAATGCGTTTACATTTTTTGCTTTAAAATAAGTCTTCGTCATTAATTCACGAGATCTGTGCCTTTATGAATTCACACATTCCTATATAACCATAATACAACATTATTTTAACACATTAAACCCTAGCAATGACTCTATGACTCATGGGGTTGTAGTCTCTTTCCAGGGGCTATTTCATCACTACTGTTTGTTTATAGACCTAGAAGTCAGGTCTTGGCACAAAGAGCCAAGACTACGCTTTAAAATGATTTCAAGTAAGGGCTATTCCAGAAATTACGGTGTTGCCTCCGGTGTAGTCAGACAGCACTACAATTAAAATATTAAACCTGCAGGGTTATTTTTAATTTTTAAAATATGCATGATGGGGTCAAAAATTATTTTTAATTATGCCTGGTGGTGATTTTTGGCATATGATGCAATTTATATAGATACAAAACAGGTATAAAAGGGCAACATGATGAAAAATAAACTTGCTTGTTTGACCAAGCTTCCTCCCTTCCCACCCCATTTTGGATATTTTGGACATTTATGTTGGGGTGTGGGGTCAGAACGCATTGTCTTTTGAAAAGATGGAATTTACCGGCACGATGTCAGAATAGGGTAGCCATTTACTAGCTGGCCTAGCAAACTTAAATGACCTTACATCCTGCATCAGATCAATAGGAGGAGAATTTATTTTCTCAGAAATTGCGAGTATAGCATTCGTTATGTGTTTAATCCGATGACAGATGAGACGAAACTAAAGCGTTGATGAAATTTTACCTGGTACTCGCCATTTGCATTGCTAGTCACATAACTTCCCAACTCTCGCAACCTGTTCATGACACCAGAGGTTCAATAGTCACATGATACCAAAAAAAAACCCCTTTCCAATGTTGTTGCACAAAATATTCAAAAATATTAAATGAAAGTCGTGTAATGTTTGTAAAAAAACAAACGGACACATAATTCTCAACATATTTATTCCGAGAACAACTACCTGAAACCTGTCGATATCACAGCAACCTGGAGAAAGCCTGATTCAGCAATCGGAGCACATGTCAACACAGTATGTGATACCAAGATTATCATCGACACATACTCTCTGCTTGATGAGTCTGGCTTTCTCCAGGTTGCTGCAACATCAGCAGGTTTCTGGTGGTTGTTCTTGGAATAAATATGTTGAGAATTACATTTCCATTCATATTTTTACAAACATTACGTAATTTTAATTTAATATTTTTGATTTTTTTGTAAAACAACATTGGAAAGGAGGTTTTTGTTGGTATAATGTGACTACTGGACCACTGATGTCATGGACATGTTGGTTGCGAGACTTGGGTAGTCACGTGACTAGCATTACAAATGGCAAGTACCAAATTTTATAAACACTGTAGTTTTGTCCTGTTTGTCAGCGGATTAAACACATAACAAATGCTATACTTGCAATTTCTGAGAAAATAAATCCTCCTCCTATTGATCTGATGCAGGTATGGCTCAATGTAAGGGCGTTTAAGTTTGCTAGGCCCGCTAGTTAGCGGCTACCCTATGCCGACACTGTGCAATGTCATTGAATTCCAACTTTTTAATAGACAATGCTTTCTGACCCCACACCCCAACATAAATGTCTGAATATCTAAAATGGGGTGGGGAGGGTCGGAGGAAATTTGAAATATGGAGGCTCAAACAAATTTGTTGTCTCAGGGGAGTAAACAAACACTGTATACTGCACTCTAGATCCTAAAAATTTCATGAAGACAAGCCGTCGTAGGAACTGCCTTTTATCTAATATGCATTCACGCCATGTTGAATTTCTGTAAATAAATTTAATGCATGGTAGTGCTTGAATATATATATATATATATTACATCCAAGGTGGGGGTTGATATTAATTGTATTTTATGCCTGGTGAATGAAAATAAAAGTGCCATCCGACCCCACCACCCCCATACCATAATTTCTGGAATAGCCCTAATTGAGATTCTCTATGTATTTTAAGCATTTTTAGCCAAAAAAGGAGAAATTTAGAGACTAGATTTTTCAGAAGAAAAAAAATAATGTTTGTACCTGGTTCAGATCTTAGTTTTCGATGTTAGTCTTCCATACTTGAGAACTAAATCAGTTCACTCAAATTAGCACCAAGACAGGGTAAGGTTTGCAAAATATAGGATACAGTTTATATTTGCAAAAACAAGAGGGGCCAGGAGGTTGAAATTATGGACCACAAAGCAAAGATAAAAAAGAAGTTCAATCAATGCAAAAATCATGCCCAGTAACACTTCCATGGATTTGCCTGAAGAAATGAAGGATTGTTTTTGTCTACCACCCATCTCAGGTGAGAACTCTACAATTTTCTTGGTGCAAAGGAGTTCAGTGGAAGATGATCTGTGGCATTTTGTATGAATGCATATTGATAATCATATTAAATTAATAAGTATTAAATATGGGGTTTTGTTTAAAAATACACATTCCTGTGGACTTAATGTTGTTAATTGGTCATTGAATTTACTATTTTTCATGAGGTGCCAATTTTTGGGGGGATTTTGTGGTTGCTACAAACCACAAATTTTTAAAGACACATTGAACAGTCATTGCGCTATGAAAACAATAGAGCTACTTTTCATATCCATGAATTTAAGTGAAACCACAGTAATTTATACCAAATGAAAATAAAACAGTTTCACAGAATTTAAAAATAAAGAAAACTTGAGCATCAAAAGATAGCACTGATATTTTGTTCCTTGCATATACAAGTAAACATTCTTTATTCTACTCTGTTCAGTATATTTAAGTGCTTTGAATTAGACTACGGTTCATTTTCTGCTGTAACATTCAAATCGGGGTGTAGCTGACCCACGGAAACCACAAAATTGGTACCCCATGCATAATGATGAATTCGGAGTACATGAACTGAATGGAAAAAATTACCAATGCTGTCATAACAGTTAAAACAAAAGCAATTAGGTGAGACTTATTAATCACTTTGTAAACAGTGGCACACAAGATTTAGAAGTTCAAATGGCTTTTTGCCATTTCAAGTGCCAATGCTTCTTAGCTCACCTGTTCAAAGGCCAAGTGAGCTTATGGTATAGTCCTGTATCTCTCGTGTGTCATGCATTGTGCATCCATCAACAATTGCTATTTTAAACTACTTCTCAAAAACCGCTGGACCAAATTTGACACAGACCATCCTGACATGAAGGGCTTTCAAATTTATCCAAATGATGCCCATCCTCCATCAAATATGGCCCTGTTACTAAAAATATACCTTTTAAATGACTGATAAAAGATCTGCTGATCAAAATTTGAGAAAATCATCGAGGCCTGAAGACCTTTCAAGTTTGTATAAAAGATGCTGATAAGCCTTCAAATATGGCCACTGTTACTAACAATAGAAGTGACCTTCTAAGTATGCAGATTTAACTTTTGTTTGATGTGCAAGGCATTGTTTAGATAAAGGCATATTATGTGAATTAATGTGCAAACATTTCATATCGCTTGAACTCACTGTATTTCAGTCACACTCAGTCTAACTCAAAGATGTCAATATGTCAGTTCAGACAGCGAGGCGGTTTTTATCCTTACAGGAGAGGGTCAAAGTAATTTGTTTGCTAGATGGTGGGAAAAGTTGTCATGTTATCACAGCAGAAATGAAAGTTGCTTTTTGTGCCAGTGTGATAGGTATAGTTTGATATCTTCATTTATTTGCCTGTGAATTAAAGCTGACTGATGAAAAAAGTTCATCTTTGAGACGAGTTACATCCCTTTTCATTATGGTCAGGGGTCCTTCAAATTTTAAACTTGTCTGTAAAAGCAGGTGAAGTTTCAGTTCATGGGTCGAAAAAATAGCCTTATACCACTTCTTTTCATTCCTTATTCTGCACAGGCCTCTCACATAAGCTGACTGTCTTTTGATCTTATCGAGTTGTGCAACTGACTAATCCAGATATTGTTTTTGAAGTATGAATAGCTGCTTCTAAGCCCTCTGATTTTACAATCATATGTAAGCTGTCAGTCAGTAGTGAAATCAGTGTTTTGTCATGGTGGACAAAACAAAGATCAGTGATTAGTTTAAGTCAGTGATGATTTAATTTATAGCATGGATTAAAGTGAGCAGGATACAGTAATCTTGTGCAGAACATAAATTTCGGAGAGAACCAGATATACGCATATTTTATGATTTTGTTGATTAGTGCACATAAAAAAATGTTAACAAAAATAATAATAATAATAATGATAATGCTATTTTGTGCATGGTATTCGTTCAAAAACCAATTTGAAAGGTCAACCTGCGTAGAGAGTTCAGCCGTGTACAAAGGCCAGTTTTGCTGTTTTCTATGAGTGACTGCTGTTGACAGGTTTGACTATGGAATAAAATGTAAAACTGATACAACTGTATATGCAATTGATTAAGTTTTGTTGCATTTTACACACATAATATTTTGCTACAAATGACAGTAACCTTGTTTCTATAGTCAGTATTTGATGATAATAATTACAGTAAGCACACATACAGAATGATTATCAAAAGCCAAGAATACTTAAGAATTTTTTTTTTAAATTTACTTTCCTTGAGGTGATTCAAGAGACGCATCAGTCAGGCACAGTATTTCAGCAAGCAGATTCTCAGAAAGATTGTAATAATAAGTTACATGACAAATCACTATTACACTATATCTCTCAGCTCTAGAACTTCTTATTAAACCTGGACACAAATGCGTATATAGTGCATTCATGATATCTCTGCACAATGTTAATGTTTTTGTTTTGGATCAGATTGTTACACCCAAATGGATAGAATAAGTCCTTAGCCCCCAGTCATGCAAATTATCAAACTACCACACAGAGAGGGAGACAGTTCAGAGCACACATTGTACTCTGTCACATCAAAGGTGAATAATAAATGTGTTCTTTATATGTATTGCAAGTATATTGATATTGTGAATGCACTATACCAATAAAATCATATTCAAATAAAATAGGTTACCTCCCCTATCTGCATGAGTTTTCTCCACATGGATGTTAAGGATAAATGTAGAACTATATTTTTATTAATGCAAAAGGCAACTAGTCTGACCAATTACCTTGTCGGACAAATTAGAACTTAGTGACATCTAGTGCTATTATTTTTTCCATGCATCACAAAGTATTGATTGTACTGGTAAATTAAAATATACTTTATTTTTGTCACCAGATAATTATTTGCAGTCCTGAGGTAAGAGATATTACAGAGCTGTGTCCTTTATGCAAGACCATGCCCCAATTCCACCAACAAAAGTCATAAAGTTAAGTCTTGACTTTATATATTTGATTGGTAAGTTTTAAGTCTGACTTAAATTTCAGCCAATCAGATTGATTGATTCTAAAATTATATTTAAGTCTATACTTAAGTTCTGTGAATTAAATTGAGACCAGACCAAAGGATTTTAAACTTTAGTTTAACTCCAGACTTAAGTCATGTTGGTCAATCTGGGACAAATGTTATAATTATCTGCTATTTCTTGCATTTTATATGACGAGATGAGGGTCAAGGCTTGTTTAGCCATGTTTTGAATTAGTGTATTTTTAATATGACTACAAAAATTATATTTGGCATAACATTATTAAACATTGGGAAGCAAATGTTTCAGACAACTGGCAAGTTGTTCTCCTTACGGCAGTGGATACAAGAATCACCGTGGCTGTATCATCCATGATGCATTTTTTTTAAACAAATGGATATTAAGATATAAAATACAATTATGATTATAATTAAGAAACACGTTTTTTTCTTCCTTTCTTCTTACAAATAATTTATTTAATCATGTGAGTGATACAAATGCAGAAGGAACCGTCCTATGATAAAAAGGTGAATTCTGAGCAGATGCTTGACTCAGTGTTTCAAGCCTCATTATTTTGAAATTATGAATAAAAAATACCAGTTAATATCATTTTTTTTTAAATACATTTTTTTCTTCTTCTAAATCTGAATTTACTGCAATTTTATTTTTGGGCCAATAGTGTTTGTTGCTTACATACTCAATTTCAGAAAGTTTTGTGCAAAACTAGCAACCAGCTAGAATTGGAACTGTATATTAGAAGATTTATGAAAACATGAATGGAATGCGAATCTTGGTCCTGTCTATGTTTTTGTTCTTTGATTAATACTATATTTATCCATGTATATGCACCCATTTGCAAATGTGTTGTGTTTTGAAGAAAACCTTATGTACACATATAGAAGACGCACCCATCTGCGATCAACATAGACCCACATCTGCAGTTACATAATGTGCCGGTAGATCCCGGTCTATGTTATTATCCCAAGTATACCAGTAACTGAATGTTATGAACAAATTCTCACGCTTAAACTCAGACGCAACTCAAAATTATTTTGATTGGCTGGCATCCAAGAAGTAATCAATTGGTCAAACATTTAATTTTTGAGCCTAATCTCTGTTTGAGCATGACAGCATTTTACAACCTTGGAGCCAGATCTGGGTCTGTGCCGTTTGCAGTTCCTGTTAAAACACAAATATATACAATATCTCACAGCAAGGCGACATTGTAAGTATTAAATATTGCAGATAGTTGACCGCTCATCTGATCCATCGCGGCAATGAACAACAGAGTCGCAGATTTGCTCACTTGGTATGCACTTTTCATTGTCTGAGCATGCAACATTTCCCTCGCTACATATTGAACCAATAACTGAAATGCAAGAAAATGCTGTCACTTATATGTACGGATCTATACAATTGTATGATAGTAATGATATAGTATGCAGCAAACTGTGTTTTTATTGCAGAAAAAAATTTAATATAACGGCTGCTCTGCAGGTCCCAGTTCACTAAAATCTCAAACTTTCTTCCACAAATAAAGATTTTTGAATATCCTTCTATTGCTTGGTTGGTAACAGTTTTTCCCAGAATACTGAACAGGAATCAGGGATTGAAATATGGTATTGATGTCTTAAGTTCTTTTGATAAAAGTCTTGTTTTACCTCTGATTAAATTTTGACGATTTTCTCAAATTTCGGGAATTTCTCAATTCTTTTTTTATGAATAAAAAGGTTTCCACGTGTTCAGTTTTAAAACTAAAAAGTAAGTTTGCATCCTTTCCACTATCTCTACCTCTGACAAAAATATTGATATTGACTGAAGTATTAATAAGCATGATAAGGTAAAATCTCAATTTGACAAGAAAGTTTGAGAAATTTGGTGAAACTGGGACCAGGCATCAGTTCAATTGACATGTCAACATTTCTTTCTCAAAAAGGAGATTTTAAAAATATTTTTCACCGAACATTCATGATGCATCTGGGATGAAAATGCAGTTATAAAATAATTAACTTCCAAAATGGAGTCTTGCCTTATCTACTCATTTTTCAAGTTTCAAATGTTTTACTATGTTAAATTGACACAATAGAAATTGATTTTGCGTCCTTTGCACACTCTCTACCTCTGACAAAAATAAAATAGCGTTGTCTGAGGTATCATAATGAAACTAATGTAAAATCACAGCTTGAGGAGATATTTTAGTAAAACCGGGGCCAGGTTTCTGTTAGAACGTCATTTTCATCTTAAAAAAGAAACACAAAACACAACCTTCTAAATGACTGAGTAACTGAGTGGACATATGGGTATTTAAAGAAAGAACACAGAAAAAGACTTCAAGACAAATTGACGAGCTCGTTTAAAATGTCAGAATTACCACCCAGAAATAGTAAGGTCTACTGAGAAAAATATAAAACAGAAACTAATTTTTTTTAATGGATCTGCCTGAGATAATACCTAAGATAGGAAGGAGGTAACTATTTAAAAAGGTGTGCTAACATACTATCAAAGTGACCTACATAAAATATCTGCTAACATACTATCAAAGTGACCTACATAAAATGTCTGCTAACATACTATCAAAGTGACCTACATAAAATGTCTGCTAATATACTATCAAAGTGACCTACATAAAATGTCTGGTAACATACCATCAAAGTGACCTACATAAAATGTCTGCTAACATACTATCAAAGTGACCTACATAAAATGTCTGCTTACATACCATCAAAGTGACCTACATAAAATGTCTGCTAACATACCATCAAAGTGACCTACATAAAATGTCTGCTAACATACCATCAAAGTGACCTACATAAAATGTCTGCTAATATACCATCAAAGTGACCTACATAAAATGTCTGCTAATATACCATCAAAGTGACCTACATAAAATGTCTGCTAACATACTATCAAAGTGACCTACATAAAATGTTACACACGATAAAGCAATTTTCCTGCTGAACTGAATTCTTCGAATTTAACACTATGTTCTTGAAAACTATTAATTTGTTTTGTGTTTTTACTTCCATATATATATATATATAGAGAGAGAGAGAGAGAGATAACCAAACTGCTGTAGCTTACCACAGTTGCTTTCGTCATTGCCGCTCTCACAGTCGGGAAATCCGTCACAAACCTTGTTGGCGTCTATCATCACGCCAGACGTGCAGTTGAATTTTGGCGAGTTATTCACGTCTATAAAAAAAATACGCAAAATAAGAATACAAAAATACTGACAATGCATGGCATCTCGGGCACTAAGGCTCAATGAGATCAATCCAGTGATCTGTTTTCATTAAAGTCGCACTTAGCAGAACGGAGCATACCTCCACCCAAAACATCGCTTCATAAATTATCTACTTTCTTTTTTTACTTTTAACGCCACTCAAGGTGATAAATTCTAAAAGTTGTCACTGAATGCTTTCCTACCTACATCGACTTTTTTTTCTACACTACCTGCCATACATTAAGCATCACTGATCATCCTACTGTTCAATATAGCAACAGCGGCACTTTCAAACGGGATTTCTTTGCCTACCAATTTTTTCTAATTGTCCAAATGAAAATCTTGTAACGAAGTATACCTAGCTTACTAAAAATAATCCTATTTTTGTTGTTGTTGTAAGAAGTACGAAATTAAATAGTTATGGCCTTAAAAACAGGATTTTTGTCTCGCCTGCTAAAGTAAGGGGTACTTACTGAATCTTTTTGTCGGGAGCGCCATCACGCCCAGTGGCGGCGGGACGGGGGTGTCGGGAGGGTGAAATTGCCAACAGGCGCCGGGCGAGGGGGGCGCCTTCGGGAGCCTTTTTTTTTTTTTAGTTGTAACCGGGGCGTAGATGTGGGTTTGAGGTTGGCCACTGACATAAAAAAAATTTCTCGGTGGCAAAGTTGGGGCGCCACTAAAGAACATTGCCCCAAGGCGCCTCGGTAGGACGCCACTAAAGAATATTGCCCCCGGGCGCCTCGAACCCTCGCGCCGCCACTGATCACACCGGGTTAAATTTCCCATGTACCTTTATTCTATTTTGTTTACTTTTTATGCTGCCTTAGACGACCGCTTGTAATTGCTCAGGCATCACAGGCACTTATTTCTATCAGTAAAAAGGGGGAAATTAATGATAACACTCTCCCCTGCTCCCAATCATTAGTTTTTCACTTTCTACTGATAGAAACAAGTGCCTGTGTTTAACACACGTCAACTTTGGAACAACGTAGAACTGGATCTGCCGACGCATCAACCGCATACAGATCAGTGTCACGTGTTCGCTTTGAATCATCCAAATAAGTAGCTACACTTAGACAATTACGGCACGTGATCACTTGTATTGGAGTAAGACAAAAACTTGTAACCACGCCCGCCGATAAGGAGGGGGGGGGGGGGGGGGGCAGGAGTGCAATTGCCCAGAGGCACTGCGATTTCTCAGGGCCCGCCATCAACTCAGTTATAAAAAAAAATAAATGAATCTTTGCAGTAAATATTAAAATTTGATCCTTGCAAGAGTCTAAGTTATGGTAGATTACTACAGGTTTTATATCCAGAACTGTACACAAGTTTTTATATATTAAAAAAAATTAAACTAGTTTTGAGGCCCAGGACTGTTCTGCCCTTGGTCCCGGAATTTCTGTAGGCGGGCCTGCTTGTAACCCAGCATTACTACCAGATATGGTATATTTGTCATTAAAGATTCCAATCAACAAAGTCTGGAATAAATTGAAGTTCAGAGAATTTTGGTTTTAATCAGGTCATAGAAAATTCACGCTTCGTCATAAATCTACTCACGAGGTTTTACATCTGGTGGTATTGTGATCTTCTGGGTGACTCCTTGATCTCTTGACCGATCTGCGAAAGTATGGAGTAAAAGATAAGAAAAATATAATAAGTTTTTTAAAAAAATGCAATTTCTACATTAATCTTAACTTCAATTCATTGGACTGATCCCATATCTGCCCTTGATCTAAAGATAGCATAGGATTGTCGGCAATATCCACGAATTACAAATATTGTTTACTATTTACAATGAATTGTGTAGACAATAACATCCAAGTAAAAGAACTTTACAATAATAAATTGTTGTTCAAGTTAAGTAATATAATTTAGCAATTCAGTAAATACATTTCAGTTAATTTATGCCGCACTGAAAAAGTGTCAAATTCACACCTAATACATTGTTTGTTTGTTTTGTGTGTGTGTGTGTGTGTGTAGAAAACCATGTAATTTTTACAATTTCTTGAGTGTTTGAAAACAACTGATGCAAATCGAATAAAGCTTTGTGTTTGAGTAAAACTGGTCATTTGTGTCACATATACGTAATTATGTTGAATAAAAAGAAAACAACAAGGAAAATCTTTATAAACGGATTTTGACAAAACGTCAAGCTATGCTACACCTATGAAGAAAGAAAAATGTTCTGTAGCCATACAGAAGTTTTGAAATTTGTTCCTTTTCAATTTTAATGAATACTGAATGAGGAGTGAATTGATGAAAAACTTAACTAGTTGTAGATTAACGCAACGAATGTTTTTTTTTTTTAAAAGCCGGGAATAAAACTGTATGTGGCGAGACACTTAAAAAAGAAATACTCTAAAGAATGATAGGGAACTCAGATCATGTGCATACGGTCTATACTCGCGTATAAGTCGATAGCAACGGCAAACTGCATAGACCCAGATCTGCCGTCGCATAATCCGCCGCCAGATCTGGGTCTATATGCAGTTGTATGGACTAATCAGTAGAACAAACAACATAAACCCTGATCTGCGACCGCATTATGCGACGGCAGATCAGGATCTATGTTGTTTGCATTTGGACGTATTATTCGCGAGTATAGACGGAACTTTTATTATGACAAAACTTAACAAAATAGGATGCTTTTCTGTGGTTTTAACTTAAAGGTATTGTCCAACTTTACCTAGCAGCCACTGATGGGCGAATCTAACTTACATTTTCGTAGGATCCGTGGTCAACGGTTAGAAGTGTTTTCTCTTAGTTTAGATGCTAGGCAAATAATGATTGTTTTCTTTAGATTTACATGTAACCCTATTTATATTAATTTGCTGCTGATTAGTTTGCAGTGCATAAATTCATTTGAAATTAAAAGTTCATTCCTGAATGAAATATGTGTCTTTTATTCAATTTTTCTTTCTATCCATTAGGATATCCAAGAATGGTTGGGGTTTGTAACCAATTCAGATTTGCCTGCACAGACTGTTTGACTCGAAGGTCAGTCTCGTTTTGGGTTGACATTAAATTAATTTTTGCGTTGACTTTGATTAAAAAGTTGATAAATTAAAAATTACTGTGCTTGATCTGTTGGTCCATGACTTGAAATATCTATATTTTCTGTTGCGTTTCTCCCAATCCCCCGTAAAATGAAGTGAAAAAGCAAGAATAGATTCAGCTTGTGGTGACTGTTGTTTCGAGCGAAGCTACAGCAATGCGACCACAAAAAAGTTAATGAAAACTCCGCTCGTTTTCACTCAGTAATCCACAAAAAGAACCAAGCCTAAAAATTCTTAAACTTATTCGCAAGTGAAATTATTTTTTTCTGAACAGTTGTGAAACGCAAGTTCATGTGCGCCCAAAACATTTCTCTTTAATGTGCAATCTAGCACTATATACATAATTGTGGCCCCGTTTGAAATGTGTGAGCCATATAGTAATTACTTTTTCCGTTCGCCAGACCGTCCATTCACACTTCTTGTAACAACAAAAGTTCTGCAGTCATTACAGATAACTGGGTGCCATTTAGTAGGTGAATTTCCTTTTGCACATAGACGTGCGTTTTAAAGGTATCGTATTTGTTTGTCCAATTTTAATGGAGTTAATACCCTTTTTGTATCCATTTAAAATCTCCACTACAGCAGATTCCTGTAACCATCCACGGAATCATTTAACAAATTCTGATGCAATTTTATGTGTCCGTTGTCTAATAGACTTTTAATGTGCGTTTTATGAGCTTTGTTTCGTCACCTCTGCTTGTCCTCACGTGGAAACTTGGAATGTTGCTTGCAATCAGTATAGCTCAAGGTTCAAGAACCATTCACCATATTCTGATGGAATGAGGTAAGAACAAAGTTTCTTAGATTCCATATAAAGATAGAAAGTTATCTAGATGTGCCTTTTATGAATGTCATCTCCTCTACACTATTTTGGACATAGTTATATCCCTTGTCAATCAACTTCTTATCTTTACATGAGACGTTGATTGTAATCTGAATAGCTTAAAGTAGTGTTAGAATTACTTTTCTGGACCTCTCTCAAAAATCAAAGTAAAAGTTCCTCATATCTGTGGGCTTTTCTGGACCATAGTGAAATTTTAAAATATTTTGATTTGGTATAACCGAAGTGATCCATAATTTATTTTTACAAAGGTGAAAACAAATGTGCTTAATGGATAATAATCGGATGGACCTAGATTGGAGTTTATGGCGTAAGATCTGGTTTAAATATGATTGATTAAATACAACAATATTTATGCGAACAATGAACTGATTCAAACGGTCTTGTCAAGACCACAGTGAATTAAAAGTTTGAATTACTCGTTTCAATAAAAGTGCAAGAATGCAAATTTTGGCATTGATTTTGTAATATTTTGAGAAAAAAAACGAGAACAAAAGCTAGCAAAAGTTCTACAAATAAAAACTAATGAGTGATGAAACAAATATTTTAAATTAATAATTCAGTGATAAATTTCACTCAGCAGAGTATGAGAGTTATCATTGACTTTTACAAACTGTGAATTAAAAAGGACAAAATAACGAGCGTTTACAAATTTGATAATGTTTTCTTAATTATTTGTTTGATTCTATGCATGCTAGTCTTTTCTTCAGCATTTTTCTATCGCTATCTGAATTATAACTTGTATGTTTTCACTTAGCGATGTTATCTCTTGACAAATTGCTTTTAACAATATTTCACAATTCACGAATTAAAATTCCGAACTCACTCCTGTAGAACAATGAATTATATATTATGGAATTCAAATTTTCAATTTGTGTGCAAAGAAAATTGTTTATGTATCTTTTTATCTCAGTTTTAATTCTTTCTTAGATGATTTACAAAAGGTTTGTTACACCAAAAGTCGTTTTGTTGTTATTGTGCTGGACATTCCGTGTCTTTGTTCCTTTATCTCCGGATGCGATGTCACAGAGGAACGACAGCACACTTTTCACTGGCTTCGCCATTCATTTACTAAACATACTTTTAATATTTTCTGTCTCTCTTTCGATTTTTTTTTCTTTTTTTCTTTTCAGTTTTTGGTTTGCTTTTTATTGACCTGCAATTTTCCTTTCATCGATTCTAAGCCACCATTTATAGTTTGTGCACCATCTGTTTTTCATTGCAGAAGACAGTGGATAACCCGTGTTCTCTTTAACATGTTTTTCATAAGTATTCTGGTTTTTCGTGTACATGTCTTCGCCAGTAATTTTTTATATTTTTGTTTTGACACATTCAGCGTTCATTCAGGACGAGACGTACCGCTCTGCAACATTATCAAATTTGTAGGTGCCATTGGAAGTGAGACACCGCGATTCGACGACAGCTTGTCACTACTCGGGCATTCTCATGGACATGAGACACTATTGTACATTTCCAAAAATGGTCCAAGAATGTAATCCTATCAAGATTGGACTACATGCGTACCATATTTACCCGTGTTTAACACACGTCAGATTTGGAACAGCGTACATCTGGATCTGCTGACGCATCAACCGCAGACAGGTCAGTGTCATGTGTTCGCTTTTAATCATACAAATAAGTAGCTATATAAAAACAATGACGGTACGTGACATCTTGCATTGAAGTATGACAAAAGCTTGTAACCCTAGATTACAACCAAATGTGGTATAAATGTTATTAAAGATTCCAATCAACAAAGTCTGGGGTAAAATATCTTTAAGGTGGCGCTCGGCAGATATCACGTACTTCTGAGAGAGTGACAGGTGTAAGATGAAGTTATTTTCATTTGCAACATGCACAATGGAGATAATGTTGGCACACTTCTATGCTACTTTCGGCACCCCGAAAAAAGCGCGCAGGACAAAAGCGCGTAAAGACAAAAGCGCACAGACATAATCGCGCAAAGACGAAAGCCTACAACAATTACCATTTTGTGTCTCTAGTAAAGAAACTAACAAATACAGCATTAAAGATCATTAAACATCGTTTATAAATTAATAGATCAATATGGCCTTAAAGATCAAATACCATAATCTATTCATTAATATCTCAATATGCAGAAATATGGCCTTAAAGATCAAATAACATCATCTATTCATTAATATCTCAATATGCAGAAATATGGCCTTAAAGATCAAATAACATCATCTATTCATTAATATCTCAATATGCAAAATGTTCAATGACTACAAGTGTCTTCTACAGTGCAACGTTATGCGCGATTCCGCGCAGATAGTCCATTTTGACACATTGCCGTATGTCGCAATTAAAGCATGCAGGCGCCTATTGAGTTGAACATATTTCGACTTCGACGCTTCGGGATGTCTAACGCCGGATTGATAGCGTTCGATCTGCAGCTCCACGTGATCTTGCTTCTTGCGGAAATGGTCCGGGCTCCTGGGAAGACGGCTATGCACGCGTTTTGACTAGCTTTCTCAAAATCTGTCATAATACTCGCCGGCTGCAAGGATATACGAAGTTCCTGAAGTTTTCCTAGTATTCGTTCGTAGCTCTGTTCAGTCTCATCTGGTAGCAAAACGTAAATTAAAGGATAGGCCGAATTATCTATCAAAGCGTTGATAGTAAAAACTTGGTAGAAAATGCTCGGCGACACTTTGAATGTCCCATCTATAAACCAATGATCGTGTTCCTCAAGAAGAAGCAGATTCTGATTCGTGCTGGTTCTTTCCATGACTGCAAATGTTTGGGCCTAAATATATTTGTGTGCTATTTATACAGTTTCGGGTACGCAAGTAGCTTTGAAGAATGACTCTTCAAATAATATTTGGAACTTAGAAATTATGTTACTCTTCATGTCTACTTCTACTCTTCAGGTTTTGTCGGCGCGCTTTTGTCGGCGCGCTTTTGTCGGGGGTTTTAAGCTGCGCGCTTTTGACGGCGCGCTTTTGTCGGCGCGCTTTTGTCCTGCGCGCTTTTGTCGGGACACCGCTACTTTCATGTACTGTGGCTGAAATTTCTTTACATATTGTACTTGTGGAAAGTGTACATGATCTAAGCACACAGCTGACCAAAATGGCTGATCCCATGTGCTTGAAAAATCAACCTAAATTAGTCCAAAGTACACGAACTTTAGCAGTTATTAAAATAGGGAACACAAATTTTGCCAGAGTAGGCAATACCAGCTTCTGAAAATGCAGTGAAAATATATAAAAAGTAAAAAAGCTATCAGCTTTTTTTTTTTTTTTTACCTCTGAAATAAAGGAAGTGAAAATGACGAAGCGGAGATGTCAGTTTTTTTTTTAATGGCGCACATCTGAAGTAAGGCTAAGCTGTATACTCTATATTCCAAATTACACCTATCAATCATACACCAAAATAAAGGGAATTAAACTTTCTTTTAGCAATACCTAAGATATAAAAGGTCTTTTTTTAAAAAGCCAGGATAACCAGTGAGGAAAACATGGGAAATTCTTTATCTTTACAAATCTAAAACATAGCAAAATACGAAACTGTAGAGCGCCACCTAAAGATTCCAATCAATAAAGTCTGGGGGAAAAATGGAAGTACAGAGAGTTTTGGTATTAAGCAGATCATATCAAATTCATGCTTCGTCATAAATCTACTCACGAGAAACTACATCCGCTGGTATTGTTATCTTCTGGGTAACTCCTCGATCTCTTGACTGATCTGTGAAAGTATGAAGTAAAATTGAAAGATACTTAACTTCAATTCACTGATCTGCTCTTATAACTGCCGTTATCTAAGCATAACGTAGAGTTGTTGGCAATAATCTTCAAGTAAAAGAGCTTTAAAAGATTAACTCTTTTTGCAAGGTAAATATTATAATTTAGCAAGCATATTAAATAAATTTCTAATAATTTCTACAGTACTGAATAGTGGCAAATTTACACCTGTTACACCTTTTATATATATAAAAAGCGTGTAATTTGTGAACTTTCTACACTGTTGAGTAATGCTTGTATTTGTGTAAAACTGGTCACTTGTTCCAAACATACGTAATTAACTAAGCAACGAAAAGCAAAACGAAATATTTATCGCCGGACTCTCACACTAAGCTTCATACATGCGTTTATGAAGTGAGAAAAATGTTCTCTGTTGATCCAGAAGTTTGGAAATTGTTCCTTTTCATTATAATGAATTTGTGTACTGAATGCGGAAGTATCTATGGAAAGAATAATTAGTCGATTATCCAAACGAAGGTGATTACAAAAATGTAAAGAAAAGTGTCTGTGAAAAGATACTAAAAAGGAAATCATCCAAAGACTGATAGTTGACACAAATAAGACATATCCTTTCTGTGGTATCAACTTAAAAGTATTGTCAAACTTGATTTAGAATCCACTGCTAGGAGAGGTCCAATACACACGTCTTCATAGGTTCCGTCATCAACAGTTAGATGTGCTTTCGCTTAATGTGATTGCTATGTGAATTGCGAGTTAGGTAGGGTAAATAGTGGTTGTTTTCTTTAGATTTTGAACGTGCCCTTGTTCATATAAATTTGCTGCAGATTGTAATTCTAGCGTATACAATGTTTAAAACTAAAAGTACAGTCATATCTGGAAGATTTTGTCTTTTATTCGATATCTTCCCACTTATTCATTAGGATATCCAAGCATGGTTGGTGATGCACAGACGATTTGATTCCAAGGTCAGCCCTGCTTTGAGTTGACACTGACGCCATTTTTGCGTTGATTTTGTTGACAACATTGATAGATTAAAAATGACTGTGCTAGATCTGCAAGCCCAAGCCGTGAAATTTCTTCTTTTTTTTTCTCCTACGTTTTTAAGAATTCCCCGGAAAATGAGGTGAAAAAGCAAGAATAGAAATCAGTTTGTAGTGACAGTGGCTTTTCGAGGGATGCTAGAGGAATGTGACCAAACAAATTTTACGACAAACCGGAAAATTTTTTAAAGTACCAAGGCCCAAAACTCATAAACTTAACCGTGAGTGATATTATTTTTTTTTTTAAAGAACAGGAGTGGAACGCAAGTTTATAGCCTACCAAATATTTAATCTTACGTGCAATCTAACATTATCTACATGTATTTTAATATTATCATTTGGTCCCGCTTTGAGATGCGTAGGCCCTATAGTAAAAGCCTTTATTGTCCGTCCTTCGATCCGTCCATTAGTCCGTCAGTCCGTCTGCGTTTACACTTCTTGTAACCGGGGAAGCTCTGCAACCCGTTCACGTAATCCGATGCCATTTGGTGCATTGCCTTTAGCACTTAGATGTGTGTTTTAACGGTTTCGTCTTTTCATGTCAAATTTGGCGAAATTATTGCCTTTTATCTATCCATTTGAAATCTCCACAACAGCAAATCCTTGTAAGGTGGCGCTCTGCAGATATTACGTACTTTTGAAAGAGTGACAGGTGTAAGATGTTGTTTTCATTTGCAACATGCACAATGGAGAGAATGTTGGCATACCTCTATGCTACTTTCATGTACTCTGGCTGAAATTTCTTTACATATTGTACTTGTTGAAATTGGACATGATCTAAGCACACAGTTGACCAAAACGACTGCTCCCATGTGCTTGAAAAATCAACCTGAATTAGTCCAAAGTACACGAACTTTAGCAGTTATTAAAATAGCGAAAACGAATTTTGCCAGAGCAGGCAATATCAGCTTCTGAAAGTGCAATGAATGAATTACAAAATATATAAAAAGTATTAAAAAAAAGTTATCGGCTCGTGTTTTTTTACAATTTACCTCTAAAATCCAGGAAGTGTAAATGACGAAGCGGAGATAGCAGGTTTTTGATAGGCGACATCTGAAGTAAGGCCAAGCTGTATACTCTATAACCTAAATTACACCCATCAATCATACACCAAAATAAAGGGAATTAAACGTTCTTTTAACAATACCTAAGATACAAAAGGTCCTTTTTTAAATATCCAGGATAACCAGTGAGGAAAACATGGGAAATTCTTTATCTTTACAAATCTAAAACATAGCAAAATACGAAACTGTAGAGCGCCACCTAAAGATTCCAATCAATAAAGTCTGGGGGAAAAGTTGAATTACAGAAAGTTTTGGCATTAAGCTGATCATATCAAATTCATGCTTCGTCATAAATCTACTCACGAAACACTACATCCGCTGGTATTGTTATCTTCTGGGTAACTCCTCGATCTCTTGACTGATCTGTGAAAGTATGAAGTAAAATTGAAAGATAAGAAAATTAAACTTACACTTTGTAAACGCAGTTTCTATATTTTACTTAACTTCAATTCACTGATCTGCTCCCATAACTGCTGTTATCTAAACATAACGCAGAGTTGTTGGCAATAATCTTCAAGTAAAAGAGCTTTAAATGATTAACTCTTTTTGCAAGGTAAATATTATAATTTAGCAAGCATATTAAATAAATTTCCAACAATTTCTACAGTACTGAATAGTGGCAAATTTAAACCTGTTACAACTTTTTTATATACAAAAAGCATGTAATTTGTGAAATTTCTACACTGTTGAGTAATGCTTGTGTTTGTGTAAAATTGGTCACTTGTTCCAAACATACGTAATTAACTAAAAAAAACGAAAAGCAAAACGAAACATTTATCGCCGGACTCTCACACTAAGCTTCATACATGTACTTATGAAGTGAGAAAATAAAAATCTGTTCATCCAGTACTTTTGGAAATTGTTCCTTTTCATTTAATGAATTGTGTACTGAATGTGGCAGAATTGGTCGAATGCATAATTAGTTGATTAACCAAACGAATGTGATTACAAAAATGCAAAGAAAAGTGTCTGTGAAAAGACACAAAAATGGAAATCATCCAACGAATGATAGATGACTCAAATAAGACATATCCTTTCTGTGGTATCAACTTAGAAGTATTGTCAAACTTTATTTTAAAACCACTGCTAGGAAAGGTCCAATACACACGTCTTCATAGGTTCCGTCATCAACAGTTAGATGTGCTTTCGCTTAATGTGATTGCTATGTGAATTGCGAGTTAGGTAGGGTAAATAGTGGTTGTTTTCTTTAGAACGTGCCCTTGTTCACATAAATTTGCTGCAGATTGTAATTCTAGCGGATATAATATTTAAAACTAAAGGTACAGTCGTATCTGGAAGATTTTGTCTTTTATTGGATATCTTCCCACTTATCCATTAGGATATCCAAACATGGTTGGTGATGCACAGACGATTTGATTCGAAGATCAGCCTTGCTTTGAGTTGACACTGACGCCATTTTTGCGTTGATTTTATTGACAACGTTGATAGATTAAAAATGACTGTGCTAGATCTGCAAGCCCAAGCCGTGAAATTTCTTTTTTTTCTCCTACGTTTTTGAGAATTCCCCGGAAAATGAGGTGAAAAAGCAAGAATAGAAATCAGTTTGTAGTGACAGTGGCTTTTCGAGGGATGCTAGAGCAACGTGACCAAACAAATGTAACGAAAAACAGAAAATTTCCTAAAGAACCAAGGCCCAAAACTCATGAACTTAACAACCGAGAGTGATATTAATTTTTTTAAAAGAACAGGAGTGAAACGCAAGTTTATATTCTCCCAAACATTTAATCTTACGTGCAATCTAACATTATCTACATGTATTTTAATATTATCACTTGGTCCCACTTTGAGATGCGTAGGCCCTATAATAAAAAACTTTATTGTCGTCCATCCATCCGTCCCTTGGTCCGTCAGTCCGTCTGCGTTTACACTTCTTGTAACCGGGGAAGCTCTGCAACCCACTTATATGTGTGTTTTAAAGGTTTCGTCTTTTCAGGTCAAATTTGGCGGAATTATTGCCTTTTTATCAATCCATTTGAAATCTCCACAACAGCAAATTCTTTTCAGCAGCATAACTTAACTCGGGATTCATTCAACATATTATAATGCAACATACTCTAATGCAATATTGTATGTATATTGTCTCATAGACCCAGATGTGCCTTTTCTGTGCTTTATGTCGTCAGATCCACATTGGAAATTGTTATGACTCTTGACACTTAACTTCATATTTTCACATCTGATGTTGCTTATAACCGGTATAGCTTAAAACAGTTCAATATGTTATGATGCAATTTGACATGAACGTTATCTCATAGACATGTATGTGGTTTTTATGGGTTGTCTCGTGAATCCCATTTTGGACAGAGTTTTGTCCCTTGAGAAATAATTTCATGTGTTCACATGGAATGTTGCTTGTAATCGGCATAGCTCAAAAACCATTTAACATTTTCTGATGGCATTTGCTATTAATATTGTCTCAGACTTTCTTGTGCCTTTTATGGGATAACTCTCCTCTACTTCATTTTAGACAGAGAGTTATGCCCCTTGTCGAGTAAATTCTTGTCTTTACATGGAAACTTGGAATGCTGATTGCAATCAGCTAATCTCAAGAACTATTCAACATATTCTGGTGGAATTTGATAAAAACATTGTCTGATCGATCTCATATGAAGATATAGAGTTATCTAGCTGTGCCATGTATGGGTTTTATTTCGTCCACATCATTTTGGACAGAGTTATGGCCCTTGTAAATCAACTTCATATCTTTACGTGGGATGTTGCTTGTAATCAGCATAGCTCAAGAACCATTCGATATATTCTGATGCAATTTAATCTGAACATTATTTCTTAGACCGAAATGTGTATTTTATGAAATTTGTTTCGTCAGCTTCATTTTGGACATAGGTATGGTCCTTGTCAATCAACTACATATCTTTACGTGGGATGTAGTTTATAATCAGAATAGCTCAAGAACCATTCAACATATTCTGATGCAATTTAATGTGAACATTGTTTCTTAGCCTCAGATGCGTATTTTATGAAATTTGTCTCGTCTACTAAATTTTTGACAGAGTTATGGTCCTTGTCTATGAATTTCATATCTTTACATGAAATATTGCTTGTATTGATGAGCCTTTGAAGGAGTTGGATTTCAAGCATTCCATGTCATAATTTAGAGGATTCGTGGCCCCTGAATGACCATCTTCTCCTAATTTTTGATTTCCCAACATAAGTTTCTATTTGCAAGGCCTTACAGAGCTAGTTGGGCTGAGCGGGGCCCTTCGCAATGTATCCATCGCTAATAGCTCTAGTCTACATGCAGTTCATATTAACCACCAAACGAACCTGAATTGTTCGTATTTATGGGCCTAAAGAGCTTAGAAAATTCCGCAAAGTGTACCAGCAGCTTGCCAAAGAGCCGATTTTCCCACCGGCAATATGGACATGAAGAAGACCTTACCCAAGGAAATTCTACTCTAGAGCAATTTATCCCCGAGCGAGAACCATTCTAGGGTATATTTTCCACCTGGAAAAGCCGCGTGAGCATTTTTTCCCCCAGAAAAGAATTTCTCCACAGTGCAGATTGTACTCTGGTACCTATCACCCACCCAAAATTATCCTTGAAATTTATCAACTAGTTTTCATAAAAAAAACCATATCGAATATTGTTGTGTTGGACCAAATCTCTTAGAAACTGCACAGCCACTGTTTAGCTATTTTGGCATAATTGGAGGAAAGAATCATCCAAGAGCGACTCTTCCTCTGAGGAAAATAGACTCTAGAATAATTTTTCTCCCGGGGAAAAAAAATACTCTTGAGTAGAATTCCCGGGGGAAAATTCTACTGAAGGGCTATTTTTCCAGAGTAATATTCGGTCTGTATTTTAAAATTAGGGGAAAAATGTCTCTAGACTGGTTTATCCGATTGGAGATAACTACTCTAGGTATTTTTTTTTTTTTCGCCGGACAAAAATGTCTCTGAGAGGAAGTTAAAGTTTCTCTACGAGAAATTTTTCGCCGAAAAGAAATTGCCCTGGTGGTTGTATTGACTAGCTCTGCTCTCTAACACCTTGTACAGACCGTTTGACCGCAGGGTCAGCTTCGTTGTAAGTTGTCATTTCAGTCATTTTGCGTTGAATTTTTGCGAAAAAATAAGACAAGTTAAAGATAACAGTGCTAGCTCTGTTGGCGGAAGGCTTAACATTTCTCTATTTTCCATTACTTTTTACAAATTCCATGAAAAAGGAGGCAACAATAACAGATCTCAACTTGTGGTGTCAGTGGGGTTTCAAGTGAGAACGCCTCCCAAGGTGCAGTTTGGTACCAGAGCAGAAACTGTTTTCGAAATTTAAAGACTAGCTTTTTGCGAAGAGGCGTACCATCTTTTGCATGTTCTACGGGTAAATACCATCATATAGGTCCAGTTCTACTTGTTTTAGTTCCAAGGACTTAAAAATAAGTTTTTGGAGGCAGATTAGAGGATGAATAGTAAAGAATATTTCTGTATAAAATTATTTGAGGCTTCCAATATTGAGTACATTTATACATAATATATAATAATACCACTGATTTTCCTGAATGTTTTACTGGAATGTTTTATTTGCACCATAGTCCTAAAACTTCAAAAAAACACCAAAACTTACCAACAGCAATATTTATTTCCTTTTTTCTCCACCCCATTCTCTGACCTAACCATCCCCGACAGGTGTAACGACCTGACATCATCGCCGTCACGCCATTCAGTATGAGACGATTGAACTGACCAGATGAGGACTTTTCTGTGTAAGTTCTGAAGAAAAGTGTTGTCTAGACGAGTTAACAGGTGAAGAAGCATTTGAGAAAAAGTAGTTAAGTTAAGGAATTTGAAATTAGGTTTTCTTTGTAACAGGACAAGCTAGTCCAGCGATGGGCAGTGAAACACAGACACACATACATACACGCACACACCTAATCAATGCACACACACACACACACACAGCGCCCCTGAAACTACCTTGCGTTGTGAGTGAAAGAAAGGTGGCAGAGTACCCTTATAGAAAGGACAATTCAAAGCGACTCGGGGTAAAGCTTCATGGAGGAAAAGGTCTTAACAGTCATGCAAGCTGTACTGAAATATTACCTAAAAAAAAGTCCGACAAAGTTCAAGAAAACTCGAAGTAACTCTGGAGTCAACTTTTTTTCAATGTCGGAATTTATGGCTTTATCCTCAACGATTTAAAGGAGCATTGCTCTTCAGTTCGAAGAAAATCAAAACTCTAGGAGGTTATTGTCCTTGAAAAAGCAACTTTCTCGCCCACAAAATACATTAAAAACCTTAGGCCTTACATAGATAATCGAAGTCCAAGTTTCATATTTGGGTAAGCGAGGTCGTACGCTTTGAGATCTATAAACAGCGCACATGGCATCTGTTTCCTACTTCGAACAGCGCAGATGTCACCGTAGAAACTTATGCTTATGACCACATGTAAATATGGGTGCCACGAAGACATACAGTACATCACAAAAAGAATTTTAAAAAAATACGTCATATTGAAAAACTGGCTGTACAGAGGGAAACAAAACGACAAAGAAGACGTAGAAAGACGATATAGCAGGCCATACACCCGATACATCGGATATAGACACTTCCAACCTATGGAAAATGGCAACAAGTTAACATAAGAGATACGGGAACATCTCAAAACTACGAATTACGAACTCTGGATCATTATTGATATATTTGATGCTTTCATAACATGCTTTCCTCTCTCTCTGTTTGTGGAAACTTTTGATCGCAATGATATTTTCACATGCATGAGAAATGAAGGAATGGATATGCATTCGATATCATCAATAAATATATCGTTAATGCAATGATATTTTCACACGTATGAGAAATGAAGGAATGGATATGCATTCGATATCATAAATTAATATATCGTTAATGCAATGATATTTTCACACGCATGAAAAATGAAGGAATATGTATGCATTCGATATAATAAATAAATATATCGTTAATGGATATGGATTCGATATCATGAATAAATATATAGTTAATGGATATGCATTCGATATCATAAATAAATATATCGTTAATGGATGATATGCATTCGATATCACAAATATATATATCATTAATGGATGATATGCATTCGATATCATAAATAAATATATCGTTAATGGATGATATGCATTCGATATCATAAATAAATATATCGTTAATGCAAATGAATTTGGTAAGTAGTCTGTATAACTAAATGGAAAGTCCCAGAATATCTTTTCATTAATTCTCACGATTATGATCTTTAATTGTATACATGTTACCAGCACAACTAAAAACCACATTCTAAGGTCATTTATATTGTTTAATTCAAAATACAAGTAAAAAAGCTATCTCTCTCTCTCTCTGTCGCACACACACTCACACACACATACACACACACAAATATACCATGCTTGTATTTGTCAATTTAGCTTTACTAGACCTTCTAAAGTATGTTTAACGTCACAGTAAATGTTTTTACTCCAATAATTTGGTTGAGAGACAGAGAGACAGATAGGGAGATGTACTCGGACATCAATATTGGGCTGAGTTGTGTCAAAAAAAAAAAAAACAGCTGAGAAAGAAACAAAAATTTGCCTCACGCTCCATTTTGATACATGTGTCACATTCACATAACTAGGCCACCTTTGAACCGATAACATTGACCATCGGTAAGTTGTTCTATTTAGCTGCACGCTCCCTCACAGTCTATACTCTTTCATATTATATTGCTGCCTTAATATTGATTGTTTATGAAATTTCGGATTATTTAATTATTTGAAAATTAATATGTTTATATTGCTAGGGTTCCAAGCGATACAAAATTAATATTTTTATATTGCTATGGTTACAAGCGATACAAAATTAATATTTTATATTGCTATGGTTACAAGCGATACAAAATTATTATTTTTATATTGCTATGGTTACAAGCGATACAAAATTAATATTTTTATGTTGCTATGGTTACAAGCGATATAAAATTAATATTTTTATATTGCTATGGTTACAAGCGATACAAAATAACTTTAAAATGTAGAGGTTGGTGTGCATTTTCATGCGCTACTCTTAGTTCAAAACCTATCTTCAAGTAAGGATCATAGTATAAAAATGTATAAAACCTATCTTCAAGTAAGGACCATTGTATAAAAAAAGTATAAAACCTATCTTCAAGTAAGGATCATTACATAAAAAAGGTATAAAACCTATCTTCATGTAAGGATCATTACATAAAAAAAAGTTTAAAATCTATCTTCAAGTAAGGATCATTACATAAAAAAAAGTATAAAACCTATCTTCAAGTAAGGATCATTACATAAAAAAAAGTATAAAACCTATCTTCAAGTAAGGATCATTCCATTAAAAAAGTATAAAACCTATCTTCAAGTAAGGATTATTACATAAAAAAAGTATCGATTGTCCGGAAAATAATAGCTGAATAAGTGTTTAAAAATGCATAACATTTGCACAGGTTGAAGATCATAGACTCGTCTTTATCAAAAACACAAAGAAAAAGTGTATCTTTGTGAGCGAATTTTTCAGTATGATACAATTATTGAGATCACATCGGTTTTCTGCAACAGAAAGCTTGCGCGGCCTATTTTACGACAGGTCGTAAATCGTTGGTGATTTCCCATAGTCTAGTATACTTTTAGTTGACGTTATCATTTTCTTTCACAGGACTGTTATTGCGATTAATACAATTGTAAAAGTATTTGTTCTTCTTAATTATTTATTAAGAGACAGACGTCGCAATCACGTCATATTACGTTCAATACTCCCAGAGTTCAAAGCGCTACGACACACTTGGTAACAAATGACGACATATGTATGACGTCGTAATGTCATTAACACGTCATTTCGAGCTGCGCAGTAAGGGTTGATTTTACCAAAGTGGATATCCTTAACGACGTTTAGACACCTAGGTCATCTTAGACATTGCCCATCGTCTCTGCGGATTAGTACACGTAAACATTGACTGGATCATATTATTGTTCCCTTGGCATGTGTTGAAAATCCTATCAGACTAAATGTGGCCGACTGGAAACGTTACATTGTGATGGCATTGGTAAATTATAACGTCTGCTAACTTGATACCTCATAATGTCATATGCCTTTTGTTCCATCGTCGTAAAAAAAGAATCCTGGGAACATTCCACTGATATATTTTTAAAAAATATTTACATATTGTATCAAAGCCACGTAAGAGAACAGATAATAGAAAATACAGTCTTAATTGTATTAAAATTATCAATGAATTCAGTTTTCTCCTAGTGACATTTTACTGTCATTTACAGCATTGTTGCAGTGATGTTATTCTATCAAAATGAGGTAATCCACTGTGAGCATTATGTAGACTATTGAGGCCTTTCCTCCATACTGGATTTTTAAAAAGGAATTCCTTATAAATGTATTCCAACAAGATTTACTCGCATTTGGCACTCTTCTTTCAAAAGAGGAATAACTTTCTTATTTAAAAACATATTGCTGTCAAAGATTTTTTTTATTGCTGTGAAATGATTCTTTTTCTCATTGTATTAAACTTTAAATATATTGATTTAATTTATTTCCTGAAAATTAATTTAACGTCGATCACTGTTGCTATGTTGTTTTCTGTTCCTAGGCTTTTCCCTATCTATTTAAAGCTGAGTGTATGATGTATGGGTCAATATTATGACGTCACAATTAAAAATATTTTTGCATGTATCCAATCAGAGCAACTGTTACATCGACACGTTACAGACGTACTGGGTCCGCTCATTTGTCAGGGACAGACTAATGAGAATGCGTTATTCAATCGCGGTATTCAAACTAAGTAGGTTCACTTATACCTGTCTCGACACGGACTACAATTATTAGCGACGTATCAGGTAAGATCACCTTCGCTATGATTCTCCATCTGTCTATTTGTCTCTCCTTCTAAAATCCATTCCTATCAAATGCATGTTTTGCAAACACTGATCCATGTGCTAAATCTTTGAGTGAAAATGTGGTGTGAATGGTTAAAGTTTTCTAGTTAAAGATATACTCTTTACGGGGAAGGGGGGGGGGGTCTGTAAGAAGAAAAAATAAATAAAGAAAGGATGTGCATGTAAAAGAATTTCGTGCCACAAAGATATTTTTTCATAAAGATTAATAACAAAATATCCACGAATAAATTACCGTTCTCAGCAAAGAATTTAATGGCATCGCTTACTTGGCGAGATCAGCGCGAACGGCAAAGGTGACATCATAATTACCGCTCTCACGAGTTCAACACCTGCCCTGACCTGCATAACGGCGTGTTAGTGTTGCTCCGGTTGAAATATACCATTAACATCTGCATGGGAACGCGTTAATAACACATTTTTGATGGGCAAAGCTGTGGTATTTTGATAGGGTAGAATTTTTATTCTAACCTAAAAAAAAATATATGAAATTTTTTTCTGTTATTTAATTACACCTTCTTTTGCTTGAATCTTATTAATTACAAGCATATTGTATATATATATATATATATATATATATATATATATATATATATATATATATATATATATATATATATATATATATATAATGAAAATTGTTTAGAAATACTACAAATAAAATCGTTTAATGTAAAGCAAGAAAAAAAACTTGTATTCAAACATGAGGAGAAATTGTACACCATATTTGTAATCTTTACATCAGCTGGTAATTGAAAAATATACAACTATTTGATTTATTCATTGACATAATTGTGTTTGATTTTAAAAGGAATTAAAGTGATTTACTAAGGGTTTTTCGTTGAGGTTTTTCAGTGAGACATCGCTGTTTTAATGGGATTGCTAAAGTTGTTGTCTTAGTACTAATATTTTTGTTATGAAACAATACATTTTTATCTCAAAAAGACGAGCATCGTATATAAAATAAAACAGTGCACACAGGTGAAGAAGCCGAAGCTTGTTTTCGAACTTTTACAGTATTCACTCACACACACTCATCCCATGGTCTAGTTGTTCCCAAATGAAAATTTTGCCGCTCGAACATCCAATATGGCAGTCACGGCAGCCGTCTTGAAAATCTTGTTATCGCTTCCTGGATGAATGGTCATATATACATGGGGTTTTCACCAAAAGACGTTTTATGATGTCTTGTTGGTCATAAATTAAAAAATGGTGCCGATTGTATATCCAATATGGACACCATGAGAGCAATCTTGAAATATTTTGATCGCTGCTCCTCCTGAACCGAAAGTCATATCGACATGCTTTTATCGCCATATGACTTCCTATGATATCTAGTTGGACCTAAAATAAATATTGGATCTTGTATCCAATATTGCCGCCATGACGGCAATTTTGAAAATATTGTTATGGCTAATTCTCCAGACTTGATGGTCATATTGACATAGTGTTTTCATCAAAAGACTTCTTATGATGCCTATTTGGCCCTAAATGAAAATGGTGCCGATCTTATATCCCATGCTGGCCATCTTGAAAATCTTATTATTGATGTAGAATATCAGAGATGGTTTCAACATTCAACAGTTAAAAAGAAGAAAGGTCTTATCTTGGATTCCGGGAAATTCTTTTCGGACAGTAGAGCGTCCGTCCCTTTGAGGGACTCTTCTTGTTATCCTGTCTTTCTTCCTTTAGGCCCAAAATGTTTATTTCACTCTCAACGTTACGGTATCGGGACTGCAGTTACTATCAAAGTAACTTACCAAACGTTTCATAGGTTTCTAAAGTGGCATTTCCTGCACAATTCTTGACACTTGGAAGCGATAATTTCTATCAGTTTTAATTTAATAAAAACAAAAAAACAATTAAACAATAATGCTTTGTGCATGTCAGTCACTGAGTTATCGAGCGAAGTGGATCAAATGATATGCGTCACATATTGACATATTGTTAAAGTAACATTGACCTTCCATCCCCCCCCCCCCCGCAACAAAAAAGTCGTTAGAGTATCCAAGGTGTGTAACTGTGAAAAGGCACCCAAAAGTATATCTCATTTTTTCTTAGAGTGTTGCTGTTATGGAGATAAACGCCGGATTTTTGTTCTATATCTGAATCACATAAGTTTGCCTGTCATGATTGACATGCTACTTCAAATTTCATCTCATCTATGATCATGTTCATCTTATGTTTGTAAATGGTTCCTTACAATGACTATGTAAATATTATTATCTGCAGCGCGCATATCCATGTATTTAACACGTGGTCCTCTCTCTCTCTCTCTCTCTCTCTCTCTCTCTCTCTCTCTCTCTCTCTCTCTCTCTCTCTCTCTCTCTCTCACGTATTATTATGTAGGGAAATGGTTGAACCAAAGTTGGATTCCTGGTGCCCAACACCAATTTCTTCATTAATATGGCAATCAAATACGTTTTAAGTACAGCATCCAAAAGTATACATGTAATGGACTATATTTTTAATAGGTGGCTGTGGTACTGGTTCTGTCGAAGGCTTCATTAAACTGTTGCACATTACCACAATTTCGTTGAGCATCTTGCTGCCTGCTGGGAGTATCTATAAAATTGAACAATGGAAAGTACAGCTTCTTGGGTCTGAATGTGGATACTTTTTGGTTGCCATGGTTTCCGCAATTTTTACAGTTAACAAAGTACATTTTTGATGTCTTTGGCGTAATCAGGTCATTTGGAAAGAGCAAACCTTATTAGATATGGCGCAACGTCAGTAATTGGATTAAATTTCACAGTGCTTCTTAACGAAAGTTCTTCAATTTGTTCCTCGTAAAGAAGTTATGTTGTGTAATTGCACTTTTATAAAGTATCGCTATTTTGTTCAAATTACGTCTCGAAGTCCCCGCGGACCAAAACTGTGCCGTGATATTAAGGTATGTGCATAGTATCAACTCCAAATCTATGGTCTGCCATTTTGCTGTTGTTCATTTTTGAATAAGCTTTATGTATCATATACTACAACACTGTTACTACGTCTTGATGGTAGTGATTTTGAAGTGTACGTGACAATATATTCACACTAATAGTTTTTAGGTTATTAAGAACACAAAACCATAATTTCTGGATCTATAGAAGAAAGGTAAGACAAAGAAAACATTTAGAAAATTAATCAGTTACAAGCTAAAATAAGTTTTCAAATTTTGCCAACATTTTAACCTACACAGTGATTGTGATTATTGATTTGTTGGTTATTTTCTGATTTAGTATGTTTGTTGGAAAGTAAGTTGCTAAAATATAATATTTCATTTTCTGTTAGAAGCACAGTGCTGCATAACAAGAAAGTTAGGTTAAATTTTTCTCATATATTTTAATATAATATTGGTAAACATGGATTTAGCAGCGTATCAGTTTCTGCAAATATGACACATGGCATGTAGATCATGTCATTTGTGTATATATGAACAACTTACATTTTGCGCGCGCACACACACACACACCGTTGACAATTCAAATTTTTCATAAATTAGAGGATCAGAATCGCTCCAGAAATGGCTTTTGCTGAAAGAATTAATATTGTTGGAGGGGGGGGGGGGGGATTGAGTCTACGTTGTTTCGACCATGTCTCAAAGTTCACGATTTCCAAATGTTTGCGACTATGCCGCAAGACCCTTCAAAGGTCTTTCATTGACGCGGTTTCTCAGCAGAGGCTCCGAATATATACGAATGCCGTGCAGTAACGAATTAAGAAGCAAAACGATGTTAAATCTTTAGTTGAAATTTAACCACTCCGAGATTTAGGTATCTGATACAGTTTTGAAGAATACAACACGATTTATCTCATTGCTGTGATAACAATTACTATTTTCCTTCCCTTTGACGGGAAACAAATTCTATTCGAGTTACTTCTTTTATCATGTAACAAAAAAAAAAAAAAGTAAAAGGCACGAATGATGGATATAGTTTTACCTATTATTGCCGTTTTCTTCAATCCGCCTCAAGTTTGGTCCATACCAGTTCAGTCTAGGATTCTCAGAGGCACCAACACATGACCCATCACATGTGATGATGACGTCATCTCCCTCATTTATGTTGAGTTGTCGTAGCTCGATTTCTATCCCTTGGTACCAGAAGCGGAGATCAAATGGCTTGATTTCGCACTTCCGAGTCTCGCACCTATTTCCATTTCTAAGTTGTGCACCTAAAAAAAGAATGCTTTGCATCAAAATTTACATCTTATTTCTACTACTTTAATCATATAACGAGTTTTGATAACCTGTATTCTCGAATAAAAATGTTGGGTTCAATTGGTTTTTCGATTAGGAGCGCACGGTCTCAAGGAGCCGCAAAACCTGTCAAACATGAAAAGGTAGATTTTTTTTTTTTTTTTTTTTTAAATTTTGTTTACAGCACTTTCATCTCAGTTAAATAAAAATTACTATTGCTGTCTAACAAATAATCAAATAAGGCTAACGTTTCCTTTCTGCTTTAACTTGTTTGTATTTATTCCTCGGAAATAACTTGTCCTACGAACTGTGATTTGGTGTGATAAACCATGTAATTGCTCTATCTGTTCTAAAATACTCAAGTCAGAAAGGTTCAGACATAGTTGTAGCGACTCATTTCCCCTCCTCTCAAGTGTCATTGATGTTCCACGTTTGCTTGTATATATAAGTATCTTGATACATACTACACAGCATTGTCAGTTTGCGTAAGTCCACTGGATCACTGAATATTGTAAACCCGGACACTTGGCTTTTGCATACTATTTAATTTCGCTGAGTTTGCGGGAGAGTTGCATCCGCGAGATTAAAGAGCCGCAAATACACATTTGGAAACACTGTATAAAAGTTAGGAAACACGTGTCGAATTATATAATGTTAAAATTTTGACGATAATTATGATTAAAACAAACAAAACAAACCCCTAATCTTAACTTCACTCCAGAAGTAAATTAAGCATGCCGTTACTATTAATAAAAATAAAAAAAATGATTTCGGGAAATTTTGACATGTAAATAGATAGATATACATTCTATCCAAAATAAATGTATGGATACATTTCAGCTGTACAATCTCGCGTTCTCAGACATATTTTGAATGACTGATATAATCAAGTTTATTACACTTCATTTAAAAATGTTTTTACTAACTTAATCTGATTGAACAACAAGTTCAGCATTTGGAGTATTTAAGCCCACTGCCCATGCATTTGGAGTATTTAAGCCTGCTGCCCATGCATTTGGAGTATTTAAGCCTGCTGCCCATGCATTTGGAGTATTTAAGCCCGCTGTCCATGCATTTGGAGTATTTAAGCCTGCTGCCCATGCATTTGGAGTATTTAAACCTGCTGCCCATGCATTTGGAGTATTTAAGCCCGCTGCCCATGCATTTTACCACAACTTCTTTATGACTAAAAGATAAACTGTGTGTCTAGTAGAAAGAATGAAACAACAGTTTGACTCTACGATAGTATTATAGTTGGCAAGTGCTTAACATTTTCTAGAGACTAAGCTGTACAAATGACAATGATTCGTGGTCCAAAACTCCATCCCCTCCTTGAACTTAAAGCGTGGATCTTCACAGGAAGAGATAAATATTACCTGCATATAGAGGGATACATATTACCTGCATATACAGATAAATATTACCTGCATATAGAGGGATACATATTACCTGCATATACAGATAAATATTACCTGCATTTAGAGAGATACATATTACCTGCATATAGAGATAAATATTACCTGCATTTAGAGAGATACATATTACCCGCATATAGAGATAAATATTACCTGCATTTAGAGAGATACATATTACCTGCATATAGAGATAAATATTACCTGCATTTAGAGAGATACATATTACCTGCATATAGAGATAAATATTACCTGCATTTAGAGAGATACATATTACCTGCATATAGAGATAAATATTACCTGCATTTAGAGAGATACATATTACCTGCATATAAAGATAAATATTACCTGCATTTAGAGAGATACATATTGCGTGCATATAGAGATAAATATTACCTGCATATAGAGATAAATATTACCTGCATATAGAGATAAATATTACCTGCATATAGAGATAAATATTACCTGCATATGTGTGTTTACTTTTGTTCCACTAAGTAAGTACATAAGGACTCTTTTGATACAAAATACATACACAAAACTTATACGTGTTTTCTTTCGAAAAGAACGAGTTTGATATGGTGTAGGGATACGTCGAGGTCGTCAGACCGAGTTTGATATGGTGTAGGGATACGTCGAGGTCGTCAGACCGAGACGTATTTATATGCCATATCAAATGAGTTCTTTCCCCCACTCGAACAAACCACCAGATATTTCCCTGAATGGAATTCAAAAGCAGATTGGAATTTATAAAAGTGCGATTCCACGCAACTAAGAATATCAACAGGCGGACGTCAGAGAAAATACAAATATAGTTCCAACCTGGGTATGCAATAAAAAATAAATAATAAAAAAAAACAACATTGAACATCCGTATCTAACGCTAGATTAATCATGTAAGATTAATTGTGTATGTAATAATAACTTTTATCATAATCAATTTCTAGATAATCTTTATAATAACGAAATTTGTATATTACTTACCAAATGCTAGGCCAACTATTAACAAATTGAAGTACAATCCAAACATTTTAGTCAAGCTGATCTTGACCATGAGATGAAAATATGAAATCCTAACTGTGAGAAAAAAGACAATATGATAACCACTTGAAATTAGTAGGAGTACAGGCCAAACATTGCAGCTGGCACATGATATATTAGCTTGATTCCGGATATGATGTGCTTTGCCACTTATCATGTTTCCGCATCTGTTCTGTGTTTTTGTGCTTTTTAGTCGATTAATTGGTCAAGTAATTGGTACATAACAGCGCAGTGTGAACTGGAAAAAAACAGTAGGTGAAGTTTCGGATAGCGGGAACTGGGACAGAATACAACGACTGGCAAAGTAACATGCACGAAGAGTAATGATAGCCAAGTAATAAACAAAATTTTTCACTGCAAATTAGAAGTGCCGGAAACACCACTAAAATCCAAAGGTTGAAAAATTATTAGTTCGCTTGATTTATTCAATGATCACAAAACGTCATTACAGAAAACAGTTACCACTTTCCACATCCCATTTATTTATTTATCGTGCTCAGTAATATGCGTGACAAGATTACATAGAATCCGATAAGTACAGGCCACAAAACATCTTGATGTAATATCAAGAGGAACGAAAATCAAAAGAAAAAACTTAATAACGTTACAAAATTTAAACGAAACACAGATCATGAAAAAATGACGAAGGGCTGATATTTCATAATCATTTAGCACACTTAAAGGGAAAAATAGGGCTAATGTCTAATATTTCCTCAAAAGATAGAGTTCACTTTAATTATTACATCTGTAAAATCTGAGCACATTTAACTCTGCGTTAAGCAGAAATCAGCCTCTAATTTTCTCAGTTGTTCCGACACAGGAGAAACATACACTTGCGGTTAATGCCGTGTTCGAGCTGGCAGGTCTACTGAACTCAACCAAATAGTCATGAGAGAGAGAGAGAGAGAGAGAGAGAGAGAGAGAGAGAGAGAGAGAGAGAGAGAGAGAGAGAGAGAGAGAATACGTGTGTATACTAGTATTGCAAGTGCGAGTAAGTGAGCTCACTGTATTTTTAGTCGCAAATTATCTGATGCGTGGTTTTATACAATAATAAACATGATGTCAGGAATGAACAACTATTCTATACAAATTTTATCTACATTATGATGCCTGCGATCATTGAAAAATAAGGTCTGTCACGTGGTGTGAAAGACATATGACGAGACAAGTTAACCATATCAAATAATACGTTCTATCCTTGATCATTATCCATGTCAAATTATACGTTCTATCCTTGATCATTAACCATGTCAAATGATCCGTTCTATCCTTGATCACTAACCATGTCAAATGATACGTTCTATCTTTGATCATTAACCATGTCTAATGATACGTTTTATCCTTGATCAATCTGTTGACGGCTTTTGTGAAATGCGATTGAACATTTTAGCTCGTAGGCCTACTCACACTAACTAATAAAAAAATAAAAGAACAATTGCAGTAGTTAGATAAAGAGTTATGACAATTCAGTCAATCTGTACTACTATTCCTAACACGCACTATTATGTTGTATGGGATTAATTTGCCTTAGATAACATGGTCAGTTGGTATACCACCTTATCTAAAACTACTCCCATCTGTATTATTTCACTATACGGCAACAATTGTGTACCAGTCATCTGACATCTGTTTACTATATGTCCCATCCAGACTATTGAAATAGTCTGGAAAATAAATGGCACAAGTTAAATGCAATAGCTGTGGACAAACGAAAAAATAAGAAAAGAGGAGAAGAAAGGAGACGACCTTCACAAAGGTATCAGAGATGTAAAGAGTGATTACTTAAATGTTAGCCTATGACTACTTAGATAGAATCATTGATGATTTGACATTTAAATGTAAACGTCGAAGAGAAGTTAAATTCAATTCTTTCTATGATCATCGGAAAAATAAAGTTTTTATAAATCATGTTAAACTTAATTCAAAGGAGAAATTTAGTAAGGAGCACAAACAAGAAAAACTCAGAGAAGTTAAATATGAAAAAGGCAACTAAACTGGAAAAAGTGCCAAACATTGTGTATGATTTAGTTGATATGACTTTGGAAGCGAATGAGCGGTGCGATAAGCGAACGAAGCGAGCGAAGTGCGACACGAAAGGGTGAAGAGTCAATATGCTACTTTCATGCATTTTAAGAGTTGGCAATTATACGAAGGTAGCACTCTTACTGAACGAGATAATGAAAGATTGTGGAACTAGATTCAAACAATTATCAAATACTGCTCCGTATCCTTGTCCAGCAACACAATTTAATGCACCTATTAATCCTAATATTACAATTGTACCCAGAAGCATAAACATTAACTATACGCAAGATAAATTCTTCACATACAGGGCATTAGTTATTTTCAAAGACTACCATCTTAAATTAACAGTGATAATAATTCAGTCAGTAGATAGAGAACTCAGTGTGATATGCCCTTTTGGCAGAATCAACTTAATTGGGCTGTATGGTATGCAATATCTGGATGTGGAATGTGTTATTGAAATTTATCAAATCCTAAAATACTAGAATTATTAAAGTTTGTTTACAGATTTCATATTTACTTTAAAATCAGAAAACTTGTATCTGAATGTTCAATACCTAACAGATGATCAATCATTTAGCACAATTAGGCATGTGTTAAACCTAAAACAGTTTAACATCATCTGGAACTACTTTAAAATTCCACCTCATCATGATTGGAGATACCTAAAATGGAAGAATTTAACTGTTTTTAGTAACTCAAAAACCTATTTCAAAAAACAGACAGAGAAATGGATGATGATGAAGCAAGTAGACAGGAAAGATATGAACCAGATACATATTGGAATGGAGGAGGATGGATACGGTACAGTCCTGAACGATATCACTCTCATACATTTTTATACAAGATATAGCAACGGACTACCACAAGAAGAAATAGAAAGACTAAATCAAAGTATTAGATCGTATATAATTGCTATTCTAGGTGCACAAGTTTCCAACGTAGCAAGTATAACTCAGTCTGAAGTTACTATACAAGAAGCAGTTAAAAAAAGTGAATATAGACTTTAATGTTGTGTCAGCAAGGTTTCGATTCAAACGAAAACATTATGAGTAAATTTCAATAATATATTACATAGTCAAAAGTCAAACTGAATCATGCCGTTGGTGGTGATGGTATATTTTTGTTACCAAGAGATATGGTTGTCAAAAATGGTAGCATTTTTGTAGGCTACAATAATAATATGAAAAAGTCATCAAATAACCTCACTTTAATTATTAGTAACATAAATATCGATGTAGCGAGATAATTTATTCCAGGAGCTGATAAAGTAAGTGTAACAATTGATAAAAGATAGACAACAGAGTAGAAGAACAGAACATGAACAAGGATTATGTAGAGAAGCAAAACAAACATAGTAAGCTCATAATTTAAACCAGAATACAGATAACGAAATAAATAAGCAATCGTTCATACCAATATTGCTGTAGCGAGAGAGAGAGAGAGAGAGAGAGAGAGAGAGAGAGAGAGAGAGAGAGAGAGAGAGAGAGAGAGAGAGAGAGAGAGATTATCCGCAGTTTTTAATCAATCTAGGATTGACGTCACTTCTCTGCCTTTCTGGGCAATGCAATCTCTTCTTGGCACATTCAGATCTACACGCTGAGAGTAGCATAGTTAGTTTTGACCCCACACAAATGGCAGTCGCCTAGTCGGGAGTTTGTCAGTCAGCATTATATATCTACCCAATATAAGAATGCATAACACTAAAATTAATTGATGTAGGATGCATGATTACATGGGATAAGTTTTCTGATATGAAATGTCGTACCCGGGTGCCATTCTCAATTTTTACACGTGTTATAAATCATCAAGACGTTACATTAAAAAAAAAAGTCTATATCAGAAATATCAGATTTAATATCACCAGAACGAATGCATGGTTGATATAAGGGGCTGTCTCCATACAAATATACATATAATAGAAATAAGTAACATGAATGGACCCAAAGGATATCAAAATTTGTCACAAAAAGAATTGAAATTAAAATAATTTCTAAAGCGTTATCACGACACAGAGCTTTGAAACACCCTTGAATATGCAGCTTTACTAGTGCAGCAGATATGGGAATGAACTGTGGGTTTTCTGATACAATCATCAAATTTGGCACACAGCTCGGGTATGTCCTAAGAAAGATATTTAGATATAGGTTCATCGCAGAGTTTTCCTGAGACGGAAACAGCAGCCATCTTCCAAGATGGCCACCATCCGTTTAAATGTTGCCCTTAATTTGATACACTGGATACACTTGTGAGGATGCAAATTTGATTAGATTATGCTAATGATTGTACAATTATAAAATAAGATAATATATTTGACATATTTCGTATTATAAAGTTTAAACATATTAAATGTGATATTCTTGAGCAAAAGCACATTATGCACACAAAATTAAACAGCATATCCAAGAATTACAACTGTATAACATACTATTAAATGCACAGTGTTTCTATAACAGACATGTTAGGTTCGAGCACATTCTCCACTACAATGACAAACTGCCTTAGGGCACCTGCACTGTCCTCTGCAGCCCTTCTTGCAATTGCAGCGCGTGGGTTGCCGACAAATGTTCGTAGCTTCTGAAAGAGTTGTCGACCATATTTCCCAGTCACATTTGTCATTTTTGTTCCATCCCCACTCACTTGGCGATAGAAGCTCAGGAGCCGCAATCATCATCAGGGACCAGCAGTGACCAGCCAGGTACACAACCCTCCTTGTGTGCTGGATGAGAGCTGCTTTGTCGGGAGAAGGTCATGAAGTGCTCTACCCTTCTGAGTGAAGAGTTCTTTGCGAGTCTGGTTTACACACTACTGGCTGCTGATACGAACATACAGCAAGACCACAAAGCGCTCAGTGGTCTCCTGTCTTCTATAGACTCTGGTGTAGCAACCAAAGCACATATTGCTCGTGTCACCTCGTCATAGGCTTTCCGTGTGTCCCATGCAGTCTTCTTTCATTTTCCTCCAAAGTATGACACTGTGTCACACCCAGTAAATGCATGAAACGTTGGCAAGTCATCACACCGATCAGGATCCAGTGCTCGGGCCATTTCGTGAGCAGCTAGGAACGAACCGAAAGTTCTTCCCAGTTATAAAGGCAATCCACAGCATAGGGATGTTTTGGCGCTATACTGATGTCACTGGCCAAAATTATCACATCCGTGTCAACTGTGCGAATTAACACCTTGGTATGCCTTTGTTTAACAGCATCTTCCACGTGGAAGAGGATTCGTGTATCGGCCTCCTCGTAATTACATGAAGAAAAACCTGACACATCTAGGGGATGAGTACATAGCATGCTAGAGTTATGTGTCCTGATGACTTGTTTTTCGCTATCCATGGCTGCTGCACTGGTTGCCAGGTAAAAGAACAGCCCCGTCTTGTTGTCATCAAATCGAACAAACGCATGCCAGTTTTGGGGGGAACTGCACTGAATGTCTCCACGCGTTTCCGAATCCCCTTCCCCCTCCTGCTTTGTGTATCTGCTTTGAAATTGTCCAGAAAGTTCTGATCCCACACCAAATATACATGGCTTGCTAGCTGTAGTTGTGATCTGATGTACAGCAGGAACACTTCCGTTTGATAATCACCTAATGTTTTTGCAGGGTCAGGTCGTAGCATGTTGACGATAGTAGCCCCATCAAGGATAATGACTTCAGCAGTGAAATTGGGAGCACTTTCTTGTGCAGGGACCAGGTCTTCCAAGCAACCTACCAGATCAGATGTTTTCCTCAGTTCTGAGCTTGCTCATTTGCGATGACGCCGGTGGACATGTCTGGTTTTCGTGCACAAAGAACTCGTCGAGGTCTCCATCTCGTATCTGTGACACAACGTACAACCTGGATAATATGGAACATTCATTCTTTAGGGATGACAATTGCATCTGTGTTCTTGACTTCTTTCCGAGTGGAGGTCGAATGAAGAGGGGGAGGTTGATCCTGTAGATGGGATCAGTAATGGATTGTGTTTTGTTGACAAAGCGCTCATGGACATAGGCGTCATACTGCTCTTGTCCAAGCGTTTCAGTATGGCGTATAGTGTTTATGACAGCTGGAACGCCAAGGTCTCTGCTGTCCAGTTACGGGGAGGTCACAACTGATATCACTGAATGCATTCCCCATTTCTTCTATTACACCCATTAGCTATTTGACATCTTGCTCAAAAGCCATCTGGGCATGTGGCGTCTGCTTATGATGCCGAAGATCTGTCTGCTTTATCTTCTTCATTGAGGCTTCGAACTCTCAAATCACCCGAGTGATCTCGGGTCCAGATACCATCCAGCACCGCAGGGCTGCAGGGTTCTCAGTCAGACCAACAGCCCCGCTATCACCTTTCACTGTGGCGTCTGACTATAGTAGAGAATGCACGTGTCGTCTTCTTTACAGTAAAGTTCCCTTTTAAAAACTCAGTAAATACATCAGAATGTTTTGCTTCCAGTGTAACCATGTCATACAGATGCACTGGAATCCATCTAGAATAATTGGTGTGGTCCAAAGCGAAGAATCATGGAACGATCTTGGTTAAAGCTTCAATATACAGCACGAAATCTGCCTCACGTATTGCTCTCACATAGATCATCGCCTCAAGTTCTAGCTGCAGGATAATGGACCAAAACTGAAACTGGGGACTTGCAAAAGCTCTGTCAGCACACCAGCAATCTACACTGCAGCTGTACTGGGCGTAAGCTTTCGGCATGAGTAGATACATCACGCTAGCTGTAATCAAATGAGCACGTTGAGAGCGTGTCACACGGGAGGCTTTTTGAAACGAGTTTGCTTTTCTGGGTGTGGCAACGCCAGCTTACACAAGTGCACTAGTCCACCCAGTGGCCTGCAAAAGATCTCTAAATACCTTGAGAGCTGCCATCTCGATGCGCAGTACGCTGAATATCACAACACAGTGCTCTTCACCATGGTTTGTTGGCCATCTCCACTGGATTTGCTGGTCCACAGTAATGATGTTCACCTGTCTAGGATTCAGAACGTCACTACACTGCTTTCTTCACTATAAGAATAAAATAGAGAATCATGGCCACAGACTGGGCCTGGTCATAGAAGAGAGGGAGCAGAAAAATGAGTGCCCGCTTCTGTCTGGTGCTACATTGATTGGTTGCCTGCTCCCATGATATGCAGCCCAGGTGACTGTCTCGTCATTCAGGAGTGTTTCTGCGGCCACCACATCTTTCACTTGTTCCAGCCATCTGTATTCTTTCTGCATGGTCTGAGGGATTATCTAACAGACTGCTTTCTTCGGACCTTCTATCTTTGGCACATGTGGTTCTTTTCTACACAAAACAACATGTGCCACACTGGTGTATGACTCTTCTTGAGAGCAACGTGCGTGTTGTCACGAGTGGTGATTACAGTACTTGGATGTCGGAACAGGCATATTCCAGCTCCGTGGAAGAAGACATGTGTACTTGTTGAACTTGGATTATGTTCGACGTTGTCTACTGCACTGGTAACGAAAAGGCCTCTTCTGAGTTAGGAGGGCAGACAGTTTTCTCCATTTCATAGTATTGACAGATGTTGTTTCCAAGGTCAGTGTAGATGTTCAGCACCCGATCGTATGAGATGGACACTCCAAAGTGGGATAGAGTGTCCACTAGATCACACCTGCTAGTCTTCTTGTGAACCATCAAATCTAGATACACAGGCAGGGGTGTTTCTCGTTCTTGGCTGTGCCTAGCAGCACGTGTAGCAGTAGCTGTCTCTCGACGACGTACAAAACTGTTGAACATCAGCAGCCGCGAGTGTGTGGAGTTGACTGACGCACTAACGTCGACGTATGCTGTACTATTCGCCATCGATTTCATCGATTTCATGAGGACGTTAAAGGTCATATAGATGAACCTAATTTGTGGATATAGGTGTATGTAGATAACACTTTTCACGTTTAAGATTAAGAGTTTACCTACTTGTTTGCGGACATGCATGGAAGAATAAAATAACATAAAATATATCTGTATTTGATCAAGAGTTTCGTATCAACTCAAGGACTAAGGCACTCAATAAACGGCTCAATGAATGCGGAAGACTCATCTACATAATTGTTGACCTTGACATCCAATTGTAGTCGATTAGTACTATGCGAAGCATTGTATATTATCAGTCACTTAGATTGTTACTTAAATTTTAACCTCTTGTTCTTCTTCCCAGGCAGACTAGAACTCATTAACGAGAGTATATGTGCTTCAGCGCATGTTGCAGGCTGTACATATGAAAACCTTCATGTGTTATATACAATTAAAACAGTATGCTCCCTTGCATGGTTAAGTGAGTAGGTACAGAGGAGGGGACGAGACCTTCTGTGTTTCTTACGGCAAGACAGTTCCTGACACGAGAACATTACATAACGTGAAGAACCTTATTCTCATGCTGAGAACTCACGCTATCTCTGAGGCCGGAGTACACGAGAGCAAAGAATGGCGGAATATGCCAAGTGTGTGTTTGCTGTTCAGATTCTGCCTCCGGTATTTGGGCGATTTTGAATGCGCATATCCAAGAACATCCGATAACGTGTACTTAGCGTTTGGGCCAAAATCCCCCCAAAAGGTCGCCCAAAGATGGCCGCTATGGGCTGAGTCAGAGTTAAACAAGATCTCGTGTATGGCAGTAGGTCATTCCACGTAAAGACAGTTCTTTACAAGAAGGAGTATTTGTAGATGTCTGTTCTAGTGACTATGGCCTTCTAGCTATTGATTTGCCCGGTTCCGTTATCTGTAGACACAAGACTATGGGTGATTTTAAATACCAAAATAAGTATAACTTTAGCACGTCGTTGTTCTACGAGTTTCCAGTGTTGCTGTTGGAGTATGTTGGTGACAATTCCGGTCTCGCCGCTGTAAAAATTATTTGACGGGTATCTTGCTGATATTTGCTGGACGTGTTCGATCTTGTGGATGAGATTAAGATGGTTGGGATTCCAAATGGTGATTAAAAGTTCGAGAATTGGTCTTATCAAGGCAGTGTAGAATCTCGCTTTCACCTCCGAGCTACAGCTTTGAAGAACTTTGTTAAAAGCCTTGGAAATGTATAGGAGTATTACACCTGTCTGTTTGACTTCGGAAGTGTTTCTGGCTTTGTTATGAATGGTAATAGCCAGCGTGTTGCGCGTGATCTGCTCTTAAGGAAACCATGTTGTTAATCTGTGAGTATGCTGTGACGATCAAGACGATCCATGACGTTACTATGTGATGTGTTCCAATGGTTTTAAACATATTGATGTTAAACAGGTCGATATTTGGAAGCCTGACTTTCCTCAAATTTTCTATAGAAGGATACAATGAAAACCATCTGTCAATCTTCCAAAACATGGTCATCGTCCTGCTAAATCAAAGCAAGAGCAAGAGTTATAACAGATGTTGGTTCCTTTATCAGACTTGGATGGAGAGTGTCCGTTCCCACTGCTTTGTGTGGCTTCTGATCTTTAAGCAGCTAACGGTCATTGATGACATGTTGGAGAATGGACTAAATGGGATAATTCATCCGTCTTTACAGATGTCTAAGCACATTAAACCTGTTTGTTAAGAGCTTCGTCTTTGTTAGTAGAGTCACTATATATTATGTAATTTTCAGCTTGTAACGGTGACACTCTATTTGAATTTTGTTTGCGGTTCTTGATAAATCATAAAATAAATCATTCAGACCTTGATAAATGATATATAAATGACCAGCCTGTGCCTTTATGATTACCTTCAGAGATGCTGACTTCGATCTATCTTTGGTCTCATTTCGGATGATTGGTCCTCTTGGCTCTTTTAAAAGCGTTGGCTTTACGTTTTGTTACACATCGGATGTTTATATCTATCCATGTACTGGTTGATCTTATTCTTCATAGCTTATGAGGTACTACTTCATTTATCGTGTAAAGTAAGATGGCTTTGAAATAGTCCTACCGTGACTGATGTTTAGGAATGTGGTAGAATAAACGTTACTCATAAATGATCCTACAGATTTACGAAGTTTCTCTTAGTCTGCCCTGTCCCAAAGATGTGTGGTTCTCCTGAGTGGGTTAACTCTAGGCTTTGTATTAGCATCAACAGGAATAATATCACTGTCTGACAGACCTGATCGAGGCTAACATTTGTCAACTAAGGATGGTTTACTATTTAGAAACATATCCAGCGTATTTTTGTTCCCAATTAGAAATTTGTTAAACGCTCAAATGATGGAACAAGCTGCTGCATTTGTCGCTGATGGAGTGTGGTTAACTTGATCCTTTGATAATTATAAGGTACCAGTCTACATATGGAAGATTGAAATCTCATTCAATCCAAATATAATTGTTTTGCTGGTGTGATTTGCATGTAGTTTAATATCATTTAAATATTGCATAGTCTGATGAATATTAAGTGTCATCGCTTCTAAAAGGTGGTCTGTGGTGCACTATCGACATCCACTGGATTCCACACGGTCTTTCCTGTTGACATCAAATTGGCTTGAAGGAAAGTGTTATGACAAATAGATTGTATCTTTGACCATGATTTAATGCCTATTATGACATCAGGAACCGAGGAGTCTAGTAAAAGATCAAGTTGAGCCCCTTTATTCTTAATTTCTAAAACTTGATGGATGAAATGCGGATTTTTATTTGATAGGTAACGTTGTCTTGATTGAACCATACGTCAAGGGTTATTCGCTGATGTCGTACTGCTGGTGTGACTGCTGTCAGATGCAAAGCTGCTGGGGACACTGACCTGATTTTGATCTGATGTAATGGATTTGTACAAGAATGATGCATGATTTTGGCTATTGCAACCTTTGCAAATTCAGGATAATCATGTATTAGCTAACTTCTCATATGAGTCATTATTTATTGACTTCGTGGAATGAGTTGTTACAGTTGTCGCACATAAGTACTTTTTGACTCCATTTCACTGCCTTGTGACAGATTCAAAATCGGTTTTTAATTTTAACTCCTGGATTAACTTGGGTACTTAGTAATAGAAGCATGGATAAATATTTAGTGTTATGACAATCACACTTCATGTTACATGTTAAAAGACAATGGAAATAATGTACACTGGTGATCTAGATATATTGAGAAAATCTCGAAACATTGTTATCTGACGTAGATATGTAATAAATGGGGAGGTCTAGCTTGATCTGATAATTTATACATTATACAAACAATGATACAGTGACGATTATTGAACGACTCATATTAATCCCGAGTGTTTACATGAAACCGAAAGTTAGCAACCAGATGTTGTCTACAGCTGAGTTCACTTAACCAAGAATGATTTCTAAAGATTCTTTATCAAGAGTAAATATTTGGAAGCTAAACAGAAGAATCGATTCTTGTAAATGGGCGGCAAGGGATGTTTGCATATGATTGGCATATGACATAAACTGAAATGTATTAATGCAGATTACTAGTACTTGCTACTCTTCCTGTTCGTGTCCATTATTGTTTAGTGCGTAGCACCTTGGTATGTAATTCACTGCAAGCATCAAAACGTCTGTATCGGATGATTTGATGATAACCAGACCAACCATTTACCTCTTTTGGTCCAAATTCCGGGCTTTCCTGAAGTGCATGGAGTAACATCTGAGTGTCGGAATCATCTTGATTACTTTCAAGATATGAATGTCATCTACTTTGTTCCCATGTAATACCTTTACCTCTTTTATATTTAAAAAGGTTTCTGCAATGTATAATCTTATTTCATAGAAGGACACCAGTTGTTTTAGTGCATTTTCCACGACAAAATCAGATAGAACCTGACCATCGTAACTATGTTTTATTTGGCATTAAGAAACTTCTTTGTTTGCATGAACATTAAGATTCTTCTATCACCGTGGAACTGCACGACCAACAATGACTTCACATTCTTGCATCTAAACCCTGTAATGTTTGATCGGTATTCTCTTTCTCTCCCTTTTCCTGAATTGGTATGATCATATTAGTCGAACTTTCACAACGGTTTAAGCAAGGTCAAAACCTTTTAAGATAATTTTCATGTAGTCACAGCAAGTGTACCGAATGAGGAGAACCTACTTCCATCAGTTGACTGAATTGTAGTTGTATAATTTCTAATGTACACAGACTCAGTTTTGTCAAAATCCTGGACTTCAGCATGTTTGTTCGTCAAATCCTCCAGCTTGTCACTCAGTTCTTCCTATGTTGTTCTTTTTGATTGTGCCGTAAACATGAAAGAGAGCAGTGGGGGGGGGGGGGGTCGAATTGGATGACTAAGCACTATGTCAACTGTAGCATCCTGCATTTGGCACGAACTAGGGTTCAACAGAACACCAATTCCAGATTGACGTTGAATGATATTTGTGAGATATAAGGGCAATGTTAAATATGAACTATCGTTTCATGGGTGAAACAAAATTCATTGATACATTTGAAAGTAACATTTTCCACTATATGTGGAACCAAAAATGGGAACGATAGGCAACCAAATAAGAAGCAAAAGCTCAGATCAGATCTTATAAAAGAAAATACTCCTGAGATAGATTAAACTGACTGACTTGGTACAAAACATTCTGCTACTAGTCCCAGAGAGGCATCCCTCGAGTGGAGGTAGTCGCAGAGATGAAGTGGCATTGAGCATACTTGACCCATGAATGCCTAGTAGTAAGTGTCAAGGCGGGATTATGGCACATCTTGTCTTTCTCTCCTTCGAGCCTGCGGCCCTCAGTCGTTCCAGACAAGATGTTCCATAATCCCGCCTTGACACTTACTACTTGGGGGTTTGCAAACAAGATTGGTAACTCTTTGTTATCTAGAGCAATGTACCCCCCCCCTATTCTTTATAGATTTTCATATCTCTAATTGAAAATTCATTTTTGTCTGGGGCAATTTCCCCCCCCCCCTCATATTTATTAGTTTTAGATAAAATTATACGGGCGTACTGCCATGTCCGGAGCAATTTCTCTCCCCCCTGTACTATATTTTAGATAAAATTATACTGGCGTACTTGAGTCGGACATAGATTAATTGAAAATTATGTCAAGAATACCATCATAAGTTTCCTCGTTAACTGCAGTATTAAATCCAAATGCATATGTGTTAATACCATCATAGCAGACTCTTTTATCATTAAAGTTACATGGACCAGATTTGTTGATAATATTAGTTTTGATATTATGTTTGTCAGAGCCAATTGTTGTCATGGTGATATGCTCGTATTGTCCATGTAGCGCGTTAAGATAATCATCAAATGATATTTTTTTGTTTACAACTGCTTTAGCAAGTCCTTTAGCCTTTTTTTTTTTTTTTTTTTTTTTTTATGTTTTGTTGTCCTCCTGTTTGAAACCATACATTTTACTTCGCAGTCCAACAAATTCAGTTATAGGAGTAAAATTTGTCTCGTCTTTAAACTTACCAATGACTTTTTTGTTGTTGTCGCATTTGAAGGGACTTTCTTTTGGATAATCTGACAAATCAAATAATGACCTGTCATTGTAGATGTCTTGGTATATGTCATCTGTTTTTGCACTATAACATAGTGAGTCTGTGTCACTGAATAAGAACTCTGAGTTAGGATACTTTTGCTTGAAATAATCATAATGAAATTGGTAAATTAACGTCTTTGAAATGTCTAGTATAGCTGAACCGACATAAATTGGCTTGTTCAGTTTTAAATCTGTCTTACGTTTGTGAACTGCATCTAAGTTTTCCTTGAAGATGTTCATGGACAAATACGTATCCTCAGCAACAACCTTGTCTCGTCTGATAGGATTATTTATAAGTTCTATATTTTTTCGCTTTCTGATGTTCTTCATTGTCTTACCAAAGACAGAGTTGTTCATAAGTTTAAAGAAGTCCTTTTCTGAATCTGTCCTTGCAACTGTTCTTTTGTTTGTGATAAAGTCAATATAGTTTTTAAGCCAGCAAGATTGACGAAATTTTAGGACGCGATGCACATTGGAAAGTATGATACCATGATCCACAGCTTGCTTTAACGCACGATGATGTATAACATATCTTGTTTTGTCCATGAGATTTGGCACAAGCTTTTTTACTGTATTTTTTCCGAGCCCGTATTGCCTTTTTAGATAAAATTGTTCAGGGGAGAGCATGTACTCGGTTATTAACATCTGTTCTGCACAAAACGGATAGTCGTTATGCAGTTTGTGTAAGTTATGCGGATAAATCAGATCCACTTCAACAAAATACCCAACGTCTTTTGATACTGCCTTGCTTGTTTCTTTCAGATATTGTTCACTCGCAATCCAATGAAATCCGTCTACAGGCAGTGGCTGACTCATAGCCCAACCATACAAGTTATTTTATTAAAGGTAAATTATGTAGCTAGATGGATTGTCAGGATTATATGCTTGGAGATGTTTGTTGTTTGCAACTGCATGTTTTTTAGTTATGACACTTATTCCACCTCGAATTGATTTTTCTATGAAGTAAAACATATAAGGGTCTGTCAGCAGTTTCGACCTGGGTTAATTTTTAGGCAGCATCCCAAGATAAACCTGTGGATGAGTAATACCAGCAAGGATCAAGTTTGTAATAATTTAGGCATGTTGATCTTAACTCCTCAAATATGTCTGCAAGTAACAACACGTCTGTCAACAGGTACAGATTATGGTAATCACCAAGTGTTTTACAACCAAATGTGTCCCAGATTTTATGTGCGTGGCTGTAGTCTTTGTCTGATAAGTCTTCCATTTTTAGTTTTGAATAAAAATTTTCTTTAGGTGGGAGACATGTTTCGTTAAACCTGTCCCATCTGTCCACGTACTCATAAGGATAAATACCTTTTTGTTTTAAGATGTTGCTGTCTGCGCCAAAGTATTCTTCCAGGTTGTCAAACTTACTGCAACCACTAGCTAATGTTTCAAGTGCAGCAGGCGTAAACTGAAAGCTGTCAATAAATCTGAGATTACCTAATGTCACTGACATATACTTTTCATCTGTGTTTGCTATGCATTTGATTTGCTCGCTACATAAATCAGGGTTATCAAAGCTTACCCAAGTATGTGCGCGTCGCATCCTCTGAAGCTATGAAATATCACAGGAACAAAATCTGGACATTTAAAATGCAAATTACATTTGTCATGAGCTGGGCCGCGATAGTCTCCTGTGATGTGACAATGATCTCTGACCTTGTCTGATTCGATGATCTGATTGCAAATATGACAGATGTTTGATGATTCAAATTCAGCATTTTGCTGGTCGGATAGCGGGCTTAGTTTCTTAGGATGCTTGTACATATCTTGTATTTCATTTGCTTCATCAACTAAGTTTTTTAAGAGCCAAGCTGCTGGATTTATACCGCGATACAACGTAATATCTTTTGATAAACTTGAATCAACAGCGCATACTACTTTATTTGAAACTTCGCATGGAACGTGTTGCTGTATTTCTGTTGTGGATGATATGTTTGGATTATTAGATAAAGTTACAACTGGCTCAAGTAAAGATTCGAAATCAGCATAAATCACGAAAGGTATTTTAAGTTGGTGATCATGATGCACAAACTTTAATGTTTCTTTTCGTTTTTTCGGTATCGTTACTTTTTGAATTTCAACACAGTACTCGAGATGTTTGTCGAGAACCTCTCGTGTCTGGCAGCCATGCAAGCAGCGGTAACAAAAGAACATTTTACTTTTATGTTTGTTGTATTGTGATGCAACTAAGCCATCAAAGTTTTTAATGTAATAGTAGTGCCCGCTGTAAAATAACAGGTTAATTGTTTTTTGTGATGATATGCTGCTTAGAACTCTAGGATAATATTTTTTTTGTTTTGTTGCTGTATGTTCTTTTTCATCAACACCAAATACGTTTATACTAATATTATTTAGTTTTTCAAACTTTGGTATTTGAGTTTCTGCTACAGGGAACTTAATACCAGTAAAATTTAACTCTTTTTCAAACTTTTTGTAGAACGATACTCTATTTGGATTTTTATCTGGTGTGTGCAACGCTGTTTGCACAGCACACATAAAACATTTGTTGTCGCTATTTCTAACGTTTATGACGCACTTGCTGTTATTAATTCTCTCTGGTAGTTCTTCATAGGAACCTCCTCGCAGCGGAGTAAATTTATGTGTATGAAATATAACAGATTTTATTTCTTGTAGAATCCAAGCCGAGCCTTATGATACGTGCCCCGCTATTTTTTGCTCCAGATCATTGTAAATTAACTTGGTTATTATTTTGTTTAGATCTGAATCAAGAAGAACTGTTTTTGATTTTGATGAAATATAAGCCTCGATCTCATGTTTGTGTTCATCTACCTGAGGCTTTACGAATATAACTTTATACTGCACCAAAATCTTAAGTCCGAGATGCTTAATACGCTCCTGAATAATTGTTGGTGATATAATATCATATAAATTTGCTGGCGTCAGAGCTGCTGTCTGATGTGGTAAGTTAGCTTGCCAGCTACTATCAAAACCTGCAAATGCAGATGAAATCTTTGCAACATGTGCTAGATTCCGCATGGTCATTATATTTTTGTGTTATATTTTATTTCTAATTGAAAAAATAATATGTTAAATTAGAGACCTGTTTAGTGTATATAAATGAAATTATCTGAACTTATTCCGCCTTAAGACAAACTTACTGCTCCGCATCTCCATCCTCTGTATAACGGGTTTTACTGCAGCATGTCCGGAGAGGTGATATGCGATGATGAGGAAGATTTTGAAATTATAACTACGCCTGCTGGTTACAAAATATTAAGTGATGGTCAAGAAATGTTTGTAAAAGATTTTATCTTTACTTGCTTTGTTGGCCCTATTCCACCTGGACAGAGTGTTTATCATATTAACTGGACTTTTCTTGATAATCATGTCGATAACTTAGAATAGCAGGACGAATTTCAACCACATTTAATCTATAAGAACTATGAAGCAAATGACTTAGGAATTATCAGACATGTTAAAACAAAAAAATGTTTTTGGCTATATGAACAATTCGGGTTATCTGAAAATTCTCGTTAATAGCCAATATAAAAACTTATATTCTCACAGATTTGTGTACGAGGACTTTAACGGAATGATTCCACCAGGAATGCAGATAGACCACCTAAACAGCATCAAAGCGGACAACCGGCTTGAGAATTTAGATCTGGTGACCGTTAAAGAAAATACAATGAGGGGAAAATGCGCCAATGGCTATAATTTTAGTCCTGCTAGACCTGTGATGTTGACATATCTCACAAACGGAATTCAATTAAGGTTTGTATCTACTTATGCAGCCGCAAAATATTTTGATATTAATTCTAGAGCTGTAAAATTTGTTGCTGATGGTATCCAAAGATCAGCTTTTTCAAAAAACCTCGAACGTAAAATAGAATTTAAGTATTGCTAACCAGTTTTAAGTATCCGAATAGGGTCTTGAACTTTGATACAACTGTGGCAAAAGTTCATAATGGTTTCCACGTTCCATTCGACCGTTACCTTTCCATGATCGTTATACAACTTTTTCTGCCCCGTTTCCGCTGCTTTCTTTACTGATTCCAAGTGCAACGCTTCCTTGAGTTTCTGGTATTGCAAAACAATAACATATTGCTTTTTCAAGATCTACCATGTTTTGAATATAACCTTTGGCGTGATATCTGATAGTCATGTTTTATTTATTATCTTTAGATATTTTTTAGCACATCGCATACTTCTATGAGAGTCAAACACAGTCTGTAATGGTCTATTGCTGCATCTTGGTCGTACTCCAGATAAACTCTTCCTGTAGTATTATAAACATTAAATTCGTCTGGTGTCATTACTAGGTTACATAAGTTGCAGGGGTTTACAGGTAAATTTATTAGGTTACATAAGTTGCAGGGGTAATGGTTTACGGGTAAATTTATTAGGTTACATAAGTAGCAGGGGTTTACAGGTAAATTTATTAGGTTACATAAGTTGCAGGGGTAATGGTTTACAGGTAAATTTATTACCTCCAGTATAATTTTACTTCTTGTTTTTTAAAGCAGTTAATTATAGCTTGACGCAAGTCAATTATGTTTATCACATAACCTCGTACCGGGATTCTTACAGGCATTATATATTATATTAATATATAATGCTAAAGCGGTTAAACGAAATTATTAATTCTGCGGAAGATAATTATTCTGCAATTACACGTGTAAAAAACAAACCAAAAACCAAAACAAACCAAAATATGAGCCAGAACCGGAATGTATAATACCTTATGAACCAGAACCTGGAGAAGTTGTTGATGATGATATGATGCAAACTGTTGTTGATAAAAGACCTTATCATAACTCTACAACATCTAGCCGTTATAATGCTAAATATCATGTGGCTAAAAAAATAAAGAAGTTTAATCTTACAGCAGGCGAACATGAACAGCTTTATAGCAGATTAAAATGCTTTATTAACATCAAGTTCGATTATATTTTTGTTAAGATTTTAAATTTGCTTGATCTAACAGAAGCTAGACGAAATGAATTAATAGCTCTCTGCAAGCCTGTTAAATGTAACTCTATTTTAGATAATTACTCTTAGATTTACTCTGATTTTTCTAGTGCCTGAACATATCGAGTTAATATATCAGAGATCGATCGAGTTGGGACCCAGCTATAAAAGTTGTCGCTGTAGCCTCTCCACTTGACAAGAGATTTATTACCTTGCTTTTTTATTATTTTTTCGATCACAAATACGTCTTGGTCTGTGTTTTGTAGTTCTTGTTCGTAAAAGCTTCCAACTAAATCTTCTCCAGACAAGTCCTTTGAGTTTGTATGTAACAGGTATGGTTGTTACTATATCATCAACAACAAATACTTCTTCAGTCCAGTTTGACGTAAATCCTTTTTCAAAATGTTTTTTAACAAGAGAAATTCTGACCTTATCATTTTTATTGAACTTGTGTTTGCGATATAAGTTTTCATTTGCTAATACAGTATTAGTGATCGCTTCTGCAGGTGCCATACCAATGACCTGTGTTTGGTGTTATTATAATCTGAAATCATTTGTGGTAAATCATCAACATATCTGTAAGTGTTGTTTACTGTGATCCACTTAAAGATTTTTTCTTTGATGGTTCGATTAAATCGTTCCACAATTACACTTTTACCTTCATTGCCAGTTATATACTTTGTAATGTTGTGCTGCTTCAGCCACCCCTCAAATTGTTTATTATAAAATTCTATGCCGTGATCTGTCCATACTTTGTTTGGCTGTCTTGCGCTGTCCGCTACAATTTTACTAAATGCTGTTGTAATTGTGCTTCCCATCTTATTTTTTTACTGGCATACTAAAAGCATAACAACTCTGTATATCAACCACATTTAACAGAAACTTGTTGTTGTCGTTTTCATCTGCGATCGAAGACATATCAGCAAGATCAACTGCCCATATATCATCTACAGCATTTGCAACTACACGTCTTCGCTGAAATTTTTTTTTTTAGGTTTGTGTAGCTCAGCGGCTAATCCGTTCAGCCCTTGTTGTTGATTACCAGATCTTTCTTGAAAGTTCCAAGACGAGATTTGGCTGTGCCAAGACCAAGTTTATATTTTGTTCCAATTATACCTTGCAGAAAACGTCTATCAATTCGTTCACGAAGGCCATTAGGTTTCATAATTTTAAGTTCATCTAACATTTTATCATCACACATAATTTTACCTGTAGGATTATCTCGGTAACAGATGTCATGTCTCATAGCTATTGAATCAACCTGATTATAAGGTTCTTGTCCTGGAAGTGGTTGGTAGTTTTCATCAAGCTGATCTTCTAGTGGGTTCCATGGACCTGTGTACTTATGATTTGGTAAGGTCCAGCCACCTTTTGGTCTTGGTAACTTTCCAATGGCCTTATGTATGTCTATTGCACCACCAACAATTTTGCCTCTTTTACATTGCTGCAATAAACTATGAGAGCATTACCATCTACACAAATACAACCTGGAGAATCACATTTACAATTCATTTTTTATTCTTTAGGTCCTGATAAAACTACTGCACAGGAACTAGATTACTTAGTGTTTTTTCTACTTCTATCAATTTTGCAATGGGATCTGAAGATGTGGATGATGTAGAGGATTTAATAAAGGTACTCTTTTTTTGTCCGCACACAGCGCATGTACCTTTCAACATTAGTCTATTATTTTTTTATGTTTCGGTTCGCTCATCGACCGTGTTGGTCTTTTGTTTGCATTTCAAGCAGTGAGTTAGCATTATATATTTATACTCTAATTTAGATAAAATTTATTGCTTTGGCGTCGTTGCTTAAACTTGGTTTTGGATCGAACTGTGTAATAAAGTCTAAAAAAGATTTACCTGCGCTTAATTGCTTTATAAACATTATACAGTAATATCCGCATGCTGTTGTTCCTGTTGGTTGAAGTTGATGTGATGAGTAATTTAGCGACGTGTCTTTGTATTTTGGAAAACTCTGTACATACTTTTTAACAGCATCACTTGGAGGCAGGCCAAACGAATCAAAATAGTTGTTGTTGTGCAAAGCAACCCAGTGCGTTCCTGAACCATCACTAAAATTTTGAATATTTAAGATGCAGTTTGTAAATTTTGCTTTGTACGCACCAACTCGTTGATCCTGCAGCTGGTCTTTGGAAAAAACTCCGTTAAAGTCTTTGACGTTTTTTAGATAGTCTATGATTTCAAAGTTACTTAAAGCCTTCGCCGTCTTCTTCGCACGCCGTATCCTAGTCGTCGTGTTCCTGGCAGAGTTACTCCTCGGCCTCGTCTTTTTTTTTCCGACACCACGACCTATTCCTAGCAGATTTGGCAAAAGTGAACCTGCTATTCCTGCTAGCAACGGGCCAATAAATCCACCTCGCCGCCTTCTTGGTGCTCTTGTTCTTGTTATTCTGATCGCTTGCATTTTATTTTATTTTGTTCAGACAAAAATTCTTCTACGATAAAGTGTAGCTCGTTTGATTCCAGAACCATATACTCGTCTTCGACGGATTTGCCGAGATCTGGTATAGCCATCTTCAGACACAACTTTTTTAGTTGCTCCAGATATTGCACCTGATGCTGCAGCTATTCCAAGTGTCCCAAGAACAGGTAATATTTTTGGTATTAAAGATTTTGCAACAGCCATTATTGCGGGACCATAGGATCCGCCTCGTCGTCGTTGTCTTGCAGGCATTATTATTCAAACTGAAGTCGATAAAATTATACTTTAATAGACATTCTGCCGTTAATTGCATCAAGGACCATATATCTGTCAGATGTGATCAGAACGTAAATGTTGTAAGGTGCTGGTGCAACGGCTCCATATCCTCCTGTAGTAGCAACACCACCTGCTACTGCACCACCAGCTGCATTTGCTGCTGTTGCTGCTGCCATGTACTGCGCATTATCTAAATTCCACTGGATTTCGAGGTCGGAAGGTGTACCTATTAGTCTTTCGGAATGTGCAGTTAAGTCAAAGTGAAATATAGGATAGAGTCTAGCAAATTCATCAAGAGATATTTGTGATCCATCGGCTGTGTCTTGGTATTTCTGCATGGCTTCCATCAACATAAGATAGGCACGAGAAACATTTCTGCTGGTCGGACTGAAATTACATTCCAAAGTTCTTTCTGGCCATCCTCACAAGTATTCGAGAGACAAACATATGATCAAAAATCATGTTATTTTGTTCTTGGTTATTAGAACGAGCAGCCAACTGAAAAGCTATAAAGATATGTCTTGGCAGACGTTCTGATGGGACAGTATCAATTCGCCAAGTACCACTTTCTCCTCCCTGCAGCATTCCGTGCTCATAAGTTCGCCATTGCTCAAAGTACAACCTTCTTGAGTGAGCTGCACGTGATTGTTCTAGTTCTAATGAATTTAGTGTTGACGGCGTGATCTTAGGCATCCAGAGAGATAAATAGTTTATAATAAATCGCGAGGCTGCACCAGCATTATCCCTAAATATTATATCATTATCCCTATTTTTTGTTAGCTCGATTATATGCCTCATACTTCTAACAACTGATGTAACATCATTACAAAATCCAAATACAGAACTTAGAGGAAGAAGAAATGTAACTTGTCGACTTGCTGATGTTAGTGCACGTCTTTTGTGTAGCCTTCGTTATAATGCTGTTGTCTAAGATTTGCTGCTGCTGTTCTGATAGCAGCGCCAGTTTCAGCTGGGGTGGGAGCAGCACCGGCCGCCACAGCATTTCCCATAAGTTTATTATCATTATTAGCAGGGGCACAATTTTCTGTTCTAAATTCGTAAGGGACTGCACCACCAGTATTTCCGTCTTTAACCCAAAACATATTTGCTGCAATAGATCTGGAGTAATCTTCAGAAAAACCTACTGTATTCATAAGTGTACTTGCAATAGGAAGATGTCTTATATGCTCAATTTCCAGGTCATTAATTATGTATCTTGCTTCCTAAAACAAACTACACCCGTTATTGACCATGCTTATCACGTCATTAGCTCCAATTGCAACAGGAGGTACAGCTGCGGTCATAATTCTACCTCGGACTTCAATATACCCTTTATGCGGTAGCAAATGGATATCTTCGTCTCGAGTTCTCAAAATAAGAGTTCCTGTTTTATCAACAACATTAGGTTGGTCTTCTTGGTATTCGATCCATTCGAATTCTGTAGCAGAGTTATCTACATCATAAGTATCATTAATATTTAGATAAGATCTTATAGACATTTTATTTATATTGTTTTACACAAAATTAATAAAAAAAACTGGGCTAACTATTATTGGTTTTGTTGATACCAGATCTTTTGTGGTTTTCATCATAGCTCGTGTTATTTCAGGTGTTGAGGCAATATCATTATTAGCTTCCTTAATTTGTTTTTGACTAATTGCTTGTTTAGAAGGCTCACCTTTAATTTTATCAACTATCTTTTGTCCAACTGCAGTTCCTGCCGCAGATAATGCGCCAGTAGCAAATGATTTTGTTGCGTCAATTGCAATTGGGGCAATTCTATGAGCAATTCCTGGTACATTCTCGACAATCTTTGAAAATATTCCTCCTAGGAAACCTACTACAATTTTGTTGTTGATAATCTTTCGTCGTCGTGGCATTATTATTTTTTAGTTATACAAAATAACTTTACATTTTTCTTAGATGCAAGTAATATGTTACTTGTTCGTTATTAAAATCTAGTTGTTTGCCGCGTGTGTCAGTCAAGGTCATAGTTATATCAGAGATTCTGTCGCTGACGTTTAGCGGATAGTAAATAACTTGTCTTGGTTTTATTTGCATTAACGTGCCTGGTGGCTGATTAGGCTTAAACGAAAGAATAGTTTGTCCACGGCTTCCGATTGATGTATGAGAGCCATACACAACTGAGCAGTTAATCAAGATAGTATTAAACTCGCTTATATTTATTTAGGCTTCTCCACGTATCATCACATCAGCATTAACAAGAGAACCGTAAAGTTGTTTGTTAAATCCGAGCAGCGGGGCAAGTAAATTAGGTATATTAAGATCAACTTGAAAATTATTTAACAGCCGCATGCAAGCACGTAATGTGTTGTAATTAGCTTCTAGTGAAAAATTATCTTTATTAAATCCGAGCTCGGCTATTTTATCTTTTAGGAATTTGTTTATGTCTTCTATGTTGTATGCTCCAGGAGTAATTTCAATTAGGTGATTAACACCACCAACAACAAAAGCAAAACTGTTATTAACACCAGCTTTAATATTAAAGATGGACGACCACATAGTAGCTGATATTAAACCTAGTTCATATTTTGAATCAAGTTCTATAGCAGGATAATAAGACACTCTGAAGTTTGCGCTGTCTTGTGAAGTTACAGACGAATCTAGTAGCAATGTTATAGCTGACATTTTATAAATAATCGGCTAGATAAAAAATCTGTCTTATGTTTTTATTCTTCCTTCCTTGATGCTTTGTTTTTCTAGCAAAGCCACAGATTTACTAAACTCGATTGGAAGAGTGTTGTTCGTATTATAGTAATATAGTATTTGAAGGTAATGGCCTGCAATAATACCGTCAGTAACAGAGTCAACATGACGTATAACTTTCTCTGAACTTTTACTTTCTACCATATCTTCCAGAGAATTACGACCTGCCTTGATGATCTGAAGTAAAATTTGTCTCATTTCATCCCAATTTTTATCAACTTTAAGTTTTTCATTAAATAGAAGAAACTTTTTAAGAAATTCGTTATCAAAGAATTTAAATCTTGCAAAAGTTAATTTTTTTGCTCTTAAAGTAACACCTTCTCGCTCTACCATAGCAAGTATATCAAGTGTAGGACGCATTTGCTTTTTTCTTTCTACATCTATTTCATGTTTTATTTCCTCAATTTCCCTGGTGTATAATTTTTTTTCTCTGCGCTTGCTATCAGCTTCTTCTTCTGCTTTAGCTCGTTTATGCTCTATGCTTTTTATCAGCCCAGGCTTCAAATTTACTAGTTTTGGCCTTTTCTATTTTTTCTTTTCCTATTTCTAAAGTTTTGTTAAGAGCTTCTAATGCAGCCTGTTGCTGTGGTTCCTGCATCATTTTAACTTGAGCTTGTTTAATAATATCTAGATCTCGTTTAAATTTTCTTTGTTCCCGGGCTTGTCTTTTTGTTTCGGCTAGAGTTAGTTCTGGAGCAATATAATAAACGTCATTATCATCAGAAACATTATGGTGTAGTTGTACAACCGGGCCAACATCCAGAGTTTTATCCCTGATCAGATACGGCCTGTCTGATACTTGAATTGTTTCTATGGTAGCAGGCGGCTGTTGTTTATTCAGCTCTGCCAACGCATTTCTTATATTTTGTCTTGCTTCTAAAAGATGAGGTATAGCAATACTTAGCACCATTTATATTTAAGTTTTAGACAATTTTACTAAATCGCTGTGCAAGGTAGTGTATTCTTTGTTTGTTAAGTAACCATTAGTTCTAAGATAGTCCAGTATTTCTACGATCTCATTATCAATTTCTGTTACCAGCCTGCTTTGATGATACAAGTAACGACAGCCTGTCAAACACATCACGTTTATTATTAAAGATTTTAATGCCGCCTCCTTTTGTTTGTTTTAAAGATGTCTTGATAAGCGCTGTCATTAGGTCTATGTCATCTCCAATAACATATTTTCTAATAGGTTTAAGAGATTCCAAATGTGCTTTCTTAAGCGCTGCTTCATTTTGCCTTGTTATCTGAGACATTTTCTGGTTTCTGGACTGTGCTTCTGCAAGTTTGTTTAGCGCCCTTATTCTTTTTTTACTATCAGATACATTAGGATTATTAAAGATTTCAACGCCGCTTCCTTTTTTAAATGGAGACAATTTTTTGAACATTTTTAAAAGTCCCTGAGGTTGTTCCGACCACCTTTCCTCGTCTTTCTCATACTTACGATGATCCGGCAAATCTCTTCTGCGTACACCGTAATCTTCAGCAAGTTCACGCTCTCTTTCTCTGTCCTTTACACGACTATTATATACATTTTTTTACGTCTTTCTAAGTGCTATATTCTCATCATGTTGCTTTTTCAAAGATTTGTCGTCAGGGTACTTACTTACTTCTTTTCCACGTTTTTTGTTTTCTGTGACAAGGTTGTCTATCCAGTCTTTTAATTCTGGCAATGGTATTTTATGTGCTTCTGCTATCTCCCCAACATGAGCTCCGTACTCGATATCTTCTTCACTATCATATGCAGGTGGCTTTAATGGCGCAGGTAATGTTGGAAAAGATTGAGATCGAGGTAAACGAGCTCGTGGTTGCATAGGTTGTGGCTGTGCAGGTTGTGGTTGTGCATCAAACAGACGTTGCAATCCAAATTCATCCTGAATCAAATTTAAATGTATGTCATGTAATCCTTGAGCTTGTGCCGCCTGCAAAGTTCGTATTGACGCTACTGTTGGCCCCTGACTTTTAGTAAGTGCTGTCGTCAGATCTGTATCCTCACCAATAACATATTTTCTAACAGGCTTAATAAGTCTCAAAAGACTCTCCTCGCGCTCTATCTCACCTTGTCTTGTTGATTGAAAAAGTCTTTGATTATTATACTTTGCTTCTGCAAGTTGTCGTAAGATCTTTAATCTTTCTTTACTGCCATTATTTACTTGTTCTATGTAATATCTTTCCATCTTATTTAAATTCACCTTAGATTATTTTTACTTTATAAATTGATCTAGATTTTTTCGAAACATTTTGTTTGGATTAGTTGCATATTTGTCATACAAAAAGAAACTGTGTTCGGTGCTTGTAGCATATCTGTACAACCTGGTAAATCTTTCTTTGCTAACATCAGCTCCACAAAAGTCATTAGCAGTTCTGCCTATATCATTATTATCAAATCCGCCAAACAAAATAAAGCAGCCTGTATTTCGTCTTATTGGCATTGGCACAGTAAAGTAGCCTTGCGCAAGATAAATAGAATTGCAAAGCTTGTTTCTGGACAAAGCAAAATATTATTAGACCGGCTTAGTATCTTTTTTTGTAAGAGGTATATCATCAAATACAACAACTTTATGCTCATCAGCATCTAATTCAGCCACAGGAATAACATCATCAGGAGATCGAAACGTAATTATATCATCTTGTTCTGATACAAGCTTTAGGACTTGGTCATTATACTTTTGCAATAAAGTATATTTTTGTTGTTGTGGGTTAATAGTATATATGTACACTTTATCATAAACTAACATTTTCATCAGCAAATTAATTAACAAATTAGTCTTTCCAGATCCTGTTCGCCCAATAATTAAGTAATGGGTATCAGGCAGCTCATGATTATGTTTTGTTTTAATATCTTGTGAAGGATCGTCAAAGTTTATAATTAACATTATCTTTATACTTCGTGTAATATATACAATTTGTGTAACCCAGTAAATAATAATGACCTACTATTCCACATTTGGAACATTAATAACAACAGGTAATGGTGAAACATCTGCAGCAAATGTTGATACATCTGGCCTATCAAAAAAGCAGGTGATACAATGACAGGTAACCTTAACATGAACGGAAAACGAATCATTAACTTAGAAACAGAATATCCTCCCATTAATTCTGATAATACACAGGCAGCAAGTTTGGGGCAAATTAACACAGTTAATTCCTCAAAAGTCAACAAATCTGGTGATACTATGTCTGGAGTCCTCAACATGAGCGGAAACAAAATAATCAACCTTGAAACAAATTATCCGCCACTTAACGCTGATGATACTGTAAGCTGGACGCAATTAAGACTCCTCCAAGCATCAAAGGTTAGCAGAGCAGGCGATGCAATGTCTGGAGCGCTAGACATGGCAGGTAATCGAATAATTGGACTTGAAACAGGATATCTTTCATCAAACTCAGTCAAGGTCAGGCAGCAAGTTTAGGTCAGCTCATAATAGTTGATTCTCTGAAAGTCAACAAATCTGGTGATAGAATGACAGGAGTGCTTAACATGTCAGATAACAAAATTAGTGGTCTAACAACAACTTATCCTCCAACGGACAATGATCTGACTCAGGCAGCAAGTTTAGGCCAAATCAACACAATCAACTCCTCAAAAGTCAACAAATCTGGCGACACAATGACAGGCAACCTTAGTACGTCAGGCAAACGTATCATCTGTCTTGAGACTGCACATCCGTTAGCAAACTCAAATCAGGATCAGGCTGCAAGCTTGGCTCAAATTGCCGCGGTTGATTCATCAAAAGTCAATAAATCTGGCTACACAATGACAGGTACGTTAACACTATCCAATAATGCCAAAGTAACAGGACTTCCAGTATCATATCCACCAGGCGCAACTGATGCTGTTTCTTACTCACAACTTAGCACAAAAGTTTCGGAGTATGTTCCACGCACCGGAACTACAATGCTAGGTTCACTAAACAAGGGGGGATTTGTTTTGAGCGGCATTAATACTGGCGTGGCATCTGCGACTGACATTGCTGTTAGTGTCCAATACCTGACCGAAAATGACAGGCGTGCTAGATATAAACAACAAAACACTAATAAATTTACCAGTGCCGGTTAATCCAGGAGATGCAGTTCCAGTTGTTAAAAAAAGTTGGCGACACAATGACAGGCTGCAAAGTAAAAGCCGCAACAGCACAAACCACAGCAGACGACCTAACAAACAAGGCATATGTTGATGCTAAGTTTTCTGGTGTCATTCGAGTAAAAATAATGTTGGGCATATTCCACCGCTGTCTGGTAATACTGGAAACCGCACAGGATTTGATGCGCTGTCATCATACCCTGGCTACAGTCCATTTAATGCATTTGCTTATCATCTGCAATCTGGGCAACTAATGGTGTGCAACAGCACTATTTTGGATCAGAGTTGATTGTCCATCAGCTGTGGCAATATGGAAGTTCCAACGTCGTGGCAGAGCAAGTGGCACAGAGCGAATCTATAATTGGCAACTTGAAGGTTCTAATGACGCTGCAACCTGGGTTAAGCTGTATCCAACAACAACACCACCACCTAATGTATACATAGGAAATACTGTGCAGGAGTTTTTAATTCCTGCAGCAAACACAGTAACCACATATCTGTACTTTAGGCTGCTGATTACTCTTGCCGAACCAACAAACCCAGGTCTCGCATTGTTTCAAATTTTTACAGTAGACGATATTGTATAATCATAAATAATAATGAGCGACATAGTCGAAGTTTGCCGCAACTTTTACAAGGAAATTTTTGAATTTGATCGATCACATACTACCAAACCAGAATTTGACCTAAATAAACACGCACATCGTAAAGCAATTCATGAATTGGACAGCATATTACATGACTCGTCTTATGGTGAAACGTATAGTGTTCTAAATATGAGATCTGTCGCCGCAATGAGAAAAACTCAAATGAAGGAACTTCTAGATTGGTATGACATGTTTGAAAATCTACACGTGCTTGAGGAGACTAAAAAATTAGAAACGCAAATCAAAAACTTGCTTCATGATACAATTTTGGAACTATCAAGAGACAATCTCCGCAGAATTCTAGACTCAAAACTAATGCGAAGACGAAATTTTCACACCAAAGAAATATCTGACGACCATACAAGAAGCTCTGGCCATATTGAAACCCTAGCCGCAAAAAAGAGGTCCAGCCTCAACAAAAACGTAAAATTACTTGATCATTTTAGTAAGCGGAGATTCTTCAAGGAAATTGGACAAGATTATAACGAGGTAGAAACAATTATTGCTGTCCATGACGAGCCAGATGATGCTCATATATTTGCCGCCAGCTACTTGATCCTGTTATCATCAAAAACTGAAGGCTACAAAAAATAAATACAGCGCAGGTGATATTGAGGCTGCATTTGATGCTATCAAGATAATAATCGCGAGACTAGGAAACCTACAACCAGATGAAGTTACTGCATTTTATACTGAACTTAATGCACTTGATGAAATAACGGAGAGTATCAAGTGGGAGCCAGATGATACTCGGCTATCATACAACAAAATAATAGAAAAAGAAGAGGACGCCAAAATACTAGACAAACTAAGGGGTGAAAATGTAATCGCAGCACTGCGCGAAAAATTAAAAATCAAACTAAAAATGGGTGATATTTTTCCAGAAGATAATAAATTAGGCGATTTTGCGGCAGCATACACAATTTTATATCAGCATCTAACAAAAGAATTACCACTCGAAATTATAAAATCAGCAGTTGAGTTTATAGAAGACAACAAAAAAAAAAAAACGTTGATGTAAGCAAAATAACAAAAGTTACTGACAAGTTTGAGTTTAGATACAAAAAAGAGTACACAAGTGAAGAAGAAGCTGAACTAAAAAACAAAGATTCTCCTGTTTTTCATAAGTACAAAAATTGTATCAACGATGAAAAGAATTTAAATTTTCTAAATCTAATCCGAGATGCTTCCTCTAAAAATTTTGAAGTAGTTGAATTATATAACGAGCTAAACAAGTTTGTTGACGCGCTATTTACAATCTGGATTTATAGCAGGCTGCTTAATCATGAAAGGGGTGGCTTCATTGAGGAGGTGCTACTCGGATTTTTCGGGCATAGTTTAACCACAGCCATAAAATACGTTAACAGCAATAAAGAAAAATTACTAGGCAGTTTACACTTAATAACATTTTTAAAAATACCAAAAATAATAACGTTTCATGACATTAAAAAGCATCTTTACTCTCATTATGACCCATTATTGGAAGGAGACCCTATATTAGATTTTGGTGATCTCAATATATTTTTCATATTTATTCCAAATAATCAGTTGGACGTTATAAAAAGTATAGTGTCGGAAGCAGATCGCCTTTTAGACATATTTCTTAATTTGCTGAGACCAAAAATACCTGATGAGCAACAAGATGCTCCATCAGGTGCTTCATTAATTACAAAAGAAAATTTGCAACCGCATATGTGATTTGTACAGGCATTTTACTTTTAAACACGTCAACATAGACCTGATTAAAGGCGCAATCGAATTTATTGATTCCCACGAAAAGATAATCGGGGAAATAAATGACATAATAGAAGTTTCTGGTACACTTGACCACAAGCCTGTTCTGTACTATGGTAACAAGCTAGACCAACAAATCAGAGATCCAAATTCTGCGCTGTTTCAAAAGTATAAAACTGTGCTTGATGACCAACAAAATGTTGATTTTCGTGCTTTTGTTGTAAACGCAGCCACAAATTTAAAAATACGACATTAAATTTGTCAAAGACAAATCAATAATGTAACAAAAAAAAGTTGTCATCGACTTCAATCACATCTCAAAGGAAATGACGGAGGATGATTAGGCAGAGCTAATAGAATACATTAACACATATCACAAAAAGGCATACTGCGCCAAGAAGGCATACTTGTACTACAGCAGAATTCTAAAACTACTATACTATGCTCCAATGCTGCTAACAACCAGCGGAATTGTTTCTGCAGGTGGAACACTCAATCCCTTTCTCCTAATATTGTCTGGCGCTGGAATAGCCATCAGCACAGGATTCAAACGTCTCGAACCAAAACTTGAAAACAAAAAATCGTCATGCAAGTATGCCGCATCTGTATACACAAAAATTCTTCACAACTGCGAACTTATCTTCGTGGTGAGCGGTACAACATGCTAGACCTAATACAAGAATTTCGAGTCAAAGACGACATGCTAAGCGACATCATCCCAAACAAGATATCCAAATACGAAACTAAATATGATCTTAAATATATTCCATCAAATTAAATATGATGTGTAATAATAAATGCTGCCCAAAACTGAAATACTTCAAACTCTCATGTGCATAGACATGTATTATGTAAGGCAATCAACAAACTCCATGTCCCTAATATAACATTTTTGGACTAGGCCGGTAGAAGACCCAGTAGTTATAGTAACAAGATGTATACCAGGTGTTCGCTACGCCTTTACTTCATTTCAAATAAAAACAACAGACCTTATTTTAGGAAAATTTGAAGATGACGACTACGAATATTACAGAGTGTTTTTAATATTTAAAGCACACACACTGGATAATTCTGATGACGAGCTATTAATAGACAAAAATATTATAGTAATGGTCAATTAAACAAATATTATTCAAATATAATATATGGATAGCAATACAACCTCCTCAGATACAGCGCAAAGTGAACAGATCGACTCACAATTATCTGATGAAGAGTTTAATAATATCAAACAAAAGCAATTAGAATATTATGATAAACTTTTATTAGTTGCATCAAAAAATCTACGGTAATAATAGGTGCCAATACAGTTCTTCCACGCCTAGGGCTGCACAAACCAAACACACAGCCAGTTTCTGATGATCAGCAAACAGCACCTCCCAACACCCCCAGTTAAAACATTTACAACAAAATATCATTTAAGCTTACCTGATAAATTTTTAATTAAACAAATATAATCCAAATATATAAAATAAATATGAGCATAGCAAACCAAATAGCAGAAAATGAAGCTAATAACGACCTAATAACATTTTTTGACAGTAAAAGTAAATTTAAAGATGTACTGTTTAAAGGTAAGCCGTTAAGCGTTAACATAAACCAAGAAATATCAGGGATAAATTTTAAAGTAGACACATATAAAATCAAACTATCTCTTACCAAAGCCGATGGCAGTTCATAATTTAAATTGTTGAGCCAACTAAAATTGATAACTTCTACGACCCAGTAAGCCAAGACAAATACACTAAAATTGTGATTGGTGAAGCTAAACAAACCTTTGACCAAAACAAAAAAACCAATGGAATTCTCAAGATTAAGGCGCGTTCTCAGACCTGGCAAATATATAAGCGGAAAAATAAGTGTCTTTGTATGAACATGAATCGACTACTTACCTGATTGCACTAGCAGACAGTATCACAATTGGACCTGACGTAAATTTTATCTAAAACATAGTACAGGGGGGAGAGAAATTGCTCCGGACCTGGCAGTACGCCCGTATAAATTTATCTAAAACTAATATATGGGGGGGGGGGGAGGAATTCCCCCAGACAAAAATGAATTTTCAATTAGAGATATGAAAATCTATAAAGAATGGGGGGGGGGGGGGGGGGGGGTAAATTGCTCTAGATAACAAAGAGTTACCAATCTTGTTTGCAAACCCCCAAGTAGTAAGTGTCAAGGCGGGATTATGGCACATCTTGTCTGGAACGACTGAGGGCCGCAGGCCCGAAGGAGAGAAAGACAAGATGTGACAGAATCAGCCTTTACACTTACTACTTGCCTCCTGAGACGTGGGCCTCGATTTGGGTGCGTACATTGCCAGTATCCACTGATAGGGGGACACAAATTTTTTTACGTGTACTTATTTGACAATTTTTTTTGTAATATGAGGGCATAAGGTATCGTGGACGTTTTTGACGAGTTCGATTTGTATAACAATTTTTGATCGTGTATTTTTAAGATTTTGTATTTTCTACTTTTATCTCTTATTTTATGTACCTTATAAAGAACGTGAACATCTTTACCTTTCTCTTATTTTATCTACATTATAAAGAACATCTTTACATTTATCTCTTATTTTCTGTACCTTATAAAGAATGTGAACATCTTTACCTGTATCTCTTATTGCATGTACCTTAATGTGAACATCTTTACCTGTATCTCTTATTGCATGTACCTTAATGTGAACATCTTTACCTGTATCTCTTATTGCATGTACCTTAATGTAAACATCTTTACTTGTATCTCTTATTGCATGTACCTAATGTGAACATCTTTACCTGTATCTCTTATTGCATGTACCTTAATGTGAACATCTGTACCTGTATCTCTTATTGCATGTACCTTATAAAGAACATCTTTACCTGTATCTCTAATTGGATGTACCTGATAAAGAACATCTTTACCTTTATCTCTTATTGGATGTACCTTATAAAGAACATCTTTACCATCTATCTTTGACTTTATGTTTTAAAGATTTTACTTTTCTTTCCTTAATCTTCTATTTTATATATTTGTAAAGAATTTTAACATCTTTATCTTTTATCTTTTTGGGAATATTTATACGGTTTATTTTGAAGCGTCCATCTGCAGGAATGAAGAAAGCTATGATCAGAATCAGTGATGTTACATTATAGATGAAGACCTATGAAAATCCAGATGCTAATCAAAGACTCTTGTGATTGACATGGGATTGTTGCTCACTATTTTCGTTTGATTCCATCGCAGATTATCTCTGAGTCAAAGCTGCTGCTGTAGAATTCGCAGGTGCTCTGACACTGTATCGTGTGAAACAGAGGATCGAAAGATAAAAGAAACTGCCGACAGTTATGTAATTAAAGAATGCGGTACGTATAAACGGGAAATAAACGTGCTGACATATTTACTGTGGCGAAGCCGCAGAGTATACAACTTGCAGAACATAAAGCATTTACAAACTGAACATCACCCCCCCCCCTCTCTCTCTCTCACACAAACACACACACACACTTTGCAAACTTGAGCTTCCCCGCATTGGCGACGCAATGGGGGATGGGGGGAGGGGCAATTGCCCTGGGCGCAAGGCTATGGGTGCGCTGTCGGGATTTTTTTTATTTTTTTTATTTTTTTGCAGCTGAAATTGTCAAAATATTTCACTTTTATCTTAGTGCAACAGGGGCAATTCTTCACAAAACTTGGGAGAGGGGGTTGGGAGGAGGGAGGTTGTCAACTGACATTAAAACTGCAGCAAAGTAGGGGCGTCACTAAAGAACATTGCCCCAGGGCACCTCGGTAGGGGCGCCACTAAAGAACATTGCTCCCGGTCGCCTCCAACCCTTGCACCGCCACTGCTTGCCTGAGCCGAATTTCAGGAAGCTGAGAAAATTGATTTGTTATATATGAGAAATAGATACAGCATTTGTAGGCCAAAATCAAATTCCATCCGTAGTCATTGGTATTTGTTCTGTATGTTCCTTCCTTTCAAGTGACCCCTCAGTTACATCCTTTGTTATCTTTCTTTTTTCTTGTTTGCTTGCTTAAGTGAAGTTTCATCAATTGTTTTAATACAGATTCAACAAGAGACTTCGAAGACGACTCGACTATGATCGTGGGGGATAAAGAAGAAAATAAAGACGACTCGACTATGATCGTGGGGGATAAAGAAGAAAATAAAGACGACTCGACTATGAACGTGGGGGATAAAGAAGAAAATAAGGCAGTAATAAGTACAATAGATAAATGCAAAACGTTCCAGGACCAACAATTAATCTTTCTTGTCTGAGGTTAGGGAACGAACGGGATGAAAAGTCTTTTGAGTATCTTTAAAAAAAAGTGTATCAGGTGTTCAGGGTTTGGATAGGGCAAAGGGTTTGGATAGGGAAATGGTTTGGATTGGATAGGACCAGTTCTCTTTCTTCTTTACACACAGCCCCTATCAATCATTATATATCGACACCCTGTGTCCCACCAGCTGTAAACCGACGAAACTCAACTGTACAAATCTAGCTATCCAAATGAAGTCGCTTCAACCATCCAAAGCGTAGAGAAGTGCATCTCTGATGTTAAGTCATGGATGAGGTGTAATAGGCTACAAATGAACGATGATAAAACTGAAGCCATGCTTGTTACCCCGCAAACAATTTCTCGAGCCCTCCTGTTACCAGAATCAATTAATATCAGTGAGCCCCCACCCCCCACCCCCATTAAATTTAGACAATCACTTAGACATCTGGGTGTTACTTTTGATAACTCCCTCTCACAACACAAGCATGTCCTGAAAACTTGCAGAGCAGCATACCTGGAGCTGAGACGCATCAGCACTATTCGCAACCTTCTCACAGATGATGCCACAAAAACCCTTGTGTGTTCATTAGTACTATGTAGACTTGACTATTGTAACTCTCTTCTTTCTGGTCTGCCACTGTGTCTTCTGCAGAAACTCCAAAAGATCCAAAACACTGCAGCAAGGATCATTCTTAGAGCACCAAGGACGGATCATACCACCCCACCTCTGCACAAACTCCACTGGCTGCCTGTTCGCAGTAGAATCAAGCACAAAATCTCTTCTCTCTGTTATACTTCGTTGACTGCCTCTGGTCCGATCTTACCCACGTGTACACTCCTGCTAGAAGCTTGCGCTCAGCATCGGACACTCGTAAACTTAGTATTCCCAAGGTTAAAACTAAGTTATATGGACAATGTTCGTTTGCATATCAGGGCCCAGCTACTTGGAATGAATTGCCTCTTGATCACAGACACAAAGAGACCATGATCACATTCAAGAGTGCTCTCAAGACACGTCTTTTCCATCAGCAAGAATAAATTTGTCATTCAACCATTGGCCATTAGTGTTAGATTGAAACTGTATTGTAAATTCATGTTTCATGTTGTTTTGTGTGTAATAATTCATTTGTCTTTGATATTGTTTGTGAGATATTTTCGTGTTTTTATATGTTGTCTGTATCCAAACTGTTCTTTATGCCTTTATGTGTTAACGTTATGTTGTAAAGCGCTTAGAGCTTTTTAAAAGAATAAGCGCTCTATTAAGTCATCATTATTATTATTATTATTACTATTATTATTATTATTATTATTATTATTATTATTATAAGGAAAGGGTTTGGACAGATATGGAAAGGGTTTGGATTGGATAGGGAAAGGGTTTGGATTGGATAGTGAAAGGGTTTGAATTGGATAGGGGAAAAGGTTTGGATAGGGGAAAGGATCTGGATAGGGGAAAGGCTTTGGATTGGATAGGGAAAGGGTTTGGATAGGGGAAAGGATCTGGATAGGGGAAAGGTTTTGGATTGGATAGGGAAAGGGTTTGGATAGGGGGAAAGGTAGCTTGTGAAAATTTAAATTAGGAAAGCTGTATAATAACTTTGTAAATAGTACTAAACATCGGGACAAATTAAAACTTAACTTTATTTGGAAAGGTCTCATTAATGAAGGTATTGGCTATATCTAAATTAACTTATTAGGAAATATGCCTGCCTGTGTTTTATAAAAGATAAAATGTTCTTCCGGTTTTTTGGGAATGAAAATGGAACCGGATTAGAAGAACTATTATTATCAACGAGAAATGCGGAGGAGGGTTAAAAAATGAAGGATATTAAAAGTAAATGAACGGAATGTAAAGCAGGGTGGTTACCAAAACCTTTATACAATTATTTTCATCTGTGGAAAATTATACCTTTCGACAATGGCGTAGCAAGAAAATCCGACTCTCCCAATAAAAAATTGTTTGATGGGAATTTTGGACTCCCACTGGGACTGCCCCAACCCACCCAACCCCCACCATCCAGTGAACTTGCTTGGGCGGTTATTACGCCAACGCCTTTCGATATGTTTACCAAGTATTTTGGAGGAATGATATTATATTGGTTAGAAACTTTAAAGGTCCTTCAGAATTTCCTGTATCACAAGTAATTCCTCTTTTCTCCCGAGAAGTTATCAACAGTTATAATTCGTGTAAAGACAGAGATGAAAGAAATAATGGTATAAATTTATAGAGGGAGCAAGTATGAGGAAATTACTTATTTTTTATATAAATCTAAATCTCTTTTTATAAAAACTGGATTGCTGTTAATTTCAGATTTTAGTACAATTCATAATAGTAAAACTAATTATATTTCAGGAAAGAAGTTTAAAATGCTATATGATATACTTTTGTTTATGAGAAAGAAAAGAATTATATCTAAACCAAGTGAAATAACTTAAGATTTATTATCACCCCTCACTGCAGATCTATCAAGTTATAATCCAAGAAATAATCTGATTTTGAAATTCCATATTTTAGATTAGAAATATCAAGATATAATTTATTATTTCGACTTTTTCTTTGCGGAACAACCTTCCTGAAAGTTAAGGCTTGTCCGATCCTTTTGTGAATTTAGGCGACTTATAACTTGTGAAACAACACATCAATTACCCCAATACTGTACATATGGTAAGAGGAAACATTATATCCTCCATACAAGAATTAGAAATAATTGTAGTGCTCTAAGCAATGACTTATTTATTAACCATGTACATGTAATTCAATCATCATATAATTTTAATGCTCTAAACAATGACTTATTTATTAACCATATACATGTAATTCAATCATCATATCATTGTAGTGCTCTAAACAATGACTTATTTATTTACCATATGCATGTAATTCAATCATCATATAATTTTAATGCTCTAAACAATGACTTATTTATTTACCATATGCATGTAATTCAATCATCATATAATTGTAGTGCTCTAAACAATGACTTATTTATTAACCATATACATGTAATTCAATCATCATATAATTGTAGTGCTCTAAACAATGACTTATTTATTAACCATGTACATGTAATTCAATCAACATATAATTGGAGTGCTCTAAACAATGACTGTTTTATTAACCATATACATGTAATTCAATCATCATTATATAATTGTCGAGAGGCATCTGGAACTGGATCTCATCATTTTTTTAGAGTGCCACAGTTATGGAAATAAACGTAGGATCCTATTTCGAAGTCTTAATCACCTACTTTTGCCGGCGACGATTGACCTGTTACTTAAATGTAAATATTAACTATCTTATAATGTAAATTCTAAAGTATTTAAAGCTGTTCAAAATTTTATCTAGGAAACCATACGACTGTCTTGATTTTCTGCATATGTTTATAAATTATTGCTTACAATAGTTATGCAAATACCATTATCTATATCACGCACATTCTTTTTTTTTTACTCATGGTCCTCTCTCTCTCTCTCTCCCTCTCTAACACACACACACACACACACACAGACACTTATTATGCTAAGTGCTTTTATGCTGGGGAAAGGGCTGTACCTACTTTGGAGAACTTGTTGCCAAAACCCAATTGCTTCGTTACTATGGCAATAAAATATGTTTAATAATCTATTTAATAAAGAATTTCACACCGACAAAGGAAATAATGAATGGTGTAGAATTTATATAAAAAAATAACACTGATGAAAGACTTAAAAATGACTGAATTTAATTTCAAATTGTTAAACAATATTCTTCCATGTAGATATAATCTGTTGAAATGGAAATTGAGTGATACAAACTCGTGAGATGCATGCAAATATACAGAATATATTCACCATTTGCTGTACGCACGTAGTAGGGTACAGATAATTTGGCAAAATATTAGTAATATAATTGGTCTAAACTTAACATGGAAACTTGTAGTGACTGGTTTCGAGTTAGATAGCAATTTACATTCGAAACGTCTTGATTATATTTGTTTTGCATTCTTAATAACTGGGTGATTAGCATGAAAGAGAAAAGAAATTTAATAATTTATTTTTAAAAAATAGTGTTCTCGACGAATTAAAGCTTCGTAGTGAAATATATATATTTAAATATGTAATAAAAATGTTTAGCTTTCTTGATAGAATATGTGAAAAGCTATAACAAGACTTAAAATGTAAAATAGTCACTTTTTTGGTGGTGGTGGTGGTTGATATACATTTAACGATATGCTTAAGAAATTATATACTTGAAGGTATACTGTATATAATTAGTGAGTGGAACAGGCTTACACTGTGTATTGTGTTTGATTTTAGTCAGAAACTTCATCGCCTCATGTTAGCAGTGATCTCCCTTTTTACGGATACTGGTGAAAGGAGGGACAACAGTGTATGCACGTGACCGTGAATTTAGAAAATAATGTACTACAATAAACCGATATACATGTATAAGTAATATCAATTATATATTATATTATATCTTTGTAAGGTGTTCGAGGGATGTCACCATCTATTGTTCAATATATGAGGGAAAAATAAATAAAGGAATACAAGAGACTTTAAAGATATCAAGTGATCCATTGTTGAAAAGTCCAAAGCCACGATCTCTTGAATGAAGGAGTTTGATAGGAGCTTTATTGCTTACCAGACAATGAATTTTTAATTTTAAATGGAATTGGTAAAAGGCACGTGCTGATGAGAATTAGATTTCAGAGTCAATCGTTATATTTTATCGTCATTAAATTTGCATGCCTGTTTTGAAACCGGGCGACTCGTAACGTACAATATTCGCAAATGCATGATATGCTAAGTCCATAATATCTTGCATTACAATCTTTACCGAAATATATTTTCCTGATTTAGTTTCCAAGCTATATTAGCAGAAATACTATGTTCGTAATAATATTATTTCTTTGCTTCTTTTATCTTTAACGGCACATAAACACATGAAAGGATATATAGTGCTAAGGCAATGGGAATGTAATGCCTTGCCCAGAGACACACCACAGCAGCTGATCTGGGCAGGATTCGAACCCGCGACGTTTGTCCTGCGAGTCGGGATGGCTCCTAATGATTTAAAGTATTTCTCCCCTGTGCTACATACACTACGTGCAGTATCACAGAGTACCAGAGCGTAGAGTAAGGATATGATTTCAATAAGGTTAAAGTAAGACTTGAATAAACAAGGAGTGTTAAAAGGTCAAGAGTATTTCACATCCAGGTTTTACTGATTTTATCGCAATCTTCGGTTAAACTAAATGCTATCTTATCTAGAGATGAAATAATTTACTTTCAATCAAAACAGGTAAGATGTTTGAATGAAATTGTATAGTAAGTTGAGAGAGAGAGAGAGAGAGAGAGAGAGAGAGAGAGAGAGAGAGAGAGAGAGAGAGAGAGAGAGAGAGAGAGAGAGAGAGAGAGTTTTTTTTAGGGCGAAGAGACAGATTAAATATTTAGAAAATCTTTCCATAACATATAAAATAAGGTACATCACATAAGAATCTAACCTGAAGAGAACGTATTCATGAAATAATCAATAGCTCCGAATATACATATTTAGAAAATCTTTCCATAACATATAAAATAAGGTACATCACATAAGAATCTAACCTGAAGAGAACGTATTCATGAAGTATAGCTTCGAATATTTATGATTGATTTATATTGTTCACATTAGTTAAACCATGCCAAATGTTTTCTTTGTTTCGCCTCCATTTCCGAAAACATACCTTACGAATCAGCAAACAAAAATACAAAGTGTTCGGAAAAAATTTATAACACAAAACCTAAACTATTTTCTTATTTTTTAAAAAAAACTAGTCTAATTTTTAGAAAATCAGATAAAAACTTATGGACAATACTTTTACTGGAACAAGTTATATCATTTGTCACAGAGATATGTGGCACGGAAGTCTGCATCAGCGGAATAATACGAATCGCTGATGTCTTGTTTTCTCTTTTTGTTTCTTGTATCTGCACCTCAGATTGAGTAAAATGTACCAGCTCGTGGACGTTAAACAGTAAAAATATTGGCTTGGACTTGTTTCGGTACAGAAATTGCATTCTCACCACATAAGAAATTCACGAGATACACATTTTTGAATAATTGAAATTATGCTTTATCTTGTTCAAGGGTGTAGCTGTATTCCAAACAAAAATTAATTTGACGTTGGATTGTTTATCACAAAATATATGTCGAGACAGTCTATGTTGATCTGGATTAAATAATGGATCGTTCTGAAGAATTATCTCAAAATTTCATTGTAAAAATCCATTTACCGATAAGATTACGGTAACAGATTAATAGTAAATAATGCTTCTTGGTTTTTTTTTTTGTTTATTTTTTTTTTGTTATACATGGCTGACATTTATATCAGAGTCAAGACGAGATATCCTTGCAATTAGACGGTTTTCCTACACCTTTTAGAAAGTCGGAAGTCTTGAGAATAAAATACACGCAAATGCAACCGTAATCATGGAAAAATGGCCACTGGCGACACATCTTATTCATGACAATTTGCTGCATATTCCCCGACGCAGGAAGCGTACGCCATCACGTAAGGTATATAGTTCTGCTCATGCGTACGTTGGAATAAGTGCGCCATTGGTCCACGTGCATAAATGGCGACATCCTCTGCACCGTGGGTCTCGGATTTCATGGGTACAGCGGATGGAAAGACGAAATCAGTGTGCGCTGGAAATTGAAAAGCAACTAATGTATTTCAGATGTCTTGTGGCAATTGTTTATCCCGGAATATTGTTTCCGTCATCGCTTTTATCGTTGTCGTCATCAAAAGGGATTAATTTCTCGCGCAATTTAGAAAAAAATAGAAAACTGACGGAATAAATGAATTTTTGTATTAATTCTCAGACAATTCAATGACCGATATTTAGACAAAAATATGTCGACAAATGGACCTGAGAGGAATTGTAATTTTCGACGAAATGGCGTTGTGGAGTAGATGTCGTTCGACAAAATATAATGCACAACACACTGGCCTTTGGTTTTAGAGAAACGTTACGTAGACTATTGTACAATGAAGCATATATGAATCTAAAAACTGGAACCCGGTTTGAAGAATAACTCTTCGCAGATGATATTTCATATGTAAATAACCTTCGTATCTATTATAATACATTCTTTATTGTCTTCTTTTCTTTATCTCATTGATTGATATTGATTACATTCGTGGTAAAGCACCGCTGATAATGAAAAATGTGTTGCTCATTGAAACATTGCTCTTTGCGTGAACCTGAGATAATGAAATTTTGCAATTTGTAAAATGGAAAATTCGAGAGTTTGGAAATATCTAAACTTTCAAACGAAGGGAAAAAAAAATAAAAGTAAGACAGAAATAAGTGACATATTCACAGTAAACGAATTTTAAATCTTCTAACATTTGTTTTGAAAGAATCCCACATAGAAGAAATTTAAATATCCCAAGGCAAGAAGTATATATTTTTCAGTATCCAAGGGGCAGTGAGTGATAAAATGTACCATTCTATCCCGTAAGCGATGAAAATATATTTTACTCTTTTCTTAATTTAATAATTTTCAAAACAAAAATTTAATTGGTACAACTTACTGGTATCAACTCCCGTTAGATCCTTGCGGTTTTTGTAGTTGTAGTTGGGACCGTTACCATAGATAAGGGTCGTGTAGGGCAAGTCATCAAGGGGGCCCTTCCCCTCACGCACGGGATCCACGAGCCCTGAAAAATATACGCAGTAGTGTCAAACATTGTGAAATATCAGAAATACTGATGCAAGTCAACCATATGAAATTCTGAGACAATCCGCAATTTAAAAATAAGAGAGGCACGACTTAGCTTTCTGAGACGTAACTGATTTTTAAACATAAATGTCAGCTCTATTTTTTGCAAGATAAATCGTTTTCGATATCGGTTGTGTATACTTGCCGTGGTTTTTCATTGTTTTCTGACACTATAATACAAACGTCCATACGTGCGAAGTTTTGTCTCTGAAAAATGTAAGATCGTTCACCTTGTTTTACACATTTTTGTCACAGGAAACACAGACCGCATGCTAATTATATTTAAAAAATAATATTGACGTCGGATTGATTTTATTTCAAGTCATATCATTCCTAAGTTGAAAAGGCAAACGTTTCTAACATTGTTACATGATAAAAATAAAAAAGTTTATGCGCAAACATAATCCATGTGCCTTGCAGTGCACCTACGATTTGATGGCAATTTTCACATAATTGTATGAGCCAATTTAACAGAAAAAAGTCACAAAGTTATTGCTAATGACACTCGAATAAAGTTATTGCTGATGACGCTCGAACAAAGTTATTGCTGATGACGAAAAAAGTAACTATAATTCGTCGACAGTTTGTTTGTTTGAATGAACATTTGATCCTACGATTTAAAACCTGTCTGTCCGTATGTCTGCTATTGGTGTCCCGACAAAAGCGCGCCGTCAAAAGCGCGCAGCTTAAAACCCCCCGACAAAAGCGCGCGACAAAACCTGAAGAGTAGAAGTAGACATGAAAAATAACATAATTTCTAAGTTCCAAATATTATTTGAAGAGTCATTCTTCAAAGCTACTTGCGTACCTGAAACTGTATAAATAGCACACAAATATATTTAGGCCCAAACATTTGCAATTACGGAAAGAACCGAATCGCAGAAGCAGAAAGAACACATTTTACGTGATGGCTACAGGCTTCGTAAAGACCGTATTCATTCGGATGGGAGTACGTCATGGAGAAGCGTGAAAAAATACTGCAAAGGTGTGCTGAAATTTGATGCAACATATGCAGTAACTGTTGTTTCGGAGCACAATCATACTCCCACTCCAGAACTTAATGAATTCGATTGTCATCATCCGTCGGTCTAAAAGTTGATCGACCATTTCCGCTAGGAGCAAGATCACGTGGAACTGCAGATCGAAAGCTATCAATCCGGCGTTAGACATCCCGAAGCGTCGAAGTCGAAATATGTTCAACTCAATCGGCGCCTGCATGCTTTAATTCCAATATACGGCAATGTGTCAACAATGGACTCTCTGTAGAAGACACATGTAGTCATTGAACATTTTGCATATTGATGTATTAATGAACAGATGATGTTATTTGATCTTTAAGGCCATATTGAGATATTAATTAATAAACGACGTTTAATGATCTTTAATGCTGTATTTGTTAGTTCCTTTACTAGAGAGACAAAATGGTAATTGTTGTAGGCTTTCGTCTTTTCGCGATTATGTCGGCCCGCTTTTGTCCTGCGCGCTTTTGTCGGGGTGTCCTGCTTATCGTTATGGTTATCTGTCTTCATGCATGCATGTTTGTATATTGGTATGTCGTTCGAATCTTAATTTGCTTCTGATTCTCCCTGTCCATCTACACGACCACCAGTCTACTTCATTCATTTTGCGATACTATGACAATAAAATCGTGAGAGGGAATTTCTGGTTACGCAGAAGACTGATTGCAAATAGAGACTAAACAGTGAGGTGTCCAATAACAAAGGACACCTCTTTTTTACGAATCAAGTTTTAATAGTTCCAAAATGTCATTCAACCCGTACATCATTTTGCTTCTGCTATCTCTGAAAAAAATATGCTAAAAGCGAAGATCTGGCGCTACTTTTTCTTGTTTAGTAAAGCCATATCTGAACAAATATGCCAAAGAATGAGCAACTGTTATCCCAAATATTATATAATTCATAATGTCTATGATCCTTGAAATATAACGGTGTCACATGCTGATCATTGAAATATAAAGGTGTCACATGCTGATCATTGAACCATAAAGGTGTCACATGTTGATCATTGAAATATAAAGGTGTCACATACTGATCATTGAAATATAAAGCTGTCACATGCTGTCAAGGACTTATGACAAGACAAATCTGACTATGTCAAATGACAGGTTCTACCCTTCATCAATTTGTTGACCGGGTTTTTGAAATGTAATTTAACATCTTGTGCCATTGGCCTACTCACACTAACTTATAATGCAAATAAAAGTAACGTAACAATAATAGTATCTGTATATTTTAAATGTATAAATTAATTTATATTTTTCTAATTCGTTTTTTAATTAGTTGCCCACATTTTTATGACTTCAATCGAGAAAAGTGGATCTTGGGTGGACCTTGGATAACTTACGTATGAAGAAGAATTGATTTATCGCTTACAAAAGCTTAGGTATTTTGTGCGTGCATATTTGTTTCATTTAATCCGTCTTAATAAATATATTGTGCAAAAATAGACATATTGCGGTAATACAATCAATCGGTGTACAACGAGCAGCGGAAAAATGCACCTTAGTGAGGTCTCAGCCTTTAACTTACTTGATTTACTCATGAAAGATATCCTGGGCACGTGTTAAAGACAAAATTAAGTACACTGACCATTAACCAATATCAAATGATAAAACAATAAACAATAAAAGAAAAATAATCAGTTTTAAAATGGAATCTTCTCGTATGTAGTAAATAGTATAAAGAAGCAAACAATGTGAGTTCTGTGTGGACTATTCAAAAAGGAGAAATACTTTAAATTCTTGTAATTTTATCAGTCCGTTTTAAATTTTTAAATAAGCACGCACATGACTCTAAAAACTAAATAGATGACTCAAATATCCGTAATTATGTAGGTTGACTTAGTTTCTTCAAAAAAGGTAACGTCTATCTAATTCACTTTACTTACGGAATGGCTTTTCACAGACTATCCATAACTTAAACATACGGGTAACCCCGGGCTAGACTTCCGTTTCCGGTAGGTGAAAATATTTTGGTTTACTCGGGTCTTACCTTCAGATTGCATTAAAATTCTCAAATTCCGTTACAATCGAATTTCTCAAAATTAGTCTTCTAAAATCTTGGGAATAAATTCCAACATGTTGTTAACAATAAGTATTGAGTATTAAAACAAAAATGTCAGGCTAGATGGATTTTTTCCCTATCAATGTTAAAGGCCTAAACGAATAAAAACCGAGTCAGTCAACTACTCGAGTGAATCAGATAGAGTTTTTCAATTGGCCGAATGCCAAAGATGACGTCACAGTGAAATTATGGATACGAGAACTCCCAACGACAGCAAGCGATACAAATGGAGAAGTCACTGTTTGGGAACTGAAATACGCCTTGAAATGGGCAGGTGGAGCTGATTTTCTACTATCAGAAAATCGAGCATTCCCTAATATTAGCAATTCATTTTCCAATATAAGAAAATCATTTTCAAGTATTAAAATCTATTTTCTAATATCATAAAATATTTTTTTTATTCCTACAAAATATCGATTTATGTCCACAACGGCTTGATATATAGCTCTTGTCTTTTCGATAGCATAATGAACTGGCTCAAACATTTATCGTCATGGATAACAATTCCTTAGCTTCAGGCTCAACAGGTTCTTCTAAATGTGACTATTTTCCACTCGCTTTTTTTCAGGGTACTTGTATCCCTTCTAAACTCCGTTACCAAAGGGTCAAGTAGGTAAATCTTTCAGTTTTATGAAATAAATACTTCGCCAAATTAAATACGATAATAACAGACCTTGACAAGACGAGATCTCAATTATGTTGAGCGGGGGGGGGGGGGGGGGTTAAAAGTATCATATGTAGCAGACGAGAGCCAAAGTAACGGAAATTCTACTGTAAGTGGTAGCCATCTTGACAAGTCACAGTGGGTAACTTTCCGCAGGTATTACGGGTATGATTGGCATTCGATTTTCGTTTACAAAATATTTTTCACTGATATATCAGGTGAGCTAGTTAAATTTAATATGCTACCAGTTTTCCCGCAATGCCTTGAACAAAAATTACAGACAATTACTTGCAAACAAAACATGAACTATTTGAACAGAAAATGTTCGCGTTTACCGTTCTGCCACAAATCATGCTTCTAACTGAAATTTATATTCAGTTACCCGCTATAAAATAATTAAACACTCGCATTGTTACGGTTTCTAGTTATAATTTTTTCAGAAAACTAGAAGGATGTCCCTAAACAATCATTCTGAGATGAACTTTGGATATTTTTAATGAAGATTTTATCAAATTCTAATTATAAATTTGGATATTTCATGAAGATTTTATCTAATTCTAATTATAAATCGCACAACAAAACCACAACCTGTTGCGAACACCAACGAATTGAAAAATAATTAACAATATTGAATGTGTGGAATTTCTATGTGACTGTATTTTGCATAGGGATCTAACCAACTCCCAAAATGGATTTTAGAGTGGTCACTGTCACCAAGCAACACAAATTTGACAGTGATCTCCACTGAATTATATCCCAATTCATCAGCTTTGCAAGTCCCGAAAGATTTACTTATTGGCTAATTATTCGGCTCGAGAAATATTTCCCCAAATAGAGAGACCGAAAATAAAATCGCTAAAAACTATCGAATGTATGAATGCAGATGTTAATACAAACAGATCAAAGCCCAGGGTCATTACAATGTATACTCGCATATTGTATCAGATATATTTTATCTCACGAGAAATAGTTGGGCTAAATCTATTTTAGTAAATTTGTTCAACTCTTGGAGCAATTAATTCTAGTCTCAGTTCAAAGAATATTGATTAAAGGACCAATATATAAATTTTTACAAGAGAGGAAGATGGAGAGGCTGGGGAGAGGGTTATTATTGATTGTAATCTGCCTCCGCATATACTTCTCAGGGACGAACCTTCTTCCACCAGTCCGACTACTAACACCCACCCTCACACAGCCAGGCACAAAATTCATACACATACATTACCTAAGATATCGTTTCCTCTATCTGGATAGCCTGCAATACTGAAGACATGGGAGTGATCGGCAGTAACGACGATCAAGGTATCCATTTCATTGGTCATTTCCATGGCGACACGCACAGCATCGTCCATGGCAACTACTTCATCTAAAGCTTTCTTTGCCAATGATTTATGATGGGCTTGATCAATTTTTCCTCCTGACAAAGCACAAAATAGTGACCCGTAGTATTCATGTGGCATCACATAAACGTCGATATCAAATACACTTTCATCCAAATATTCCTTCACGAGGTGCGTTTTTTCTATTTTTTTGATTATATCATCATCATTTTCACGCAATTCACAATAAGCAAACGTACGGTGTTGGGTTTTTGAAGTGATGTACAAAATATATTCGTACGCTGCTGCCTTCGAGAATAAGTCTTGCAAACCAAAAGTTTGGCGCTATATTTTTAAGACTTAATCAAAATTGATGATATTTACTGAGAGAAAAAAATGCAGAAAACCTTGTCATTTAAACTGTTCTTGTGCCATTATTTCTCTAAATGGCCTCACTATTATTTTTTATTATTGTGAAATATTTAGCATTATCTCAAAATGATATTGCAAGACATGGACTGTTTAAAAACGTTGAGAGGCTACTTTTATCAATATGTTCTCTCTCTCTCTCTCTCTCTCTCTCTCTCTCTCTCTCTCTCTCTATATATATATATATATATGTATAAAAATATATATATATATATATATATATATATATACATATATATATATATATATATATACATATATATATATATATATATATATATATTTATATATATATATATATATATATATATATATATATATATATATATATATATATATATATATATCCCCGTGCGGGCTCGGGAATGGAGAATAGGCCCGATACGTCCCCCGGTATGTCGTAAGAATCGACTAATGGAGACAGGAGCTGCGGTGGCGCAGTGGTTATGTCCTTGGGCAAGTCCCTTTACTCCAACTGCCTCGGCACTAAATAACCTAATTATGTTTGATGTGCCGTAAAACACCAAACAAAATCCAATTCTTATAAAGTCGACAAATACATTGCCAGTTTCCGTATTAGACTGCGAGACGTCATGATACATAGCCAGTTTCGGTATTAGACTGAGAGACGTCATGTTGCCGTAATGCCCGCTCTCTTCCCGGTCGTTCCACAAGTGTCTGCGTATTCTGAACAAAGTATGATTTACACGGCACAGTCAAGCAAGTGACTGCGTATTCAGAACAAGGTATGTTTTACACGGCATAGTCAAGCACGCATTTTAAGTGAAATATTTTTTTTTTTTCAATGTATACATATTTCAGACCTATATATACTTGGAAAAGAAACAAGATTTCTGACATAATCATCGAATTAATATCCAATACTTAGTCTGATAAGCGTTAATTAGACGCAGATTTATCATATAACTGTATATCTAAGTTTGCTCTCAACTATATGCAATACATCATAAACAGTCAGTTACGGGCATCATATGACTTGTATCAGATTTAAGTTTGTGTTTTGTGCGGTTTAACACCATTTTGTTACTGGCAAGCTTTCGCACATACCCACGTTGGTCGAACCTAGACTCGAACTCATGCGGACAGAGGTGAGAAGTGTGAGTGAGCGAGCGCCTTAGACCACTCGGCCACCCGGGGGCACCATATCAGATGTAAAGGTACAGATACAATGAACTTTTTGTTGGTGTGTGGATGAACACAGATGTCTCACAGTAAATCATGCTGTCGGTACACAGTAGATGTATTGGGAAATAGAATCCACACAGGTATGCAGTGATCTTAACTAATAAGTATTTATGCGAATAAATTTGCAGATATTTATAAACATTCTGTTCTTTCGAATCTTCATAATATATTTGGTAGTTTATATAAAACTCAGTTATATATTTATCCCACCTCAAATAAATGTCTTTGAATGCCATTAGATATGCTAGGTCACGTGAGACCAAATAAATATCGCATACCGTCTGCGTCGGTTCGTATCCAGCGTTCGTCCGCCAAATAATATTTATGCCAAACTGACTTGTCTCCCTTACATAGTTTACAATGGCAACAAAACGCTTCGGAGATCTTACAAGGCTTAGTTTTTTTTCAGTCAAATGCAAAGGAGCTTAGTTCATTGTTTCAGTAAAATGCAAAGGATTTTCGGTGGAATAAATTCGTTATATAGTTTGTTAGTTACCCTATAAGAGATTTATGGGGTCAGTGTGAAATTTACATTGGAATTGGCGCAAGCGCCTCGTCCAATACCGATTGCACTCTAACCCCATAAATCTCGCATACGGTAACTGACAAACAATATAATTAATAGTATTTCTCAGCCACAAGTATTCCACCATCAACCATGTTTTAATAAGTATTAGCGACGTTTTAATAATTAGCCATAATTATAAAGACCAGGACATGTAACAAATCTAAAAATCGGAAGCCATGGCAAAATTGAGTTACATCTAAATTCGCGGAAAAATGTCTATCAAGAATTAGGAAAAACATTCATTAAAACAAAAAACTTACCTTCAACAAACAGGAAAAATCCCTTTTCATTTTTCTCTAATATCTGAATGGCTTTCCGCGTCATTTCCGCTAAAGATGGCTCCCCATTACTGCTTTTGTCCCTTTCTTGCTCGTATTGCATGTGGCTTGGCTCAAACAGACCTAAAATACAACAGAATGCAAAATGTAGAAAGCAGTGCACGTCATGTCTTAGAAGAACATTTCGGTGACAGTAACGTCAATAGCGAAAATTATATTTACTAAAAATACAATGTTCCTCTTTCTACACGTTTTATTGGAAGCAGCCTTCGCCAAATTGTCAAAGAATTTATTCAGCATTAAAATAACTTATTCTTTTACTGCTTCAATCTCATAGATTTAAAAAGTTTTTAAGAAATTCACAAAACGCTCCATTTGACTATTCATTCTAGACGTCTGTATGCCTTTGATTACATTTCGTGGAACATAAGAAAATATATTCGCGACAAGTATCGATTCATTATCCTAACTACTACTTCTACCACAACTGTTGCTGCTACTTCTTCGAGAGCTACTACTAATATTACTACTACGACTACTTCTACTAATACTACTACTTCTACTAATACTACTACTACTACCACAACTGCTGCACGTACTATACCTATAATTGATAGTGATGCTGCCATTACTACTACTACTGCTGCTACCACTACTACTGCTATTAATTTCCCTGTTACTGCTGATGACATACTATTACTACTATTAAGCGATGAGTATCATAGTACCACATCATCTACTAGTAGTACAGACAAATCAACAAATCAGAAATTGTTTTATTTTTATTTCAAATGCGTTTCTTTTGAGGTTTTAGAAGCAAATCTTGATCAAAAGGAGACTCAGTAATGTTCATGAAGCAAGGAGTGTCTGTAGAAAATAAGAAGGATTAGTTGTGATACATGTCAAGCGTGCCGTTTAAGAACAGTAAGAGTTAGCTCCCTCAGCAAAATCTACAGCATGTGGAAGTTTTGTTAAGCAAACTTTTGTCCTGAGGGAACTCATAAACTAGCAACTCTGCGGAATAATAATATGGACTACTTTCCGGAAATACGCACCTTGCTTAGCGATGTCCTAGCTATGGAATAAATGAATTGTAATTGATACAAGTATTGGAGGACGGCAAAAAGCATTTTGCGAATTATTTAAACACTAAATGTAATCATTTCTTAAAGTCAGAAAAAACTATGAGGCACACTCGATACTTTCGTGGAAAATATTTTCGTTCTGTCATTTCCATAACTCATAACTGTCGACGAGAGAGAGAGAGAGAGAGAGAGAGAGAGAGAGAGAGAGAGAGAGAGAGAGAGAGAGAGAGAGAGAGAGAGAGAGAGAGATGCATACATGCGGTGTATTCCCTTTGATAGAACGATATAATTTTTCAATGTGAGCCCTTTCACGCACTACGTACCATGGCCTCTGATCTGACCCTAGGTGGCAGGATTACATAGTATCAGTGTGGACAAGAGTTATTATTGCTTAATTTATCAAAACTAATGAAATTTTCTGATTCTCTAATCGAATGAAATAATGCTAAAACATTTGACAACATGATAAAATACATGTGAAAATTTACTCTGTTTTTGAATTATTTAGCCTAATTCACCACTGCACTCACAGTTCCCATATCTTATGCCGTCCACAGCGGTTGCGCTGTGACTTTATCTAGGTCAATCACGAAAGCCGTAATAGTATAGCAGTGAGAAAATTTATCGAACTTCAGTTTGGATCTCTGCCCAAGAACGGTTTATGAAATTGTTTCCTCGGGGAAACCAGAATAAATATACAAGGAAAGATACAGGAAATAAGAATGAACAACAGTTCCTTCAATGCTTCCCTGAAGGAACGCAGTAAAAATATTGATGTAAAGCAGTAACCTTGCAGCAATCTAATCGTGCTCTGGAAATGATCTTGGTATATTTCCTGAGGGAATAGTAATGAAGAAGAGTTTCTCAAATTGTTCCCTGGAGTAACCCAACTTTTTAAAAATCATGTGAAGCAGTAACCAAGCAGCGACGAAACCAACTCTACAAAATTTTTATATATGTCCTGAAGCAAACTCAGTAAATAAGTTATGTAAAGCTCTAATCATTCAGTCATCAAACCAACTCTGGAAAACTTTTCTATATTTCCGAGGGAATAGTAAAGAAGAAGAGTTTGTCAAGTTGTTTCCTGAGGGAATTCAGTAAAATAAATCACTTAAAGTAGTAACAACGATGTAATCTAACCCAACTCTGAAAATAATTTTTCCTGAGGTCATAATAATGAAGACGAGTTTCTCTGATTGTTCCCTGAGGAAACTCAGTAAAAAAGATATATAAAGCAGTATTTATGCAGTCAATTAATCCAGTTGTGTTGAAACCTGCTATATTTCCTGTGTGAACAGTAACGGAGAACAGTATATCAAATTGTTTCCTGATGAAATTCTGTGAAAATATCATGCAAAAATAGAAGTCATACAGTCATTAAATTCAGTTCTGCAAAACCCTACACTATTTCATCAGGGAACAACAATATATAACAGTATATGATTTTTTTTTCCTGAGGGAACTCGGTGAAGAATTTGTATAAAAGCAGTAGATTTTGCCATCACCAAACTCTACTTTCCAAAGAACCGTCTGTATTTCCTAAATCAACAATAATAAAAAAAAAAACAATATATAAAACTGTTTCCTGCGGAAACTATGTGAAACATTAATATAAAACAGTAACCATGCAGTCATCTAACCAAAATCTGCAAAAACACCTACTATATTTTCTGATGGAACAGTAATGAAGAACAGTTTCTTAAATTGTTTCCCGGGGAAACTCAGTTAAAGACTTTTATATAAAGCACTAAGCATGTAGTCATCAAACGTTCTCAAAAGTATATTTGATTTACTGCAGTCACGAAACCCAATTGTGCCAAAGAAAACCTAAAGCAATTAGCCTAACTGCAATGGCTTTGCCATCACAAATTCACACACTTTCCACTCTACCCCCGGCATTCACCCCCATCTTCCTATCAGTGACCTTGCGGTCATAATGCAAAAATAAATCCGTCACAGATATGACCCGTTTTACTGCTATGACTGCATATATAAATATTGTTACAAAATATTTGAAAATGGAATTGTAATTTCAATTTCTGTACCTTTGACCTTTGACCCCCTACAATGGATCCCTGATGTGGGAGCCAATAATTATACCCCTCTCGCAGATGCTTATGGACAACATAACTACAATGTTTTGTGAAATTCTACACAGTGGTTTCCAAACTCTCCACTCCCATACCACCCTCTCTGGTAATCACCCCCACCCCTGATAGTGAGCAAGGGGTAACAATGCAAAATCCGTGACATATAAGATCCGCCTTCCTGCTATTACTCCTTATGTAAAGTTTTGTCATTGTAATTAGAATTTGTGGATATCTGACCCCCTCCCAGGGACCCCAGGAGCAGGAGCCGAGAAAGACGTCAATCTTGCAAAGAATCACAAGAGGGGTAACATAATTACAAAATTATCCAACAGTTTAGGAGAATATGTAGTAATGGACAGACAGACGAATGGTATCAAATATCCCCAACGAATCTTAACTATGGAGTCATCGAAGCAAAATCCGCAAACACCTACTATATTTTCGGAGAAAACTTTAATGAATAACAGTATATGAAAGTGTTCCCTGAGGGAACTCAGTGCAAACGTAATGTAAATCAGAATCCACGTACTCATATAACTCAACTTTGCTATCCACGACCATATTTTTCAAAGGGAACATCAACACTTGTTGGTTACTTAGTGCCGAGGCGATTGGGGTAAAATGACTTGCTATAGGACGCACCACAGTTGCTGACCCGGGCTGATATGATGGTGGTGATTCGAACCCGCACCCTTTCAGTCGCTAGTCTTTGCACTAACCACTACATAATGTAGTACATAAATAAAATACACATAGTTCCCATAGGACACTAAGTGTAAACTTAGCACTCAACAGTTTATTTAACTCACATCTTCAAAACAATGCAATATTTCCTATGGGAAAAGTAAAGAGCAATAGTACATAAGATGTTTCTTGAGGGAATACTATGACAACTAACTGTAACTTGTTTCATGTATATTTGAAAACTATTTCAGTATTTCATGGGAACAGACATTATTATTGGTTATAAAATATTTCCCGCCGAATCGCAAGAAAACTTAATCAAAAACAAATCTCTTTAATTGTACAAAGATACTTATTAACAAATTTACTCTGGCGCTTACTGATATTGTTATTCAGTTAATTTATGGTAATGTGTTTGTTCAAATTTTAAGAAAAATGTTAATAATATTTCTAAAAATAGCCGCATTTTTATTTTGTCAAGTATATGTATCACCTGTTATAAGATTACATAATTAGGTTAATTGGGTTGTTCAGATTTCTTGACGGAGTGTGTATCCTTTGATTACTGTAGGAAAACCCCAGGTAAAGGGAACAAAATGATAGGGATTTGATTTACGTTCATAAACACACACACACACACACACACACACACACACACACACACACATATATATATATATATATATATATATATATATATATATATATATATATATATATATATATATATATATATATATATATATATATATATATATATAACCAAGGCAGGCCTTTTCGGATAATCATAAATCAAATATTAATAGTAATGGGATATGGGTGTATTTCAGAGCATCATATTAACATAAAAGTTAACAACATTGTGAAATGCCTTAATCCAGGAAATGACTGCTCATTTTGCGATAGATCAAAGAGTATGCACGCTATTGAAGGTGAACTTACATAAATGATTTAATAAAGTTCAGAAATGTGCAAAAGAAATGGGTTCAAATTATCGAAATCTAACACTGTTTTGCATGTACTTTTGCATTTAACATCGAATTCATGATGAACCAAAATTCTATCTTGACGGTTCCTTATCCCTGGCACTTTTTTTTTTTTTTTTTTTTTTTTTTTTTAAACCTTAAACTAATTTATCTTCCACAGATTAAATATCTCGGGGACATATGTCAAAAAGCCCAGGATTTAATACGAGTCGTGGCAAACACAGGTTGGGGCTACATACCAGAAGGACTCGCTCCAGTTATACAGGTCCTTAGTATGATCTAAACTTGACTATGGCTCGACTGTGCACGGATCAGCTTGTAAATCGTACTTGCAGATGCTTGATCTGATACATAATCAAGAACTTCGACTATGTCTGGGTGCATTTAGAACTTCCCCTTCACAAAGCGTCTATGCTGAGGCAAAATAACCATCACTTTACCTCAGACGACCGAAACCGGTTCTTCGGTATACTACCAAATTATCTACTGACCCATGTAATGTTGCATAAGATGTAGTTTTTAGGCCCAAATACAAAACCTGGTAAATTCAAAAACCAGATTTCATTCCACTTTTTTGCATACGAATTTGTCCCCACTAGAGAATGCAAAAATCAATGCTGCAAATAAAAAATTATATGTTTCCAAACTACCACCTTGGTTATCAAAAACGACCCAAAATAGTATTTGATTTTTGCCAATTCAAAAAGTCCTAAGCCAATCCTCTCGATTTTCAGAGTAAATTCAATTAAATCACAACCACTTATCGTGGTCATACAGACAGTTCCAAAAGATGTCGACAAGATTGGAGCTGCCGTTGCAACAGCACAAGCCACCATCTTGAGTCGCTTACGTATAAAGATCCCATCTTTAGCGCAAAAAATTACAGCCATACTATAATCCTTCAATTAAACTGAAATCTCCCAAGAAACAAATTTTATAATTTTTTGAATCCACTTTCACACTGACAGCCTTGCAATACTGTAAATTTGACACCTGTTAATATCAAAATCTTGGCAGAAAAAGTTTTGTCGTACAATCAGGAAAAAGCATTCTGTATTGTTGTTGGCTGCCTAGTCACACTGGCAATAGGGGTAATAAAAGGGCAGATAAAGCAGCCAAAGCTGCCCCGTAGTCACCCGTTTCTGAATAGAAGATTCAACTAGACTTCAACTAATATATAAATCGGCATCTTCTATAAACCTGGCAAAATATATAGAATAAAAACTCTGCTTACAAGTTTCGGAAAATCAAACCCATCATTAGATAGTGGCATCCCTCGTAAAGAACAATTGAGCTGATCGCTTCTAAAATAGATATACCGGCCTCATGCATACCTCCTGAAGGGTGAATGTCGACCAGAGTACATACCCTGACAGTGGAACACATTCTTGTCGAGAGTATCTACTTCCACCCTAAGATACTGGATTTTTTTTATGCGAACTCATTTAAGAGGCTTTATGATGATGTACCACGAGAGAAAATCTTGGACTTTTTAGGGTTTGAAGTTGATATAAAATAAGATTTGGCCATATATTTTTTAAAGAATATTGTGTTTTTACCTATATCTTTTATTTGATATAAACTTTGCAGAATTTTTACATCTTTACCTTTTAGCTTTTCTCCTGTCGTACTACACGTTTATGTTTATTTGAAAGGCTTTATCTATATTTATTAAATTATTTACATTTTAGATTTTACATTTTATACGGAACCATGTAGCCAGTATTGTACTGATGTGCCGTTAAATCCTATACATACATACATACATACATACATACATACATACATACATACATACATACATACATACATACATACATACATACATACATACATACATACATTATTTATGTCAGCTATCCCTTGGATTTAAAAGTAGATAATAGAAAAGACAAAAACGAAAATAAAGGGAAAGAAAACAAATTACATGGGCCCAGCTTAGAGTCTATAATAATAATAATAATAATAATAATAATAATAATAATAATAATAAAAATAATAATGATAATATCAATAATGACCTATATTATATTATGTATCTAATAGTATGCTAGCTATATAGATCCCTGATGGTAATAATAGATGTTGTTTATAATGTTCCTGCTGTTATTTATTTATTTATTTATTTATTATTATTATTATTATTATTATTATTATTATTATTATCGTCGAAATGAATAATGTTCCTGCTGTCATTTATTTATTTATATTTTATTATTATTATTATTATTATTATTATTATTATTATTATTATTATTATTCTTGTTGTTGTTGTTGTTGTCGTCGTCGAAATGAATCAATGTGGACCACATATATTATTATGTCTGAAAATTAACGTAGAATGCGGAATTCTGAGCTTCTTAAGTATATTACCTAAGTTAACTGCAGATTTATCACGTCAACCCGTAAACGTTTACTGGTGCCGGTCACCCAGCTCTGGTCTGTGGCTTTTCTCAGGCTGTCCAATTTTCCCCCCATGATAAAAATCACATTAAACCAACATTGGTGATATCGAGAGTGCGTGGCATATTTGTTAGAACTTATTTGTACGACTGACGTAGCATACAGTTTAAATGTAATATGCAGTATATATTACAAAACTAATATAAATGTAATATGCAGTATATATTACAAAACTAATATAAATGTAATATGCAGTATATATTACAAAACTAATAGAAATGTAATATGCAGTATATATTACAAAACTAATAGAAATGTAATATGCAGTATATATTACAAAACTAATAGAAATGTAATATGCAGTATATATTACAAAACTAATATAAATGTAATATGCAGTATATATTACAAAACTAATATAAATGTAATATGCAGTATATATTACAAAACTAATAGAAATGTAATATGCAGTATATATTACAAAACTAATAGAAATGTAATATGCAGTATATATTACAAAACTAATAGAAATGTAATATGCAGTATATATTACAAAACTAATAGAAATGTAATATGCAGTATATATTACAAAACTAATAGAAATGTAATATGCAGTATATATTACAAAACTAATAGAAATGTAATATGCAGTATATATTACAAAACTAATAGAAATGTAATATGCAGTATATATTACAAAACTAATAGAAATGTAATATGCAGTATATATTACAAAACTAATAGAAATGTAATATGCAGTATATATTACAAAACTAATATAAATGTAATATGCAGTATATATTACAAAACTAATATAAATGTAATATGCAGTATATATTACAAAAGTAATACAAATGTCATTACCTAATAAATAATCTGTGTTTCTTGGGTCCACACTGTCAAACTGTTGTTTGTTCCAAACGTACCTGTGGGGTTTATTCCGCGCACGTTTATCGACACACCATGCCTATAAAACATTCAACCTGCCTTTAATTTTGCTATCTAATTTTGTTTTCAATAAAATATTGAAGAAAAAGAATGCGAACATAAATTAAGGAAAAGATTCAAATAAAAGTAACTGACAAGAAAACAATATAAAATCATTTAACATGTTGTATATAACCCACATGGTTTTTATCACTAAATTTATCGATTGATCGACTTCTAGATTAAAAACTGTAATAAATATAATTTTAGCTGTTTACATTACGTGTGAAAAATAGCGTTTCTTTAGTTTGGTTATATGGCCTTCAAAGTTTCCTGTTCTATGAAAACTATGAATATATATATATATATATATATATATATATATATATATATATATGAGTGTGTGTGTGTGCGCGCGCGCGCGCGCGCGCGCGTGTGTGTGTGTGTGTGTGTGTGTGTGTGTGTGTGTGTGTGTGTGTGTGTGTGTAACGTATAGCAGAGATTTTAAAAATACGAAAGTAAGATCATAAGTAGATAATTAGTTTACTGCCACTCGTGGTCGTAATATTTTTTTCCAACGGGTTGCCAAATTTGGTTGTATTTCCTGATGATGAAGACCGTGATAATAATGATAATGGTGATGACTAAATAATAACATGATGACTAAATATTATTTAAAACTAAGATCCCTGTCTTTGAATGCACTCCGAAATACAGAAACTCTCTCTCTCTCTCTCACACACACACACACACACACACACACACACACACACACACACACACACACACACACACCTTAATGAGATCATGGCCGTCTTTCCTCTGATTCTCGAGGTCTATCTTGCCGGTTTCTGGATCGGTCTGATTGTTTAACATGAAGTAACGTCTCCCTCCACCCAGTAGAACCTGATGTAAAAGATGCACACATGTATGAATCGAAACTTTTGACGCCATTATAGCTGATTTTGTTTCTACAGGTTGAAGAGCTCATGTCAGAGGTCGCCTGCAGCACAACGGTCCCCATTTAGAACGGATTTTGGCCATTATATGTTGATATTAGGCAAACATTAGATACGTTGTGTATACTGTTATGTTTAATGTAAAGGTGAGACCTAATTTCTAACTTATTTGCGTATTTATAATTTCCTCAACGTATTTAATCAATGATATGGTTTTGGTATAAAAGAGGGATTAACTAACTTAAGGTGTGCCATTTTCCCTCTTACTGTGGATGTGAAACAACATCAGAATACATCCTTGATTGGTCAGGTACATGGACGATTGTGTTTGATGGAAATGTCAAATTTCAAACTTCTGCAATTATACCTGATGGGTTGAAAACCGTGTCTTTATTACCCGCTGAGCATCTTGTTTTATCCAGGTCTGCAGTACAGTGACATAACTTTTATTTCGATTTAGGGAATGAGTAGATCAGACTATTGTAACAAGTTATACAGTATTTCATTAATGCATGCAAGTTTATAAACCATACAGAATACAATGACTAATTCTTAAAAGGTAAACATTTCTCCTAATTATTATTCTAGATAACATGATATATGGTTTAATTTACTAATTTAATCTAATTTCCATATATATATATATATATATATATATATATATATATATATATATATATATATATATATAAGTATCTATGAACAGGTGAGGCAAATGTCTTGATCCTGACTGCCCTGTCCATCTGCCCTGACTGCCCTGTCCATCTGTGCACTATCTTGATGACAAGATTCATGTTGGCCAATAGGGATAAAACGATGGAGATATTTACCTACTACTACTACTACTACTACTACTACTACTACTACTACTACTGCTGTTGCTGCTACTACTACTACTACTACTGCTGCTGCTGCTGCTACTACTACTACTACTACTACTACTACTACTATTGCTACTACTACTATACTACTACTACTACTACTACAGCATCAGCAGTAACAGCAGCAACCAATACTATTACAACTGCTGCTACTAAGTCTACTACTATTACTACTATTTCTACGTCTACTATTGCTGCTTTACATAATACCACATATAAGTAAAATCAGAAAATATTACCTGAATATCTGGATTATCATATATCAGTTGGTAAGCGATGTCCTTGCAGCCACCCTCTACTCCCTCCATATCTGCATCCCCCTCCCACTTTCGCGTAGCTGAGTGCGCGTACGATGCGGCTGGGGAGGCATGTGTGATGCGGGCTGTGGTCACTATACCAACTGATTTCCCTGTTTATAAATGTTGACGCCTTAATGTTGCCACCGTTTTGTATTTTAATTATCTCTGTCGACTGAGTTAAACTGTTAAAATCTCACCAATTGATAACTACCGTTGCATTCTTTTCCTCGATGTTCACAAAATTATATATTAGCAAGTTAGAATCTACTGAAAATAGTTTATTTCGGGCGAGCCCATTACATTGTGCAGGAACATTTTAAACAAAAATTGAATGTACTTAGTTTCGAAGAATCCTTAAGAGCAAATTTACTTTCATTCAAGAAAATTTAATATAGTTTACTTATATTTTGAACAAACATATAAATTTGTTACAGAATTGATCAAAATCAGTACTAAAATTGCCTCAAGTATTGCCTTTAAAAATTTCCAATCATTCTTAAAATTGTTGAGAAGAAACATATCTTTCAGAAACATCTTAAAATTATCTTTACAGTTGGATTTTAAGTCGTTCGCTGGGTTAACTGCGTGTACTAATCTTGATAAGAGGAGAGAGAGAGAGATTGATATTCTTGTATTCCGCCATTTTCTGAAGATTTTGAGATAATTTAAAGAACGCGATACAATACATAAAGGCAAGAAAATATGCAATTCAAAACTTATGAAGCTTGTGAATTATTTAAACATCAGGACTGAGCAAAATTACACGTAAATTGATCCCGACACTTGCAATTACATATGCCTTCAAGTATTATATTTGAAATATTTTTATTGTGCAAGGAATTTTGTACAGTCACTTGCTTTGAGTTTCTATCAACTGAGATAATGTTAAATCATTTAATATCAATCATATATATTTGTATTATACTTTTACAATACTACACATCAAAAATAGTTAATATACTACTCGCTTTGCAGTTCAATACAATTATTTATTGCATTATATTCTGTGTAAGCTCTCTAATCAATCGAATATATAATACCCTTTATCTTAATGAAATACTTGGTAGATAGTCTTATTACATTTATCCATGACTCGAGTTCCAATTGTTCTGAAATATTATTTAAACCAGCAGGTAGCATAATCAGTATACTAACATCTAACTGATCACAGAAATCACGGTAAATCTCTGGAGACATATATGTAAATAGATTCTCCATCAAATTGTTTCTGTCGTCCAAGGTTAACGGACTATTCATTGAAATGTGTAAAATACGGTCATCACTTGTTTTCCCACATAGGGGACATATTCCAGCTCTAGCTTTCATTCCTCCAATACGAATTAATGTCGCATACTCCATTTTTCTGCTTGAGTCAATATAGGCAAGTTTCCATAAATGGTGCATTAATCCTGGATGGACTTTAAAAAATCGATCAAATCCCTCACTTGGATTTCTGTTACTCGTTCATGTTTTCTCTCCTCGAATTCCTGAATTCTTGTCCCAATTAAGTTTTTCCATGTTAATTTGTCTAGAAACCTTCCAGCGAAAATAAAGTCGTTGAGATAATCTTCTAAATCATACTTTTTGAGCACAGAATAAATATCGTATATAAAAGAATTATAACTATGGTTGGGGTCAAAAATCAAATTGCCAACAGTCCAGAGGAAAATCTTTTTGGCAGTTAAATTTGCCAATGTTCTACAAATACGACCTAAAAATATAAGTTTTTGCTTATCTATGCGAGCTTCCATTGAAATCATTCTCATGCATGCTGTAGTGGATCCTATCGGCGATCTTTCAGGGAAACCTGTACTCTTCGGGCGAAATATCGCTGTATTTTCTCCAATGTTTCAATGCCCTGATATGTCATATTGAACCAGAGTTCTGAGCCATATAAAGCAGACGGCAATATAACTCTTTCCCAGACTTTCACAGAAAGTACAGGGTTCATTCCATTTGCATTTAATCCAATTGAGTATAGTGAGTTTATTACACGTTTAGCTTTATCACAAAAATAGTCTACACGATCATTAATTTTCATTGACTGTGAAAAAGTAACTCCAGCATATTTAACTTTTTTTTGTTCTAGGAATATCCTGTAATACCAAAATAATTCCATTTGACGAATACACTTCCTTGTTTCCACTGAGTATCATCCAATTACTCTTGCTAGGATTATAGTTCAATTTCCACTTCTGTGCATACTGGTAAGCTGTATTGACAAGTATCTGTAATCCATTCAGAGTAGAACTTAGAAGAGTAGTATCGTCTGCTAAAAGTACGCCAGGTATGTTCATCTGACCCATTGTTAAACCGCAATTAGTCATTATTAATTCATTCAATAGATCATTTATGTACACGAGAAAAAGAGAAGCGGACATTACACGTCCTTAAGCAACTCCCCTTCGTAGCGGAAATGTGTTCGATATATATCCTGTACACGATACACAAGCACTTGACTGTGTGTAGGAATGGGCAATTATTCTCCAAATATTTGCATTAATTCCCAAATATTTTAATTTTTTTAATAGACCGCAATGCCACAGTCTATCGAAAGCCTTTTCGTTATCCAGAAAAATAGCATACACGTTATAGTTATTATTTATATAGTACATTAGACATTCTTGAAGGGTAAATGCAGCAGAGATAGCTCCAGCCTCCTTACGAAATCCAAACTGATATGGATGTGGAAAGTTTATTTTGTCTAAGTACGTTTGAATTCTGGTCATCAATATTTTTTCAAACAATTTTCCCAGACAAGATGTCAATGTTATACCACGATAATTCACCGGATCCTTTTTATCTTTGCCATTTTGTTTGTATAGCGGTAGAATCATCCCACATCTATATACATTAGGTAAATATTCAAACTGGATTATATAATTAAAAAGGGCAGTCAGATGTCTGATTAGATACTTTCTGCCATGCTTTAAATGCTCATTGGACACCGAGTCAATGCCTGGTGACTTTTTAATTTCTAGAGACTTGATATGCTGTAGTACCTCCACCTCTTGGATAGTATCACATTTTATGTTATCAGTCTCTAATTTGCTTTGTTTGTATATCTTCTTGACATTCTCACAGTTATTATATTCCTCATCTGTTGTATCACTTAATTCAGAAAAATACAGTTTCCATAAATTGATACATTCGTTGGGATCATTTGATTCTATTCCACGAAATACAATATTACCATAATCTGATTTATATTTCCTACTTTTCCGTATAACTTTGTAGAATTCATCTATTCCCAGTTCTGCACTCTTTCCTATTTCTTCAAATAAGCACTCTCTATACTTTTTTCTCTAGCCTATGTTTCTTTCAGAATTCTCTTTTTGCGTCCCTGTATTTTCTATTGCGGTTACTGTCTGGTCCTCTATTTTTTTTTCTTTCATCCATTCTCTGCGCTCTTTTCTCATTTTTTTATGTAGCTTATCAAGGCCATTTTTCTTCCAGTATGGTTTCAGATATGATCTGAATTCAGACTTTGGAATATATCTTTCCGAAGCAGTTATTACACTTTTAGTTATTAGTTCATTATACTTCTCTATATCTTCTATTAATTTACACTCAAATGTAAAATTCAAAAATGCGTCAACGTCAGTTTTATACATGCTCACTTCTAATGGATTCGCCAAATTCCATTTAATTTTTGGAAAACCATGTGGCTTTATATTTTCTTTCAACATATCTTTCGCAAGTGCTGTTGTAACTGGTCGGTGATCTGAAATTGAAAAATCAATTCTGTCGTTCACTATGTGTCTTTTTACACCACCTCTGATTTTATCAGGTATCAGTATATAATCTAGTACAGACGTCCTTGACATGTCTTTTTATCTATACGTGAAGTAATGTTCATGGGGTTTTACCACTGAGGTAAGAAGGATGTTTCTCTGTTCTATTCTGTTCCTGAGAGTCAGGTCTCTCCTGGATTGATTTTTACACACAAGATCTGCATTCACGTCTCCTATGATTATGCAGATATTTTCAACAGAATATGTATCATCCACATCAAAAACATTATCACAAAATTGTTCATATTCATCGTCAGTTCTGGTTGTCGAGGAAAAGTAAGTTGGATTCAAAATGATGGGTTCCAATCCTCTCATTATGACTTGCACCGCCATAATATTTGGCAAGTCAGTTTGTAAGGTTCTTACTTTGCATAGTAATGATCGGTAAAATAATGCAACCCCGCCACTACCCCTATAGCATTTTGGTATGTGTTCAGTAGGAATCGCTACTACTTTAAAATCGACATGTAATTTATCTAAGTAAGTTAGATTCTCTGTACCAAGACAATCTTCAGTAATAACAAACATATCTGTGTCGACTCATAATTCAATTAACTTCTGCGTGCTATGCATTACACCGCGTACATTACATGTTGAGATGGTGAGCATAATTAAAATGATGACACAATTACGAGTCCTATGCCGATGTTCATTGGATTGTCACTACGCGTTAAATTTACCATACGTTTCATCTGATGGGTAGTCCTCTCTCCACTTTTTGTTTGATATCCATTTCCTACATTTTATTCCAGCACACCAAAATGTTGGTTTGTTCATCATCAATTCAAAATGTTTTTCCAATACATTTAGTCGTAATGTATATATATATATATATATATATATATATATATATATATATATATATATATATATATATATATATATATATGATCCATTCCAGTGGGGTCGTTCTTTTATAAGGCGGACGAATGTAACCTTCACACCCTTCTCCTTGCAACGGCTTGTAATAGCTGTCCTTACAACATCTATATCCTTTCTTGATTTTACATTTGACAGAAAAATGCGTTTTATTTTGTTTCTTACGACTGGTTCAAAAACATCTGAGTCATGATCCTTTTGATTGGGTCTGGTAATTATAGTCTCAATATGTCTATACACTGTATTTTTCTTCCTGTGTTTCTCCTCGTCGTTCTGAAGCATTCTTTGATCTTCTGGTGATTCGATGAGCGCATTCAGTGCTTTATTCGTGCTATTTTCATTTATTTTATTTTGAGTTCTTTCTTCACATCTTAACATGTTCTGTTGATTTTCATTTTCTTTGCTCGCTCTTGCTTTTTTAGATGTGATTTCTGTTTGCCGTATATGTTCAACATTGGCTGGTGTATTAGTCACATCCTTCCGTGAAAGTGGAGGGAAATCCTGTACTAAAGTTATTGGGGGTCCATTTCTAGTCGAATTTGCTGCAAGAGCTGTAGAAGGCTCTTTGTGTATCTCTTTAGGAAGAGATATTGCATTTTCTTGATCAGTAGTAGATGGATTGAATCTAATCTCCTTGCATGTTGGTAATTCATGATTTCCTTTTAGTTGCAATTCTAAGGTTCTTCCACTTTCTCCGTTAGCTTGATAAAAGCTTGTGTCTTGTACAAATTGTGTCTACCTTTCCCTCAATACAGTTTATCCTTTTCACTATCACATCAAGATGTTGATGTACATGTGTAGCAATTCCTTTTAACTCATTTTCCCGAGTTGCCATAGATGACATATGGATGTACATTCCCTGGTTATCACTCATTAGTTTTTCCTCATTTACTTTAAGTTGCTCTATCTGAGCGTTAGCTTCTTGGAGTTTCTTGGTTTTCTCAATTAAATCTGTTCTCAGTCTCAGTCACTGAATTTCATTCTCTCTTTGTGTGACAATTTCACATATCTGGTTTTCCAACCGGGACATTTTGTCTTCAAACAGTTTATTCATTGTCGCTAGTTGCGCAAATATTATGCTCATTCTATCAACGTTTTCCTCTGTGCTATGTAAAGCATCATCATTAACTAGATATTTCGGGCTTTGCGATATGATGTCTCTGCGCTGAGATGTCAACCGCTGGGATGATTGAAGTTCATTTTTGCGTTTCAGGGCCCATTTTGATATACAGGCTTTCATGTCACTGTAATTGTCTTCTCCTTCAATGAAATGATATATTGTATAAATATCTTCTGACAACTTATCTGCCACTGGAGCACTATTAGATCGAGGTAGACGTTCCACTAATCGACTATCAGGGCAATCATATCTTTTCCGTTTTGCCAGATCAAACAGAGCTTGCCGAGTATCTTCGAGAGCTTTGACATCAAGTGTTGATTTCATTTTTCTTTTGAAGGTACTTTTATTGAGAGTACCAAACTTGTCTCTGATTTGCTCATAAATGCCTTCATTGATTTCTTCTACATCAGGCCCTTGTTCTGCCTGTTGCGTCTGCGAAACAAACAGTGCATCACCTTCGGCATCATAATCATCATCAATAACAGCACCAGTGATATTTTCATTTTTTCTCTCAGTTTCCTTGGGATTCTCCATTTGATTCACATTTAAAACAGGTTTTGAATTTATATTGTCCTCAACTTCATTATGTAACATGTTTTTGGCATCATCAAAGCTATTTTGAGACTTTCTATCAATGTCCGCATCGTCCACAAAATCAGGTTGAGAAAATCATTTTTGTTGTCCTCTCAAGAATAGCTACAAATGTATCCAAAATATCTATATCTTTTGTTAACAGTATAATTTAATTATAATTTCATTTCATTTCAGTCATGTTCCTAACTTATTTCCTGCACTATATTTTTCCGAACACTTCACACTCCATGAATAAGCACGAGCGGATTATACATTACAATTTCCAAGAGAGTCCATATTAAGTCAGTCACTCGGCCCAGATATGCAGACACTTTACTTTACTTCACTTTACAACAACGTAAACCATGACTCAAGTAATGCTCATGTATATCTGCACGAACAAAACACGCATGTATAACGATCCGAGCAAGCGAAAACACTGTATCAAATGTCCAATATTAAGGAAAGTTACTACATAAATTTATAATATTCATTTCGTAAACTGAAATGTGATGATCATAGGATCAGAAGAGACAAGTCATTATCAAACTACACGTTGCATACTTTGATATTGCTATACAAGACCGGGACCTAAATTTCCCACACCTGCCATTGCCGCCATCTTGAGCCTTTTTTTAAGAGGAGAGAGAGAGAGAGAGAGACAGAGCGACAGACAGATTGATTAATATCTTACCCACAGCTTTAGACCAGTCTAGGATAGATGTCACTTCCCTGCCTTTCTGGGCTTTGCAATCCTTCTCTGGCACATTCGGACCTACACCGATAGTTCTGAAGTTAGTTTTGACCCCACATAAATACGCCGTGGCAGTCGCCGCTGAATCGGGCGTTTGTCGGTCAACATTGTAGGTCTGCGCAATATGAGAAAGCATAGACACTAATATTAATGATAAGGGATATAAGATTTTATCGCATAACAGTAGGGGTATGAAATGTCGTACTCAGGTGGTATTCACAGCACACGAAATACATGGATTATATTAGGAACTGACTCCATTACACACACAGACACTCGCACACACACGCACGCACACACACACACACATATATATATATATATATATATATATATATATATATATATATATATATATATAACCCTTGAGAGCCATACGGGAGATTAACATGAAGAGGGATTATAAGGCCATACGGGAAATTTATAGAGCCATACGGAAGATTAACATGGACATGGATTATGGAGCCACACGGGAAATTTATAGAGCCGTACGGGAACTGAACATGGAGATGACACTTGAGGGTCAAAAGTGCTTATAGGGTCAAAAGTGTTTATGGGGACAGAAGTATTTATGGGGTAGAAGTGGTTATGGGGTAGAAGTGTTTATAGGACAGAAGTATTTTATACTGACAGAATATACACATAGACAAAGAAACAAACAAACAAACAAACATAGAAACACAATTGGCAATTTTTATTATTTGTTCTTTTCTGAGAGATGTGGATGGCCCTGAAAAGGGCCGTTTGTTTTTACCTTTTCTTCCCTGACCACCATTTCTTCAGGAGGACTAGGAGGTGAAACGTTTTCTTCTTAGGTGGAGCAGGGATCCAGTCGGGATGACCTAATCTCCTGAACTTTTCCTGGATCTTCATCCAGTTCTCGTTCAGGCGCTGAAAATTCCTTTCCCTCTTCTCCTTCTCCTTTACCATTCTTTCCTTGGCCGAGGTAGATTTTGATCTTGGTCACTTCTGTCATCACTTGTCTGACAAGAGTCTTGGCTGTGAGCAGGACAGCCTCTTCCCGTCTCACACTACTGAGAAGTGGATATAGCCAAAAGTCTTGCTGCACATTTTCTAGGAAGTACTTCACCTCTTCCATCAAGTCCAAGGCTTCTTTTAACAACCCTAATCGACAGGGTGTAACAATAGAGTCTGTCGTTAATTTCATGGCTTCCTCCTCCATGACTTCTTGGACAAGATCCTTGGCTGTTTTCAGGGTTGTTACTTCCTTATTCACACAGAGTGGGGGAGTGGGATAACGCCAATAACACTATCTTTTCAAGGAGATACTCCACTCCCACCATCCAATCTCAAGCTTCCTGTAAAGTTTCCACTGTAGACATTCTTAGTCAAGTCTACGATAAATGGCTCGAATGGTGAACGCGTCGCTTTATATGCTGGAAGCGTTAACGTGAAAGAAAACATACCCCCCCCCCCCAAAAAAAAAAAAAAAAAAACCTATGACACAAAAAAACTCATCAAGTGCGCGAACCTGAGAGAAACACTTTTTCAAATAATTTTTTTTACATAGGAAGGGTAAGTGAGTGTTTATAGACACACTCTATACAAGCATACAGCAAACATACAAATTTTTAGAAGGGAAAGGGATTTTATTTTTAGTGGGAAAAAGACAAAGACAGACACAAACATTCACCCAACACAAACATTTTAGGTAAAATACGATTTCTGTTCTTGGCAGTTTGGGGTGGCTGTGAAAAGGGCCTTTTTTTTAAGTTCACCTAGAAATGCCCCCACCTCAAAGGTCTGGCCCCACAAGCAGCACATTGTTCACTCCACCGTTCTCCACGCCAGAGATTGATGGAGATAGGAAAGGCAGAATGGTTTTGGGTGGCTTCACTGTCCCAATCCTCATTTGCAGGGACAGTGAATGTCTGCCTTCTCCTCCTATACACCTTTTGTGCTTGTTGATGCTGTTATGGAGGTTGCTGTGGTTGTGACTGTGGCCTCTGCTGAGGCTGTGGCTGTGGTCTCTGCTACTGTGGTTGTGGCGCCGGTGTCCTCACCATAAGCTTCACAGCACAGCTGGGGAGCATCATCAGATGAGGCCGCACCAGATTCTTCTCATCTACTTCTTCCTTCTTTTTCTGGTACTCTGCCTCTTCCTCAAACGTGATGAGGACTAGTTCGTCCATCAAACGACGAAAATACTCCAGGTGAACTTGAATTTCTAGAAGTTTTTCCGTCCTACGCCTGCTTATTTTTTTGGCTGTTGACAAGCCAACGGGGGTAGCCCGACTGATGATGATCTTTGAATTAAAGACGTGTGCGGTCATTCGACCATGTACGTCTATTTACCCTCAGTGCGTGCGAAGCACGCACTGGTGGATTGAAATGTGTACTGAGTACACTTATTTATTTTCGTCCAGAGAGTTACCGGGCTGCAACACACTAGACGTTTTAATGCGTAAAAGGGACGCTATTTTCACACCCCTCCATCGCTACATGGTTTCCCCACTATGGCGGTTCATTGAAGAAGCGATATAGGAGGGTGCGTATAGTTAATTTATCCTGTTCATAGGAATATGACCACAATGTTTACAGGATTGCTTTATTCTGAGTTGAGTTTGTCCGGAGGAGACAAAGGCGGAAAGGATGGCTGGCTGCGCCACGGCGTCCCAGGAGGCTCCGGCTGGTCCAGGGTTATTTAAATATTTTAGATATTTTTGGCCGAAAAAGAAACTGTTGATGTATCTAGTACTTTATTATTGTATTCTTGAATATTTTGAAATTTAGCTTTGTACCATGAGGCTGTAAATATGGGTTAGTGATGATAGCAACGGGGTCATCTAGTTGAGATTTATAATTTACACTGAGATTGTATTGATTGTCAACTGAGCGTTGCCACCTTGTGCGGCTAGGCTTGATAGTCTGGGATTTAGGACTTCCTTATAGTTGCTAGTTAATTTGATCGGGTTTTAGTTTCTTAAGACTTGGTTGAAATACCTATGTACTTTAGAGACGATTAAAATTTGGTAACCGCTTTGTGCAGTTTGGCCTGATGGTCTGGATTTGGTACCACCTTATTTTAAGTAATTTATATGGGTCAGTATATTTTAACTATATCCCTAAGTTAGATTCTCCAATTTGATGCCACCTTGTGCGGCTGGGCCTGATGGTCAGGGTTTATGACCACCTTATAGTATTAATAGTTTTGGGGTTGAAGTTATCTCACTTTAATTGTGATAATGTAATATGTTAGGAGGATTGGTTATTTTATTAATAACAAACAAACAAAACAAAACAAAATAAAACAAAATTATTTTTTTTTTAAAATAAAAATAAAAAAGGAATGCCTGATTTGTTATTAATAATGTTATTAATAGTGTTATGATGTCTATGGTTAATAGTCTAGGTGTTGTATTTGGATTGATTTTGATAACAGTGTGATTTAATTTTTATTTTTTTAACATTTTTGTTGTTGTTGTTATATTTTTTAATAGGTCTACTGGGATGGAATTAGTCGTTGTTGATAATTATATATATATATTTTTTGTTAACAGTATTGTTAGCATGGTATGTGTCAATTGGCGTCTTTATTACTGGTTTTATTATTTATTTTATCAGGGAAATTGAGTTTAAGGTTTGGCTTGCCCCCAAATCATATTCATGGGAGTGGAGATTCTCCATCCCAGGGGGGCTGAGATTGGAATGCCTTTGCGGCGCACCTGGGCCCCTAGTGGTCCCGGCCAGGCCAATCCCCTCCTCCCTGGGTAGGGCCCCTCCTCTCCCGCCTCGGGCTTAGGGTTTGCTGTAATATTAGGATCCCTCCCTTCATACATGCCCGAAGGGAAGTTGAGTTTGATTTTTGGCTTGCCCACAAGTTATATCCATGGAGTGGAGATTCTCCATCCCGGGGGAAGGGGGGCTGAGATTGGATCGCCTTTGCGGCGCACCTGGGCCCCTAGTGGTCCCGGCCTGCCAATCTCCTCCTCTCCGGTAGTGCCCCTCCTATCCTGCCTCCGGCTTGGGGTTTGCCGTAATATTTGGATCATTTCCTTCATGTATGCCCGAAGGGAAGTTGAGTTTGAATTTTGGCTTGCCCCCAAGTCATATCCATGGGAGTGGAGATTCTCCAACCCGGGGGGGGGGGGTCAGATTGGATCGCCTTTGCGGCGCACCTGGGCCCCTTGTGGTCCCGGCCTGCCAATCCCCTCCTCCCCGGTAGTGCCCCTCCTCTTCCGCCTCGGACTTGGGGTATGCCGTAATATTAGAGGATCCTTTCCTTCATACTGAATTATTCTCTATTCTTTGTTGTGTATTGCTTAGCCAAGTTTTGTATATTCTCCAATGTAGAGTGTTAAATTTGTCCCCTTTTTCCAATTTCTGAGACGTACCCCACTATGTTGGCGTACACCGATTTAATGTTGTTATTTCCTTCTTTAAGGAGATCCGGGTATGTGAGTGGGGATTTTAGTTTGGTTTGTTTTTCTTGGAATGTTTTCCTTTCATTATTATAATTGGGGCATATGTTAAAAACATGTTCCAATGTTTCTGGCAGTTTATTCCTGCTAAGTTTAATCCCGACACATACTTTTTGCTAGTATGGTTTTATCAGTTTTAATCCTGTTTATGATTTTATAATCGTAAGGATTTGCCAGGATTGGGTGTTCGATATTTCTACTGATTTTTTTCTGCAGATCGTATAGTCTGCGTCCTTTTTTGGAGTTGTCCCATTCCGACTGCCATTTTTGGTTAATTTTTTTCTTCTGATTGTACTGTAGATTTCATGGACGCTTTAGTCCAGTTCTTGAGTTGTGGGCTCATTTAGTCTGTTTTTTTGGCTTCTTTGTCGGCCCTCTCATTCACAGGGATGTTGATTTGAGAGGGCACCCACATAAATTCCACAGTATGGTGGTTTTGTTCCAGGAGTTTCAGTTTAAAGCAGGTCTCTCGTAGTAGATTCTCTCTGCTGGTAGAGTTTCCTGATTCCAGGGAACGCAGCACACTGAGGGAGTCGCTAACGATCACTGTTTTTTGCTTTTTAGTTTCTTGTATCCATTTGATAACTAGTTTTATGCCCCAGAATTCGGCTGAGTATCTTGAGTAGAGATCAATGGCTGTTATTTTCCCGTTTGTCGGGTTGATTCTGGTACCCGTTCCATCATTTAGAATTACTAAATTTGAAGTAGAGGTCCACTTCTCAATATTCGCCCCCCGCCTATCCAATTGATTTTCTCTCCATTGTTCACTGTGAGCATTGAAATCCCCACATATGATAATATTATCCCCTAGATTTTTAATGATTGCTTGAAGGGTTGCTATTTCGGTATACTGGTCCCCGCCTGGATCGTAGATGTTTACTATAATTAGGGGAGAGTTACCCGTATTTATCTTTATTATTTAGTGTTCAAGCGCAGTGTTATCGTTTATAGTTGGCAGAGTGCTTCCAACAGACTCGCTCGAGATAGCGTCGGTAACATAGGTTGCTAGGCCTCCCCCTTTTTTCCCTGGGGTCTTTGTTTACAATAGTTAGTTACAAAAAAACATGGATTTTTGGTAGAGTTGTTGTTTTCTCGCTCAAGAGGGTCTCCTGCAAGCACACCACATCTGGTTTATTGTTTTCTTTTAGAATCCTAACTGATAATTCTACGGCATTTTGCCTAATGCCTCTGCAATTCCATTACCATATAGTAATTGCTGTTTTTTTTATTCATGTTTGTTGTTATATATTTACTTTTTTTTTAAATTAGTTGTTTGGTTTTTCCTATGTTAGCTTTTTATTTCCTAGTTATCCCCATTATGCTCTGGCTTGAATTCTTAGTCTGTTAGTAATGGCGGAAATTTTGTTACATAGATTGTCAACTGAGATTTCTTTACTTTTGTTTAGGTTTAATGCCTCGTTGATGATTTCTTTAATTAGGATAAGCACCTGTTCTATAGAGATGTTTGCTACATTTCCGCCTTTTCTTGAGCTATTTTCGGGGATTGGTTTAGGGTTAACCTTGGTTTTTTCTCCCTGTGTTCCCGATTTATGTGGGGCTTGCGTTGTTTGTGCCCGTTGGAAATTATTGTTGTTTAAGACGTTCGTGACATGTTTTTTTCTTTATAGATGAGGTAAGTATCTCTTCTTTACCGTGGTGGATATGAATTTTGGTTTTATCTGAATTTATATTGACGGTTGCTGATTGGAGTAAGGACGGACTCCTTTCAGATTCCTTGCTGCATATTTTTCTGCTGTTGGCCTCTTGGCTAGAGGTGTGTTTGTTGTTAGGTACTTCTGGATGTTGTGTTTTATTGGGTATGGCTAACGTTTCGGCAACTAGATAAGTAACTTCGTTGTGCGACATGTATTCGGCGATTTTTTCCCCTAATAGCGGCAGGGCAGTATATTGAGTTGGGCCTATGTGGAAGTCTTCTGTTTGCGCATTTTGTTACTGATGGGTACCTCCACATTTGTCGCATCTTCTTTTTGATCTACACTTTGTAGAGAAATGGCCCCATCTTTGGCAGTTTGTGCAGAACCGCGGTTTGTTCTGGTATTTCTCCAGCTGGTATCGTACTCCGTGCGGCGCGAGTTTGACCAATTTTGAAGAGTCGGGGTTTGCTTTTTTAAGTGTAGCAGAACTACGGTTGATTTATTTCCCTTTTTATTTTTGAACCTTATTGCCTGATCTATTTCGTGACCTTGACTTCTTAGTTGTTGGGTGATGGTATTGGGGTCCATGGCTAGGTTTACTTTAACTATTTTCTTGTATGAGGGTGAGAGTTCTACTTTTTTCTTTCCTTGTTGGGTGGGTTTCATTGCCTTATGCCTGGTGATTATTACTCGGTATGGCCCTATTTTCGTGACTTCCAGGCATTTTTCTAATTGTTTGCTGGTATTTCATTTGATTGTTGAGTAATTTTGTCTAATTTGGGCAACTCCCGTGATGTTTCAGTAGCTCATTTGTGATACTTTGTATGCTACTTTTGTTTATGTTTATGTCTGAGCTCTTAATGAAAGCGGTCAGATCTTTTGAGTGGTATGGTTTTAAGTGTTTTACCTGGTAATTTTCATTTCTGTTTTGATTAGATGGTATGCCATTTATATTGTTTTTGTTTCCACTTTTGATTGTTGTGTTTCCCTTTGTAATTTTAGGGTTTTTGTAATTTGCTTTTCCCTTTAATGGTCCCTTTCCCTTCCCTTGTATTGGAATGAGTTTTACTGGTTTTGGAGTGTAAGGTGAGTCGGCAATGAGAATCTCTTCCGCTGTTAAATCTAAATTGTTTTTTGATGGTCCAGCTACTTGGCTGTTATGTATCGTAACTTTTCTAGTTTTTGGTTGAATTTGCTGTGCGGATTTTGTTTTTAGAGTTTTTGGTTTCTGCTTCAAGGCTTCAGAGTAGGTTTTAGATTCCCCCCCCCCCCCATTACTCCCTTCATCCGATATGTTTACTGTTTGATTTGTAGGGGTTGAGGTCCCAGAATTTCCATTTTTCCCTTCCTCCTGATTTCTCCCAGTATTAGGTGGGGTGGGTGTCACATTTTTCTCCGGTGTTTTCCTCATACTTTCCTGGTTGTTAGTGTGGTTGGTGGTGGCAATTTCTATTTGGACACTTGATTTTTGCTTAATAGATGAGGAGAAAGGGATCGGTATCGGATCAATGTCATTTAAGCCGACATAGCTGTTTCCCTCACTGTGTGTGCTTTTAAATTCTATATCTCGTTCTGGAGAGACTGGCCCTGAAAAAGCAATTGCTGGGGACGCTATTGCGGGTGTTGGTACCCTGTTTGGGGTTATCCCAATTTTGTTCGGCTCAATAGCCGATAGATCCAGTGCATTTGTCGTCTTTTGGTCTGGGGTGAAGTTTAGTTTATTTTCCCTAGTTTTTCGTAATTTAAAGGTTCCTATGTAATTTGGAGGAGCTGAGGCCCCCCTTATATCTGTGTGTGTAAGTTTCTCGGAATTTGTTGTATTTGAATTCATTTTAAGTTGTTATTTGACAGGTTGTTAACAGGTTTATATATATATATATATATATATATATATATATATATATATATATATATATATATATATATATATATATATATATATATATAAGTAAATATAAATATATATATTTTAAAAGAAAAAAGTTCTTCTTGTTGTTGCTTTTTTTTTTTTTTTTTGAAAATAATTTTTTTTTTATATATATATTATTTTTTGTTTGTACCTTAAAAATAGTATGCTTACCCACAGTTAGTAAAGATTGTAAAATTTGTTTGAATAATATATGAGTTAGAGTGAGATAACTACCGGTAGCTATATATGGTTATAATTTCTTTAAGTTTATTTTCCCGAGTAATCGAATACAAGAATACCTTAATCTATCACAAGATCAGACTTCCGGACCAAGCAAGAAATCAGTCCTAGTACACCTGATTGGAATCAGGCTCCAGTGATTTGTGTAGCAGAAAATCCTGCGATCTCTCTGAGCTTGACGATACACAGGAATTCCGCCCAGGCAGTTGCTAGTATGAGACCTAGCGCCTGTTTAAAAGCGTGACAGAAAATCTCGCAACAGACAAGAGCCCAACCTATCAGATAGGGATTTAAATTAGTGAGCCAAAATAATAATCAAATAATGAGTAGGAGAGACTGAATTTCTCTTACTCCTTTTAATTTTCTAACAAAATAAAAACAACCAGAATTTTTGGTTGTTATTGTTGTTGTTTTGATTTTTTTTTCTTTTTCCCTATGAATTGAATTACTTGCTACCGATCGTTTATATTTTCCTAGTGGTTAGTACTGGTTGGTTATGGTATTGTATATAGTATGAGACTACAGGCCTTTTGAATATCAATGGGTTGTTAGTTGAAGGTCAGTAAAACAATGGTGAGAATAAAATAGTGGTAAAACGATTTTCCCTAAATCAGCCAAATGGTACAAAGTTAAAAAGTCCCGTAGGCTTAAATCTAATATTATTACCTTACCCTATCAATTTAAATTTTCCAATACTATTGTAAGTTGGTTTCCTATGACTGGCTGGCCGGCTGAAGATGGTTAGAATGGCTGGAACGGCTGGCAGGATAATGGCGGGAACAGGTTACGTTGAAGGTGGTTAAAAGATTTGAAGACTAACGGTGCCTGCGCGCGCGCGCGCGCGCGTGTGTGTGTGTGTGTGTGTGTGTGTGTGTGTGTGTGTGTGTGTGTGTGATGAAATGATCCAGAAGATACATACACTCGTGACAAAAATACTGTGGGAACCCAAAAACATATTTAAAAAGAAGTTTATGACCAGTGCATAAAAGCGTCTCTACTAGTGTATTAATTTTCGTCCGACTGGGAACGCATGTATTGGGGAAAAGCGATGCCCTTATGGCTGCGAGAATAACGCCGAAAAGGAGATATGCAATCAGCTCAGTTAACGCTTTTTTAATATAAAGGACGAACAATTATGCATTCAAAAAAAGTTTGCTGTGTACAGGACAGTCCTCTTTGCAAAAGAAATGATTTAGAAAAGAAAGAGGAAACCAACCCGAAAAGCATTTTTCATCAAGTAGGACCCAGGAAATATGTCTTTCAAAACAAATGTGAATAAAAGATACTTACATTTCCACAATTCTTTCATAAACCTAGAACAATTTTTATGGTTTAACAGAATATGCACTGTTATGAACATAAAGAAAAAGATGTCTCGATTGGGAAGTCTCACCTTTGCTAGACCAAGGTTTGGGAATTCTTCAAATGATAGAACGGTTTCTTCTCCCGGCTGCCCATTCAGCTGTCCCTTGTAAATCCGGGCAGCCGTTACTGTGGCAACGCCCATGCCGTCTCCAAGGAACATGATTACGTTTTTTGCCACATTAGTTATGTCCTTTTTTCCTAGAACTCGCTTCAGCTCTTCTTTCGCCTTTGCTTTCCAAAACTCTGGATCTTTGGTTTTGAAGAGAGTTTCCATGAACTTATGAGTATTAGCATGACTCAAATGGAAGAGGAGGAAGAAGTAGAGAGAAAGATGGGGAAGAAAGAAAAGGAAAGAAGAGAATAGGCATAGGAAGTAGAGAAAAGTCGAGAAGATACAGGAGGAGGGAGAAAAAGAGAAGTGGCGTGATAACGAGTAATATTTATCCTATTCACATTAAAACCTTTAATAAAGTATACAGGCATACTTAAAAAAATTTGAAACGTGTATAAAGAATATTACTTATTATATTGCTCTCTCTCTCTCTCTCTCTCTCTCTCTCATTTAGTGTTGTCTCTGGATCCTATATGAGTAAGCTTGAAAACATTGACAGAATTTTTAAATACGACTAAATAATATTATCATACAGATTAGAGAATTTTTTATACGTACTCATACGGAGTTTCGAACCCGGGTCCGCTGGTAACGGCACCCATTGCCTTACCTATAAGCACCAATCCCTATACCGTCTCGACCATGCACACACCACCAAAAAATGATGCTACAAAGTCGCTGGTATCGGCATTCGTGCTTAGCAGACACACCCACATGTCGACCCAATGATTAATTTTCATCCAAGTACATAGTCACTCCAGATTCCTATGACATAAATCAAGGTATATATAGGTTATTATAGAGAATTGCAAATATACACCAAACATCCCTGGATCTTACAGGACCCGGGTTCGAATCTCCGTACAGTACGAATTAAAAATTCTCTAACCTCTATGATAATATTTTTTATTCGTATTTTAAAAACGTTGATAAATCCTTACCTTTCTCTTCCGTGGGAATTTTCGGTAGAGCAAATGTGTTGTGGTTCAAGAATAGTAAGCCATAGCATAATAAACAGGCGATGTTGGACATTTTCCTAAAGAAATAATGCAGATTCAATTAATATCTAGCATGGATTGATTGGTATAGGACAGCAATGATTTACGAAGTAATGTAATATTCGTACATATACAACTGAGAATAAAATGTACTTGATGCAATTTGAGTTACGTGTCTTTCCTTTCGTGTCAGATGTCATGACATCTTCAGCAAAGAAGAAGTAATGAATTATTTAAAATAGCTTTTGATTTATTGATTGATTGATTGATTGATGATGATGATGATGATGATGATGATGATGATGATGATGATGATGACGACGATGATGATAATAAACTATACCTGAGTTTTTTATTAGCCTATGGTAAAGCACTTAGATAAAGGAGTGGTCAACAACGTATGATGTTCATTTTTGTTTTAAACCATCATGCATTCGTTGAAATTCTTGTTAAACAACAATGGATTTATTAAAATAACCTTTGACAACTGGACTGTCTTCATGTGAGAAACAATCAATCATTTAATATCGTGTGTGTGCGTGTGTATATGTGTCTGTGTGCGTGTGTCTATGCGTGTGTGTGCATGCGTGTGCGCGTGTGCGTGTGTGTGTGTACTAAGTTTGGTGACATGCGCAGTGGATGCCAATACAGATCGGAATTTTTTCAAAATCTTAAGCATTATCCATAATTCAACGACGTTATTACCGGTGGTAATCAATCAGAGGTCCTTATTATCTCCATATGAGTGACATCATGATAAGCAATCAATTAGTGAAACTTTTTACCTTGAACAAATGGAAAATGAATTGCTTTGCTACTCAAAAGAAGCACACACAAAAGAAGAAAATAAAAAGGAAACGGCTTTGTTTGGCAGTTTTATGTTGCTTATTAGCATTTGTTACGTCATTTATAAACAAGAGACATTGCCTAACAAACCAGCAGTACAAAGTACATCTGTAAAAAGAAGAAAGTAAATCTATCGAGCCTACAGTATGTAAAGTTTACATCATAACAAATAGCACTTCCCCGAAATGTTGCAATTTTTTACTCATGCGTCATCAAACAAAATCATTAGAACAATTGTGTGATGTGTGTGATAGCGATATCATCATAGGTGTCTATAAACAAGTGTTTGATAGCGATATCATCATAGGTGTCTATAAACAAGTGTTTGATAGCGATATCATTATATGTGCCTATAAACAATTGTGTGATAGCGATATCATCATATGTGTCTATAAACAAGTGTTTGATAGCGATATCATCATAGGTGTCTATAAATAAGTGTTTGATAGCGATATCATCATAGGTGTCTATAAACAAGTGTTTGATAGCGATATCATTATATGTATCTATAAACAAGTGTTTGATAGCGATATCATCATATGTGTCTATAAAGAAGTGTTTGATAGCGATATCATCATATGTGTCTATAAACAAGTGTTTGACAGCGATATCATCATATGTGTCTATAAACAAGTGTTTGACAGCGATATCATCATATGTGTCTATAAACAAGTGTTTGATAGCGATATCATTATATGTATCTATAAACAAGTGTTTGATAGCGATATCATCATATGTGTCTATAAACAAGTGTTTGACAGCGATATCATCATATGTGTCTATAAACAATTGTGTGATAGCGATATCATCATATGTATCTATAAACAAGTGTTTGACAGCGATATCATAATATGTGTCTATAAACAAGTGTTTAATAGCGATATCATTATATATGTCTATAAACAAGTGTTTGATAGGGATATCGTCATATGTATCTATAAACAAGTGTTTGACAGCGATATCATCATATGTGTCTATAAACAAGTGTTTGATGGCGATATCATTATATATGCCTATCAACAAGTGTTTGATAGCGATATCATTATATATGTCTATAAACAAGTGTTTGATTAGCGCTATCATCACATGTAGCTATAAACAAGTGTTTGATAACGATATCATATATATGTCTATAAACAAGTGTTTGATTAGCGATATCATCATAGGTGTCTATAAACAAGTGTTTGATAGCGATATCATCATATGTGTCTATAAACAAGTGTTTGATAGCGATATCATTATATGTGTCTATAAACAAGTGTTTGATTAGCGATATCATCATAGGTGTCTATAAACAAGTGTTTGATAGCGATTTCATTATATATATCTATAAACAAGTGTTTGATAGCGATATCATCATATGTGTCTATAAACAAGTGTTTGATAGCGATATCATCATTTGTGTCTATAAACAAGTGTTTGATAGCGATATCATCATAGGTGTCTATAAACAAGAGTTTGATAGCGATATCATCATATGTGTCTATAAACAAGTGTTTGATTAGCGATATCATCATATGTGTCTATAAACAAGTGTTTGATTAGCGATATCATCATATGTGTATATAAACACAGCTAAATACCGTATATACTAGCTTACAAGTTGAGTCCAACTGCAAACTTCACAAACCCAGATCTGCCGTCGCATAATGCGCCGACAGATCTGGGTCTATGCAGTTTGTTAGTAGCAATCAGTAGAAGAAACAGCATAGACCATTATCTAGTTGTGCATTATGCGACGGTAGATCAGGGTCTATGTTGTTTGCAGTTGGACTTATACACGAGTATAATTGGTATTAACACCCATTTATTTATACTCTACGTATTTAAGTTAAATTTTCAATTAGTAAGTTGTTGGTTGTCTGTGATACTTTAAACACAGCAGTTTTCTCACAGCATATATGATGATAATTCTATACCTGCTGTGTGCTTCAATAAGTGTCTTAGACAAAGAAACACCATTTACCATGCATTGTGTGACGCAGGATTAATAGTTAGTAATAGCAGGTTGCATGGAAAACTATTTCGGTTACACGATAGATACAACCTCTAAAGTGTCTACTGAGGAAATCATTAAATTGCTCGTGTCAATCGCTATATGAGATATCGTGATATACTGTTTAATTGTACACGGTTTAATATTGGGTCGAATAGTTCCCTCAACATCGATTATCGTGTTTTTCAGTACCCTTTTGTTTCTGTAACCTTTTCCGCAATAATTTACAACGTTTATTATCTTGCAAAAAGTCCATAATGTATTGTAATTTATATTACATTATTTTAATGTATGAATTTAATTCTTTCGCAGTTTTAATTGTGTTGGATGTTTCTATTATAGCACCTGAAATAATCGTAATTTTGTCCAAATTTGTGCTTATAAAGGACATTTCTTGGTGAAAGTTATTAAGTAAGCCCAAATATGATATGTATTTAGGTACAAATATAGGTCTATTTTTGCATGGTTTTTTTTTTTTTTGTTGTTGGCTGTTTTAGTGCATTATTGCTTTGGTTTCTTTTGGTTTGGTTTTTCATTTTAAAAAATGTAAATGTTGATAATATATTTCAGGACTGATGGAAGTTTTGTTCATGTATTTAGTATAGAATGTGCGAGTTGCCGTTTGGTAAATTGTATGTAGAATAGAAATTTTGAGTTGCTGCCGCACCCGGTGTTATGGTTTGGTAAATTTGTGTAATGACAATAAAATGAAGTAGCAGCTACTCTGGAGAACCGAGTGTACATTGACATAACAAATTAAAAAACAAATAAATAGTGGATAGTCCATAAATTTCATCTTCTCCACTGCTCACGTAGAAATACAAACGTGCTCAGTATGGCCTTATGAAAACTCTTATGAAAACGCTTATGAAAACGTGGCACGATGATGGATTGGTGAGCGTCCATGAACACAAATACAAACAAACGACCAAAGAGAAATTGCATCGTTGAAATAATTAATAAAGTTTATCAAACATATACTTTTCTTTCTAGGAGTAAAACAAAAAGAGTTACAAAAATAAATACATGTGAATAAAATTCACTACCTATCTGGTTCGACGAGGAGCTATTTTCGCATGTATAAAGTAACATATTCTGGCTCATGAAACCTGTTTAAATGTAACATCTTCATAACGTTTGTAATTTGTCCTTCGTTTCTACATTTCGTTTGCCAATTTTTAAATACCACGTTTGTAGTAATTTGCCAACTCTATTTATTTTAGTAAAATTTCGAATAGCACTATAGTAATGGGTGTACTAGAGCAAGTATATAGAGTTAATGCTAGAATTAAACTTTCTCAATATATCATGTGTGTCCCACGGGAAAAAAAGATCGTACTATTTTAAATTCATACCATGGCCATAATTTCCAAATGTATTTCCTTGAGAGTTTTCAAACTATTCCAGGGAAGTATTTACCTCTTCCTCGTTTTTCTTCTTTAAATTTCATAACAACAAAGTCTTAGAAACAACTGAACTTTCCAGGAAAACTCTTGCATACTTTTCCGACTAATGTTATAGTTATGCGAGTAACTGATTAGTCATTAATTTGATTCTTTTGTCTGATACTATTTGAAAAAGGAACATATCTCTGTCTTATATTAAATATTCATTTTTCCGTAATTCAGTATTTTAATTTTTTGAAACCCGAAAATACAATTGTTCAATAATTAATAATAATAATAATAGTCAAAACAACAGTAAAAAGAACTTAAAAAACATGATTACGAAGACGACGATGACGACTACGTCGATGATAATAATGATATGTACTATTATTATTATTATTATTATTATTATTATTATTGTTGCTGTTGAAAAGAAAAGATGATGATTAAATTAACTCTTATCTTAATATTGATTACTTTATTTTCCCTGAAGTTGTCAAAGAGTTTTTATAAAAGCGGTGTTTGCTCAACGTGCCAGGCGAGGGTAATGTTATCTTATTTTTTCATAGCGATCAAACGGTACATTTGTGAATGTTTTCACCCAAAAAATGTCTTTAAACTTTAGCAATATTTTAAAATTGATCTAAAAGTTTCCCTCCTAATTCTCCATAAGTAATTTCTAGAAAGGACTGTAAAGCTACTTTTATTTGTAAAGGGAAGAAAGAAATCAGATTCTGAAGAAGAAAAAAATTGAGTCTTTCAGAATATAAGTATTTAGTGTCGATTGATTATCATTATGATAATTTCAATCATTAAATGATGTAAAATATTTTATTTTGCTTTATTGTAATTGAATTTATTTATTTTTAAACAATTTTTCTACCAGTAACTTTTAAATCTGAAATTTGAAGTTTAAATATCAAATATAAAGATTTCGAGAATATAAGAATAATACTCCAAGAGAATGAGAGTATACTGACATTCTGACGAGTTTAATACTAAGAATTTAGCAAATTTAGCGCTGTCCTTGCAATATTTATTCAGGAATTTTACGGCACAATTATAGTAATAACAAATGTATTTCGTACTTACAAATAATTAAACGATCAGATTAGAGATAATCCGAATGTATGGACCGGCATTTTCTGTGGAGATAACTGTTACCTAATGTTCACTCTTCGGTAAATTTTTTACTTTTACCTTTTTATTCGTTGCGCCTTCAACATCGAAGACCTTTTACTTTCTACACTCATGAAAATTAGTATGTGGATGCATCTCAGAAAGAGTAACTAAATCATACCCAAACTAAATCATTGTCACCTCATATTCACGGTTGAATGACATGTGAACTTTTTTCTGTTCTTTCATTACACCCTCAATATTTTTTTAACTCTATTTTACCTACACTCATGTAAATTAGAACGTTGATGCATCTCAAAAAGATTAATTTTACCATACCAAAATTAAGTCACTGTGAGCGAATTTTAAGCCTGAGTGATATTTTAGCTATTAGTTAGTTACACCTTCAACATCTTGAACCCTATTTCACCTACACTCATAAAAATTGGCATGTGGTTGCATCCCAAGGAGCGTAACATAGTTATACCATAAGTAGACCGTAAGTTAATTTTCACGCTCGAGTAACGTTTACATTTCCAGCCATTTGTTTATTACAGTATCTGTGTCTTTAGCCGTATTATATCTGGACTTATCAAAATTTGGTTCCACCCAACAGTGATGAATCTTTGTATGTTAATCAGTGGCGTAACTTCAAATTGTACCCAACCCCCAGCCCGCAAACATTTAGAGTGGGCCCCCATCAAATTATTGTAAAGCGGGATATTGGACCCCCTCCTTGCGCCCCCAAACACACACACACACACACACATTGCGGGGCGGTAGTTATGCCACTGAACAGTTTGCATTTTGATGAATACTGTAGCACACTACAGTAACATTTCCTTCATCCACATGATGGTTCATTCGTTCGCTTTAAATCATAACCTGTGAGTAATGGGTTCGAATCTTGTCTAGACAATCCTGAGTCGGATGTTGTGGGACATCTCTATGGAAGACAATTGTTGGATCAGTATATGTAGACTTTACAAAATAATTTTTCTTCTCTTCGTCACGTCTTGAGACCAAAGAACGTAAATGTGCTTTAATAATTTATCATCGAAATTATGATTATTTTGTATTGATTATTTCAAACCTACGTACTCCACTACACATGTGCTCTGCGCACTTCCTGTACATCTATTTCCTGCCAGGCTAGACAAATGGAAAGTTTTTAAAAGAACTGACCTGGAAACTGGGTTTAGGTTATTAATGACGAGGAAGAGAATAAGGTTCATCTGAAGAGAAATTATATTTGTGAATAAATGTATTATAGCAAAATTGGAGTTTCTGTGTAATACTTGATCCGAGATTGGGGAACCACGAGTGGGAGGCTACCATTCTGATGTACTCAGTGAGCATCCTTGTATCTTTATTAGTTTATACGTGTTTTTGATACTGTTTTGTTGTTATATACCGATCAAACGATGTGGCCTATGAATCGAATCTGCCTCGCTGATCGATGGTACTGAGACTCACTGCTTGCTCAGTAAGTTTAAGCTCAGACTATCTATCTACATAAGGCCTACCTGTATATAAAGACCACCTGTCTGTAAAGAACAAGTGTAGCTAGTTCTACTGATAGCCCCGAATAAAAATTGATTGAGAGTCACTGAACTGTTCATGGGAAGCGGCTTATTGTAAACTTTTGTGTCCTTCACCATCAAGACCATTGCCCCCTCTCCTATCCATTTCTAAACCGATAATAGTAATAGAAAAACAATCCGACAGGAAAATTTATAATGAAACACACACAAAATCGCAGGGTGCAGTAGTTAAGAAAATACTAATTTCATTTTTCTAATAGTATTATTTACGTGAACAAGTTTATTTTCTCAAGATTGTTTTGCATGCACTAAAAGGAGATCGGCGATGCGATAGCACGCGCCTCATTTCGTGTTATGCTGTACTAAATAAGTTACAACGTATTCTAAATGATACGACAGTTTTTTTTTTACATCATGCTGTTATGCTGGAAGAGAAATGACAAAGAAAGACAAAAGGAAGGAAATATTGCAGCGACTCATTTTATGCATTCAGTTTTCACATTTTTACATCAATGCAAGTGTAATTGAAAATACACAACCTTTTTATAATTTTATGATAAAGAAAGAAAACTATATGAATAGATGAACACATTAAAAAACGATATAATGTAACCTTAAACTTACCTTGTCTCGAGATTTCCAAACTGACCGCTCATAGGTCTATCTCCCATACAGAAAGATTTGATGTGACCACATTCAGTGGAGTTAGATGGAGTCATTCAGCTCGTAATTATCCGGCTTTAAAATTGACCCGGTCATTAATGGTTGTCTGTTGTATTAACTTTGACTAGACCTCTTGGAGTGACTGTACTAACCTCGTTTGAATGATATATGCCTATTGTGCTTAATATTGACTTGTATGTATGTATGTATGTATGTATGTATGTATGTATGTATGTATGTATGTATGTATGTATGTATGTATGACTACGAAGACGACGATGACGACCACGACGATGATAATAATGATAAGTACTTGTATTATTATTATTATTATTATTGTTGTTGTTGTTGTTGAAAAGATGTTTTACTATGTTAAATTGTCACAATTGAAATTGATTTTGCGTCCTTTGCACAATCTCTACCTCTGACAAAAATAAAATAGCGTTGTCTGAGGTGTCATAATGAAACTAATGTAAAATCACAACTAGATGAGATATTTTAGTAAAACCGATGCTAGGTTTCTGTTAGAACGTCATTTTCATCTTAAAAAAGAAACACAAAACACAACCTTCTAAATGACTGAGTAACTGAGTGGACATATGGATATTCAAAGAAAGAACACAGAAAAAGACTTCAAGACAAATTGACGAGCTCGTTTAAAATGTCAGAATTACCACCCAGCAATAGTTAGGTCTATTGAGAAAAATATAAAACAGAAACTAATTTTTTAATGGATCTGCCTAAGATAAAACCTAAGACAGGAGGTAACTATTTAAAAAGGTGTGCTAACATACCATCAAAGTGACCTACATAAAATGTCTGCTAACATACCATCAAAGTGACCCACATAAAATTTCTGCTAAAATACTTTCAAAGTGACCTACATAAAATGTCTGCTAACATACCATCAAAGTGACCTACATAAAATGTCTGCTAACATACCATCAAAATGACCTACATAAAATGTCTGCTAACATACCATCAAAGTGACCTACATAAAATGGCTGGTAACATACCATCAAAGTGACATACATAAAATGTCTGCTAACATACCATCAAAGTGACCTACATAAAATGTCTGCTAACACACTATCAAAGTGACCTACATAAAATGTCTGCTAACATACTATCAAAGTGACCTACATAAAATGTCTGCTAACATACTATCAAAGTGACCTACATAAAATGTTATACACGATAAATGTTCTTCATTACTTTGTTTTGTGTTTTAACTTCCAAATAGTGTATATGTGTATATATATATATATATATATATATATATATATATATATATATATATATATATATATAGAGAGAGAGAGAGAGAGAGAGAGAGAGAGAGAGAGAGAGAGAGAGAGAGAACCAACCGCTGAAGCTTACCACAGTTGCTTTCGTCATTACCGCTCTCACGGTCGGGAAATCCGTCACAAACCTTGTTGACGTCAATCAACATAATTCTTCGAATTTAACACTATGTTCTTCATTACTTTGTTTTGTGTTTTAACTTTCAAATAGTATATATATATATATATATATATATATATATAATATATATATATATATATATATATATATATATATATATGAGAGAGAGAGAGAGATAACCAACCGCTGTAGCATACCATAGTTGCTTTCGTCATTGCCGCTCTCACAGTCGGGAAATCCGTCACAAACCTTGTTGACGTCTATCATCACGCCAGATGTGCAGTTGAATTTTGACGAGTTATTCACGTCTATCAAAAAATAAGCAAAACAAGAATACAAAAATATTGACAATGCATGACATCTCGGGCATTAAAGCTCAATGAGGTCAATCCAATGATCTGCTTTCATTAAAGTCGCACTTAGCAGAACGGAGCATACCTCCACCCAAAACATCGCTTCGTAAATTATCTACTTTCTTTCTTTTTTATTTTGAATGCTACTCAAGGTGATAAATTCTTAAAGTTTTCGACTTTTTTTCTACACTACGTGCCTTACATCAAGCATCACTGATCATCCTACTGTTCAATATAGCCAACAGCGGCACTTTAAAACGGGATTTCTTTGCCTACCAATTTTTTCTAATATTCCAAAAATGAAAATCTTGTAATGAAGTATACCTAGCTTACTAATATTAATCCTATTTTTTTGTTTTTGTAAGAAGTACGAAATTAAATAGTTATGGCCTTAAAAACAGGATTTTTGTCTCGCCTGCTAAAGCAAGTGGTACTTAACTGAATCTTTTTGTCGGGAGCGGCATCACACCCAGTGGCTTCGGGAGGGGGCATTTAAACCCGGGCAACGGCGAGGGGGGCACCTTTGGGGGACTTTTTTATAGTTGCAACCGGGTCGTAGATGTAGGTTGGAGGTTGGCTACTGACATAAAAAAACTGTTCTCGGTGGCAAAATAGGGGCGCCACTAAAGAACATTGCCCCCGGCCGCCTCGGTAGGGGCGACACTAAAGAACATTGCCGCCACTGATCACACCGGGTTAAATTTCAATTGTCTTTATATTTTGTTTACTTTTTGTGCTGCCTTAGACGACCGCTTGTTACTGCTAAGGCATCACAGGCACTTGTTTCTATAAGTAAAAAGGGGAAAATTAATGATAACACTCTCCCCTGCTCCCAATCATTAGTTTTCCCCTTTTTACTGATAGAAACAAGTGCCTGTGTTTAACACACGTTAACTTTGGAACAACGTAGACCTGGATCTGCCGACGCATCAACCACATACAGATCAGTGTCACGTGTTCGCCTTGAATCATCAAAATAAGTAGCTATACGTAAACAATTAGGCACGTGATCACTTATATTGGAGTAAGACAAAAACTTGTAACCAGGCCCGCCAAGAAGGGAGGGAGGGGGGCAATTGCCCAGAGACACTGCAATTTCTAAGGGCCCGCCGTCAACTCAGTTATAACAAATAAATGAATCTTTGCAGTAAATATTAACATTTTTTCTTTGCGAGAGTCTAAGTTACGATAGATTACTACAGATTTTATATGCACAACTGAACACAGGTTTATATTTTAAAAAAATTAAACTAGTTTTGAGGCCCAGGACTGTTCTGCCCTTGGTCCCGGAATTTCTGTAGGCGGGCCTGCTTGTAACCCAGCATTACTACCAGATATGGTATATTTGTCATTAAAGATTCCAATCAACAAAGTCTGGAATAAATTGAAGTTAAGAGAATTTTGGTTTTAATCAGGTCATAGAAAATTCACGCTTCGTCATAAATCTACTCACGAGGTTTTACATCTGGTGGTATTGTGATCTTCTGGGTGACTCCTTGATCTCTTGACCGATCTGCGAAAGTATGGAGTTAAAGATGAGAAAAATAAAATAAGTTTTTTAAATGCAATTTCTATATTATACTTAAAATCAATTCATTGAACTGCTCCCGTATCTGCCCTTGATCTAAAGATAGCATAGGATTGTAGGCAATATCCACGAATTACAAATATTGTTTACTATTTACAATGAATTGTGTAGACAATAACATCCAAGTAAAAGAGCATTACAATATTAAATTGTTGTTCAAGTTAAGTAATATAATTTAGCAATTCAGTAAATACATTTCAGTTAATTTATGCTGCACTGAAAAAGTGTCAAATTCACACCTAATTCATTGTTGGTTTTTTTTTTTTTTTTTTGTTTTTTTGTGTAGTTTTTTTTTGCTCGATTGTTTATTTTTGTAGAAAGCCATTTAATTTGTGGACATTTCTTGAGTGTTTGAAAACAACTGATCCAAATCGAATAAAGCTTTGTGGTTGAGAAAAACTGTTCATTTGTGTCACATATACATAATGATGTTGAATAATAATAATAATAATAAAACAACAAGGAAAATCTTTATAAACGGATTCTGACATAAAACACCAAGTTATGCTACACTTATGAAGAAAAAGAAAAATGTTCTGTAGCCATACAGAAGTTTTCAAATTTGTTTTTTTTTTCTTTTTAATGAATGAGGAGTGAATCGGTGAAAAATTTAACTAGTTGTTGATTAACGCAACGAATGTGATTTTTAAAAAAAAAAACCTGGAATAAAACTGTACGTGGCTAGACACTTAAAAACGAAATAATCTAAAGAACGATATAGAACTCAGATAATGTGCACACGATCTATACTCGCGTATAACTTATACCAACTACAAACTGCATATACCCAGATCTGCCGCCGTATAATGCGCCGGCAGATCTGGGTCTATGCAGTTTGTATGGACTGATCAGTGGAACAAATAACATAGACCCTGATCTGCCGGCTCTTTATGCGACGACAGATCAGGGTCTATGTTGTTTTCATTTGGATCCGAATTATACGCGAGTATAACCGGTACTTTTATTATGACAAAACAATATCGGATGTTTTTCTGTGGTTTGAACTTAAAGGTATTGTCCAACTTTACCTAGCAGCCACTGATGGAAGAGTCAAATACACATCTTCTTCTTTTATCCGGGGTCAACGGTTAGAAGTGTTTTCGCTTAATTTAGTTGCTAGGTGAATCGCTGGTCAGGTAGGTCAAATAATGATTGTTTTCTTTAGATTGACATGTAACCCTAATCATTGAACTGCTCCCGTATCTGCCCTTGATCTAAAGATAGCATAGGATTGTCGGCAATATCCACGAATTACAAATATTGTTTACTATTTACAATGAATTGTGTAGACAATAACATCCAAGTAAAAGAGCATTACAATATAAAATTATTGTTCAAGTTAAGTAATATAATTTAGCAATTCAGTAAATACATTTCAGTTAATTTATGCTGCACTGAAATAGTGGCAGATTGACACCTAATACGTTGTTTGTTTTTTTGTTTTTTTTTGGGGGGGGGGGTTTGGCTCGTTTCTTTTTTTTTTTTTTTGTTGTTGTTGTTGTTGTAGAAAACCATTTAATTTGTGAACATTTCTTGAGTGTTTGATAACAACTGATCCAAATCGAATAAAGCTTTGTGGTTGAGAAAAACTGTTCATTTGTGTCACATATACATACTTATGTTGAATAATAATAATAATAAAACAACAAGGAAAATCTTTATAAACGGATTCTGACATAAACCACCAAGCTATGCTACAATTATGAAGAAAGAAAAATGTTCTGTAGCCATACAGAAGTTTTCAAATTTGTTTTTTTTTTATTTTTATTATTTTTTTTTTTAATGAATAAGGAGTGAATCGGTGAAAAACTTAACTAGTTGTTGATTAACGCAACGAATGTGTTTTTTTTAAAAAAAAAGCCTGGAATAAAACTGTATGTGGCGAGACACTTAAAAAAGAAATAATCTAAAGAACGATATAGAACTCAGATAATGTGCACACGATCTATACTCGCGTATAACTTATACCAACTGCAAACTGCATATACCCAGATCTGCCGCCGTATAATGCGCCGGCAGATCTGGGTCTATGCAGTTGGTATGGACTAATCAGTGGAACAAATAACATAGACCCTGATCTGCCGGCTCTTTATGCGACGACAGAACAGGGTCTATGTTGTTTTCATTTGGATCCGAATTATACGCGAGTATAACTGGTACTTTTATTATGACTTAACAATATCGGATGTTTTTCTGTGGTTTGAATTTAAAGGTATTGTCCAACTTTACCTAGCAGCCACTGATGGAAGAGTCAAATACACATCTTCTTCTTTTATCCGTGGTCAACGGTTAGAAGTGTTTTCGCTTAGTTTAGCTGCTAGGTGAATCGCTGGTCAGGTAGGTCAAATAATGATTGTTTTCTTTAGATTGACATGTAACCCTATTAATTGAACTGCTCCCGTATCTGTCCTTGATCTAAAGATAGCATAGGATTGTCGGCAATTTCCACGAATTAAAAATATTGTTTACTATTTACAATGAATTGTGTAGACAATAACATCCAAGTAAAAGAGCATCACAATGTAAAATTATTGTTCAAGTTAAGTAATATAATTTAGTAATTCAGTAAATACATTTCAGTTAATTTATGCTGCACTGAACTAGTGGCAAATTCACACCTTATACATTGTTTTGGTTTTTTTTTGTTTTTTTGTTTGTTTTCCTCGTTTGTTTGTTTGTTTTTGTAGAAAACCATTTAATTGTGAACATTTCTTGAGTGTTTGAAAACAGCTGATCCAAATCGAATAAAGCCTTGTGGTTGAGAAAAACTGGTCATTTGTGTCACATATACATAATGATGTTGAATAATAATAATAATAATAAAACAACAAGGAAAATCTTTATAAACGGATTCTGACATAAAACACCAAGTTATGCTACACTTATAAAAAAAGGAAAATGTTCTGTAGCCATACAGAAGTTTTCAATTTTTTTTCCTTTTCATTTTTAATAAATACTGAATGAGGAGTGAATCGGTGAAAAACTTAACTAGTTGTTGATTAACGCAACGAATGTGATTTTTTGAAAAAAAGCCTGGAATAAAACTGTATGTGGCGAGACACTTAAAAAAGAAATAATCTTAAGAATGATAGAGAACTCAGATAAGTCGATACCAATTGCAAACTGCATAGACCCAGATATGCCGTCGCATAATGCGCCGGCAGATCTGGGTCTATGCAGTTGGTATGGACTAATCAGTGGAACAAATAACATAGACCCTGATCTGCCCACGCTTTATGCGACGACAGATCAGGGTCTATGTTGTTTTCATTTGGATCCGAATTATACGCGAGTATAACCGGTACTTTTATCATGACAAAACAATATCGGATGTTTTTCTGTGGTTTGAACTTAAAGGTATTGTCCAACTTTACCTAGCAGCCACTGATGGAAGAGTCTAATACATATGTTCGTAGGATCCGTGGTCAACGGTTAGAAGTGTTTTCGCTGAGTTTAGTTGCTAGGTGAATCGCTGGTCAGGTAGGTCAAATAATGAGTGTTTTCTTTAGATTGTCATGCAACCCTATTTATATAAATTGGCTGCTGATTATACTACAGTGCATACAATCATTTGAAATTCAAAGTTAATTCCTGAGTGGAATATGTGTCTTTTATTCGATTTTTCTTTCTATCTATTAGTATATCCAAGAATGGTTCCGGTTTGTAACCAGTTCAGATTTGCCTGCTCTGACTGTTTGACTCGGAGGTCAGCCTCGTTTTGGGTTGACATTAAATTTATTTTTGCTCTGATTTTGATTAAAAAGTTGATAAATTAAAAATTACTGTGCTAGATCTGTTGGTCCATGACCTGAAATTTCTACATTTTCTGTTTCGTTTCTCCCAATCCCCCGGAAAATGAAGTGAAAAAGAAAGTGTTTTTTCAAGCGAAGCTACAGCAATGCCACCACAAAAAGTTGACGAAAACTCGGCACGTTTACACTCGTAATCTACAAAAAGAACCAAGCCTAAAAATTCTTAAACAAGTGAAATTAATTTTTTATAAACATTTCACTTTTATGTGCAATCTAGCACTATATACATAATTTTGACCCCGCTTTGAAATGTGTGAGCCCGATGGTAATTACCTTTTCCGTTCGCCAGTTCATCCGTTCACACTTCTTGTAACAACAAAAGTTCTGCAGCCATTATAGATAACTAGATGCCATTTAGTAGGTGATTTGCCTTTTGCACGTAGATGTGCGTTTTAAAGATTTCGTGTTTGCTTGTCCAATTTTGATGGAGTTAATACCCTTTTTGTATCCATTTAAAATCTCCACTACAGCAGATTCCTGTAACCATCCACGGAATCATTTAACAAATTCTGATGCAATTTTATGTGTCCATTGTCTAATAGACTTTTATGTGCCTTTTATGAGCTTTGTTTCGTCGCCTCTGCTTGTCCTCACGTGGAAATGTTGCTTGCAATCAGTATAGCTCAAGGTTCAAGAACCATTCACCATATTCTGATGGAATGAGGAAAGAACAAAGTTTCTTAGATTCCATATAAAGATAGAAAGTTATCTAGATGTGCCTTTTATGGATGTCGTCTCCTCTACACCATTTTGGACATAGTTATATCCCTTGTCAATCAACTTAATATCTTTACATGAGACGTTGCTTGTAATCAGCATAGCTTAAAGTAGTATTAGAATGAATTTTCTGGACCACTCTCAAAAATCAAAGTAAAAGTCCCTCATATCTGTGGGCTTTTTTGGACCATAGTGAAATTTTAAAATATTTTAATTTGGTAAAACCGAACTGATCCATTATTTAAATGCAAATAAATGTGTTTAGTGGATAACAAGTGGATAGACCTAGATTGGAGTTTGTATGGTAAGATCGGGTTTAAATATGATTGATTAAATACAACAATATTTATGCCAAAAATAAACTGTTTCAAAACGATGTTGTCAAGACCACTGTCAATAAAAAGTTTCAATTAGTCTTTTCCCAAAAAAAGTGTGAGAATTCCAATTTTGGCATTGATTTTGTAATATTTTGAAAATAAAAAGAGAACAAAGGCTAGCAAAAGTTCTACAAATAAAAATTAATGAGTGATGAAAAAAATATTGTAAATGAATAATTCAGTGATAAATGTCACTCATAAGAGTATGAGAATTGTCATTGACTTTTACAAAATGTGATTTGAAAAGAACAAAATAATGAGCATTTACAAATGTGATAATGTTTTCTTCATTATTTGTGTTTGATTCTATGCATGTTAGTCTTTTCTTCAGCATTTTACTATCGCTATCTGAAATATAACTTTTTCGTTTCCACTTATCGATGTTATCTCTTGACAAATTGCTCTTTACAATATTTCGCAATTCACGAAGTAAAATTCCGAATTCATTACCGTAGAAAAATAAATTATATATTGAGGAATGAAAATTTTCTATTTGTGTGACACAGGCAGCGTTCATTCAGGACGAGACTTACCGCTCTGTAACATTATCAAATTTGTAGGTGCTATTGGAGGTGAGACACCGCGATTCGACGACAGCATATCACTGCTCATGCATTTTAATCTTATGGACATGAGACACGATTGTACATTTCCAAAAATGGTTCAAGAATGTAATCCTATCAAGATTGGGCTACATGCGTACCTTATTTACACGTGTTTAACACACGTCAGATTTGGAACAACGTAGATTAGATCTGGATCTGCCGACGCATCAACCACAGACAGGTCAGTGTCATATGTTCGCTTTAAATCATACAAATAAGTAGCTATATAAAAACAATGATGGCACGTGATCACGGACATCTTGCATTGGAGTATGAAAAAAGCTTGTAACCCTACATTACAACAAAATGTGGAATAAATGTTAATTAAGATTCCAACCAACAAAGTCTGGGGTAAAATATCATTAAGGTGGCGCTCTACAGATATGAGAGAGTGACAGGTGTAAGATGAATTGTTTTTCATTTGCAACATGCACAATGGAGATAATGTTGGCACACTTCTATGCTACTTTCATGTACTGTGGCTGAAATTTCTTTACATATTGTACTTGTGGAAAGTGTACATGATCTAAGCACACAGCTGACCAAAATGGCTGCTCCCATGTCCTCGAAAAATCAGCCTGAATTAGTCCAAAGTACACTAACTTTAGCAGTTATTAAAATAGGGAACACCAATTTTGCCAGAGTAAGCAATACCAGCTTCTGAAAGTGCAATGAAAATGTAGAAAAAAGTAAAAAATTTATCGGCTCTTTTTTTTCTTTTCTTTTTTTACAATTTACCTCTGAAATCCAGGAAGTGAAAATGGCCAAGCGGAGTTAGCCGTTTTTTTTTTATAGGTGCACATCTGAAGTAAGGCCAAGCTATATACTCTATATTCCAAATTACACCCATCATCATAAATGGAACTATGCGACAAATAAGCCTCAATAGCTCAGAAACAAGAGAATTCAGCCAAGTCCAACTTACCATTTGTATTGTTCAGTCTGTTGCCGATATCTCACTCAGTAACTTCCCTTTCTTCTCCTTCTACCGACTCTTCACTTGTGTATGGTTCATAGCGGTAAGGTTCAACTCCATTTTCATTACCTTCTTCTTGGCCTTCATCAAAAGAAGAGGACGAATAATCCAATTCTGGTTCATGTTCGCTCTGACTGTCACAAGGAGAAGCCATGTTGCTAGCGAAAGTGGGTTCCTCTTGTGACGTCACAAGCTCGCGCGTGCGTATCGGGTTATTTACAAAAAGTCGCTCCGCTGTTTCCGTAGAGGTCGCATTTGGTGGTATTTAAATGGCCATATCTCCTAATCCAGTGAATGAATGTGCGTCCTGTCTTCGCAGTGTACGTGAAATATCTAACTAATTAAGATTACTGAAAGTAGTATATATCATTCAGGTCTACCTTTAAGGTGGCGCTCTACAGATTTCACGTACTTCTGAGAGAATGCTATGGTTACAAGCGATACAAAATAACTTTAAAATATAGAGGTTGGTGTGCATTTTCATGCGCTACTCTTAGTTTTAAAAAAAAGTATAAAACCTATCTTCAAGTAAGGATCATTACATAAAAAAAGTATAAAACCTATCTTCAAGCAAGGATCATTGTATAAAAAAGTATACAACCTATCTTCAAGTAAGGATCATTACTAGGTCCGCTCATTTGTCAGGGACAGACTAATGAGAATGCGTCAGTCATTCGCGGTATTCAAAATAAGTAGGTTCACTTATACCCATCTCGACTGGGACTACAATTATTAGCGACGTATCAGGTAAATCATCTTCGCTATGATTCTCCATCTGTCTATTTGTCTCTCCTTCCAAAATCCATTCCTATCAAATGCATGTTTTGCAAACACTGATCCATTTGCTAAATCTTTGAGTGAAAACGTGGTGTGAATGATTAAAGTTTTCTAGTTAAAGATATACTTTATACGGGAAAGGGGGATCTGTAAGAAAAAAACATAAATATAGAAAGGATATGCATGTAAAGGAATTTCGTGCCACAAAGATATTTTTTCATCAAGATTATAACAACATATCGACAAATAAATTACCGTTCTCAGCGAAGAATTTAACGAATGGCATCGCTTACTTGGCGAGATCAAAGCAAGCGGCAAAGGTGACCTCGTAATTACCGCTCTCACAAGTTCAACACCTGCCCTGACCTGCACAACGGCGTGTTAGTTTTGCTCCAGTTGAAATATTAAATTAACATTTGTATGGGAACGCGTTAATAGACACATTTTTGGTGGGCAAAGCTATGGTATTTTGATAGGGTAAAATTTTTATTCTAACCTTAAAAAAAATATTAAATTTTTTTTCTTCCATTTGATTACACCTTTTGCTTGAATTTTATTAATTACAAGGATATTATATATATATATATATATATATATATATATATATATATATATATATTCATTATAATTATAATGAATATTGTTTTGAAATACTAAAAGTAAAATCGCTTAATGTAAAGCAAGAAAAAAAGCTTGTATTCAAACTTGAGGAGAAATTTTACACCATATTTGTAATCTCTACATCAGCTGGTAGTTGAAAAATATAAAACTATTTGATTTATTCATTGATATAATTGTGTTTTATTTTTAAAGGAATTAACGTGATTTACTTGTGCTAAGGGTTTTTCGTTGAGGTTTTACAGTGAGACATCGCTGTTTTAATGGGATTGCTAAAGTTGTTGTCTTACTACTGATATTTTTGTAATGAAACAATATATTTTTATGTCAAAAAGACGAGCATCGTATATAAAATCAAACAGTGCACACAGGTGAAGAAGCCGAAGCTTATTTTCGAACTTTTACAGTATTCACTCAAGCACACTCTTCCCATGGCCTAGTTGGTCCCAAATGAAAATGGCGCCGCTCGAACATGCAATATGGCAGTCACGGCAGCCATCTTGACAATCTTGTTACTGCTTCCAAGATGAATGTCCCAACACCAATTTCTTCATTAATATGGCAATCAAATACGTTTAAATTACAACGTACAAAAGTATACATTGAGTGGACTACATTTTTAATAGGTCGCTGTGGTACTGGTTCTGTCGAAGGCTTAAAGAAACTGTTGCACATTACCACAATTTCGTTGAGCATCTTTGCTGCCTGCTGGGAGTATCTATAAAACTGAACAATGGAAGGGACAGCTTCTTGGGTCTAAATGTGGATACATTTTGGTTGCCATTGTTACCTATGGCAATTTTCAATGTTAACTACTAGTACATTTGTTTTATGTCTTTAGCGTAATCAGGTCAGTTGGAAAGAGCAAGCCTTATTAGAACTTAATATGGTGAAACTTCAGTAATTGGATTAAATTTCACAGTTCTCCTTAACGAAAGTTTCTTCAATTTTTTCTTCCTAAAGAAGTTATGTTGTATAATTGCACTGTTATAAAGTATAGCTATTTTGTTCAAATTACGTCGTGAAGTTCCAGCGGACCAAAACTGCCGTGATAGTAAGGTATGTGCATAGTATCAACTCCAAATCGATTGTCTGCCATTTTGCTGTTGTTCATTTTTGAATAAGCTTTATGTATCATATACTACAACACTGTTCCTACATATTGATGGTAGTGATTTTGAAGTGTACATGACTGTATTCACACTAATAGTTTTAAGGTTACAGGTACACAAAACCAAAATTTCTGGATCTACAAAAGAAAGGCAGGATAAAGAAAAACATTTCTAAAATTACTCTGTTACAAGCTAAAATAAGTTTTCTAATTTTGCCTCCATTTTAACCTACACGGTGATTGTGATTATTGATTTGTTTGGTTATTTTGTGATTTAGTGTGTTGTTGGTAAGTTAGTTGCTAAAATCTACAATTTTATTTTCTGTTGAAACACAATGCTGCATAACATAGAAAGTTAGGTTAAATATTTTTCATAGATTTTAATATAATATTGGTAAACATGGATTTAGCAGCGTATCAGTTTTCGCAAATATGAAACATGGCATGTAGATCATGTCATTTGTTTATATATGAAGAACTCACATTTTGCACACACACATACACACAGACACACACACACACACACACACACACACACACACACCGTTGACATTCAAATCGAAATTGCTCCTGCTGGGACCATGTGCAATTTTTAAAGAATTTTTTCTCTTGCCAAAGCAAGGCTAGTTAATTTGTAACTTCATTCTACGGGGAATGGAAACTTCCTGTAGAATTTGTAACCTCATTCTACGGTCGATGGAAACTTCCAGTAAAATTTGAAAGAGACAAATTGGGCTTTGTAGGTTCTACCACACTTTTTCATAAATTAGAGGATCAGAATCACTCCAGAAATAACTTTTGATAAGAGAATTAATATTGCTTTTTTTTTTGGGGGGGGGAGGGGGAGGGTAAGGAGACCACGTTGTTTCGACCATGTCTCAAAGTTCACGATATTCTTGTTTCCAAATGTTTGCGATTATGTCGCAAGACCCTTCAAAGGTCTTTCATTGACATGGTTTCTCAGCAGAGGCTCCGAATATATACTAATGCCGTGCAGTAACGAATTAAGAAGCGAAACGATGTTAAATCTTTAGTTGAAATTTAACCACTCAGAGATTTAGGTATCTGATACAATTGTGAAGAATACAACACGATTGGTCGCATTACTGTGATAACAATGACTATTTTCCTTCTCTTCGACGGGACACAAATTCTATTCGCGCACTTCTTTTCATCATGTAACAAAAAAAAAAAAAAAAGAAAGAAGGAATGAAAAGTAAAGAAAAAATAGAAGGCACCCTTTTCTACGAATGATGAAATAGTTTTACCTATTATTGCCGTTTTCTACAATCCGCCTCAAGTTTGGTCCATACCAGTTCAGTCTAGGATTCTCAGAGGCACACTTGACCCATCGCATGTGATGATGACGTCATCTCCCTCGTTTATGTTGATTTGTCGTAGCTCGGTTTCTATCCCTTGGTACCAGAAGCGGTGATCAAATGGCTTGATTTGACACTTCGGAGTCTCGCACCTATTTCCATTTCTAAGTTGTACACCTAAAGAAAAAAGCTTTTCATCAAAATTTACATCTTATTTCTACTACTTTAATCATATAACGAGTTTTGATAACCTGTATTCTCGAATAAAAATGTTGGGTTCAATTGGTTTTTCGATTAGGAGCGCACGGTCTCAAGGAACCGCAAAACCTGTCAGACGTGAAAAGGTAGAATGTTTTTTCCTTTTCAAACAAAAATCTACAGCACTTTCATCTAACTTAAATAAAAATTACCATTGCTATCTAAACACATGTAACACATATAACACATCTAATACATCTAACACATCCAATACATCTAACACATCTAATACATCTAACACATCTAACACATCTAATACATCTAACACATCTAACACATCTAATACATCTAACACATCTAATACATCTAACACATCTGACACATCTAATACATCTAACACATCTAACACATCTAACACATCTAATACATCTAATACATCTAACAGATCTAATACATCTAACACATCTAACACATCTAATACATCTAACACATCTAACACATCTGACACATCTAATACATCTAACACATCTAATACATCTAACACATCTAACACATCTGACACATCTAACACATCTAAATCATCTAACTTAAATAAAAGTTACCATTGCTATCTAACACATAATCAAATAAGACTAACATTGATATCTAACACATAATCAAATAAGACTAACGTTGATATCTAACACATAATCAAATAAGGCTAACGTTGATATCTAACACATAATCAAATAAGGCTAACGTTGCTATCTAACACATAATCAAATAAGACTAACATTGCTATCTAACACATAATCCAATAAGGCTAAAGTTGATATCTAACACATAATCAAATAAGACTAACGTTGATATCTAACACATAATCAAATAAGACTAACGTTGCTATCTAACACATAATCAAATAAGACTAACGTTGCTATCTAACACATAATCAAATAAGACTAACATTGCTATCTAACACATACTCAAATAAGACTAACGTTGCTATCTAACACATAATCAAATAAGACTAACTTTGCTATCTAACACATACTCAAATAAGACTAACGTTGCTATCTAACACATAATCAAATAAGACTAACGTTGCTATCTAACACATAATCAAATAAGACTAACTTTGCTATCTAACACATACTCAAATAAGGCTAACTTTGCTATCTAACACATCATCCAATAAGACTAACTTTGCTATCTAACACATAATCAAATAAGACTAACATTGATATCTGACACATAATCCAATAAGACTAACTTTGCTATCTAGCACATAATCCAATAAGACTAACATTGCTATCTAACACATAATCCAATAAGACTAACGTTGCTATCTAACACATAATCAAATAAGGCTAACGTTGCTATCTAACACATACTCAAATATGACTAACATTGCTATCTAACACATAATCCAATAAGACTAACGTTGATATCTAACACATAATCAAATAAGACTAACGTTGCTATCTAACACATACTCAAATATGACTAACGTTGCTATCTAACACATAATCCAATAAGGCTAACTTTGCTATCTAACACATAATCAAATAAGGCTAACGTTGATATCTAACACATACTCAAATATGACTAACGTTGATATCTAACACATAATCAAATAAGACTAACGTTGCTATCTAACACATAATCAAATAAGACTAACGTTGCTATCTAACACATAATCAAATAAGACTAACGTTGCTATCTAACACATAATCAAATAAGGCTAACGTTGATATCTAACACATAATCAAATAAGGCTAACGTTGATATCTAACACATAATCAAATAAGACTAACGTTGCTATCTAACACATAATCCAATAAGACTAACGTTGCTATCTAACACATAATCAAATAAGACTAACGTTGCTATCTAACACATAATCAAATAAGGCTAACGTTGATATCTAACACATAATCAAATAAGACTAACGTTGCTATCTAACACATAATCCAATAAGACTAACGTTGCTATCTAACACATAATCAAATAAGGCTAACGTTGCTATCTAACACATAATCAAATAAGGCTAACGTTGATATCTAACACATAATCAAATAAGGCTAACTTTGCTATCTAACACATACTCAAATAAGGCTAACGTTGCTATCTAACACATAATCAAATAAGGCTAACGTTGATATCTAACACATAATGTTAAAATTTTGACGATAATTATGATTAAAACATGACTGTTAATTTAGAAAACCTGATTTCTGGAAATTTTTACATGTAGATAGATAGATTATACATTCTATCCAAATTAAATGTATGGAGACATTTCAGTTGTACAATCTCACATTGTCAGACATAATTTTAAATGATTTATATAAACAAGTTTTATTACACTTCCTTTTAAAAGGTTTTTACTAACTTAATCTGATTGAACAACAAGTTCAGCATTTGGAGTATTTAAGCCCGCTGCCCATGCATTTAACCACAACTTCTTAATGACTGAAAGATAAACTGTGTGTCTAGTAGAAAGAATGAAACAACAGTTTGAGTCTACAATATTTTTATGGTTGGCAAGTGCTTAACATTTTCTAGAGACTAAGCCGTGCAAATCGCAATGATTCGTGGTCCAAAACTCCATTGCCACCTTGAACTTGAAGCGTGAATCTTAACAGGAAGAGAGAAATATTACCTGCATATAGAGATACATATTACCTGCATATAGAGATACATACTACCTGCATATAGAGATACATATTACCTGCATATATAGATACATATTACCTGCATACAGAGATACATATTACCTGCATATAGAGATACATACTACCTGCATATAGAGATACATATTACCTGCATATAGAGATACATATTACCTGCATATGTGCGTGTACGTTGGTGCAACTAAGTAAGTGTATAAGGACTCTTTTGATACAAAATATATATACAAAACTTATACGTGTTTTGTTCGAAAAGAACGAGTTTGATATTGAGTAGGGATACGTCGAGGCCGTCAGATCGAGTTTAATATGGCGTAGTGATACGTCGAGGCCGTCAGACCGAGTTTGATATTGTGTAGGGATACGTCGAGGCCGTCAGACCGAGACGTATTTATATGCCATATCAAACGAGTTCTCTCTCTCTCTCTCTCTCTCTCTCTCTCTCACACACACACACACACACACACAAACACTCGGAACAAACCACCACATATTTCCCCGAACGGAATTCAAAGCAGATTGGCATTTATAAAAGTTCGATTCCATGCAACTAAGAATATCAACAGACGGACGTCAAAGAAAATACCAAAATCGTTCCAACCTGGCTGTGCAATAAAAAAAAAAACACACACACACACACAAAATTTTTTTATTGAACATCCGTATCTTACGCTAGATTAATCATGTAAGATTAATTGTGTATCTAATAATAATTTTTATCATAAGCAACTTCTAGATGGGTCTTTATAACGAAATTTGTATATTACTTACCAAATGTTAGGCCAACTATTAACAAAATGAACTACAATCCAAACATTCTAGTCAAGTTTATCTTGACCATGAGATGAAAATATGAAATCCTAACTGTGAGAAAAAGACAATATGATAAACACTTGAAATTTGTAGGAGTAGAGGCCAAACATTTCAGCTGTCACATGATATATTAGCTTTGCCACCTATCATGTTTCCGCATCTGTTCTGTGGTTTTGTGCGTTTTAGACGATTAATTGATCAAGTAATTGATACTTGACAGCGCAGTGTGAACTGGAAAAAAAACAGACGGTGAAGTTTCGGATAGCAGGGACTGGGACAGAATTCAATATCTGGCAAAGTAACATGCACGAAGATAAAAGATAGCCAAGTAATAAACAAAATTTTCACTGCAAATTAGAAGTGCCGGAAACACCACTAAAACCCAAAGGTTGAAAAGGTTCGCTTGATTTATTAAATGATCACAAAACGTAATTAAAGAAAAAAAAGTTACCACTGGTGATGCGTGGTTTTATACAATAATAAACATGATGTAAGGAATGAACAACTATTCTACACAAATTTCATCTACATTATGATGCCTGCAATCATTTAAAAATAAGGTCTGTCACGTGGTGTGAAAGACATATGACGAGACAAGTTAACCATGTCAAATGATCCGTTCTATCCTTTATCATTAACCATGTCAAATGATACGTTCTATCCTTGATCATTAACCATGTCAAATGATACGTTCTATCCTTGATCATTAACCATGTTAAATGATACGTTATATCCTTGATCATTAACCATGTCAAATGATACGTTCTATCCTTGATCATTAGCCATGTCAAATGTGACGTTTTATCCTTGATCAATCTGTTGACTGCGTTTGTGAAATGCGATTGAACATCTTAGATCGTAGTCCTACTCACACTAACTAATAAAACAAAACAAAAAAAAATTGCAGTAGTTAGATAAAGAGTTATGCCAATTCAGTCAATCAGTACTATTCCTAACACCCACTATTATCTGGTGTGAGATTAATTTGCCTTAGATAACATGGTCAGTTGGTATACCACCTTATCTAAAACTACTCCCATCTGTATTATTTCACTATACGGCAACAAGTGTGTACCAGTCATCTGACATCTCTTTGCTATATGTCCCATCCAGACTATTGAAATAGTCTGGAAAATAAATGGCACAAGTTAAATGCAATAGCTGTGGACAAACGAAAAAATAAGAAAAGAGGAGAAGAAAGGAGACGACCTTCACAAAGGTATCAGAGATGTAAAGAGTGATTACTTAAATGTTAGCCTCTGACTACTTAGATAGAATCATTGATGATTTGACATTTAAATGTAAACGTCAAAGAGAAGTTAAATTCAGATCTTTCTCTGATCATCGGAAAAATAAAGTTTTTATAAATCATGTTAAATTTAATCCAAAGGAGAAATTTAGTAAGGAGCACAAACAAGAAAAACTCAGAGAAGTTAAATATGAAAAAGGCAACTAAACTGGAAAAAGTGCCAAACATTGTGTATGATTTAGTTGATATGACTTTGGAAGCGAATGAGCGGGGCGATAAGCGAACGAAGCGAGCGAAGTGCGACACGAAAGGGTGAAGAGTCAATATGCTACATCCATGCATTTTAAGAGTTGGCAATTATACGAAGGTAGCACTCTTACTGAACGAGATAATGAAAGATTGTGGAATTAGATTCAAACAATTATCAAATACTGCTCCGTATCCTTGTCCAGCAACACAATTTAATGCACCTATTAATCCTAGTATTACAATTGTACCCAGAAGCATGAACATTTACTATACGCAAGATAAATTCTTCACATACAAGACATTAGTTATTTTCAAAGACTACCCTCTTAAATTAACAGTGATTATTCAGTCAGTAGATAGAGAACTCAGTGTGATATGTCCTTTTGGCAGAATCAACTTAATTGGGCTGTATGGTGTGCAATATCTGGATGTGGAATGTGTTATTGATATTTATCCTAAAATACTAGAATTATTAAAGTATGTTTACAGATTTCATATTTACTTTCAAATCAGAAAACATGTATCTGAATATTCAGTACCTTACAGATGATCAATCATTTAGCACAATTAGTAATGCTTTAAACCTAAAACAGTTTAACATCATCTGAAACTACTTTAAAATTCCACCTTATCATGATTGGAGATACCTAAAATGGAAGAATTTAACTGTTTTTAGTAACGCAAAAACCTATTTCAAAAAACAGACAGAGAAATGGATGATGATGAAGCAAGTAGACAGGAAAGATATGAACCAGATACATATTGGAATGGAGGATGATGGATACGCTACAGTCCTGAACAATATCACTCTCAAACAATACCAGAAGGTTTCATAGGTTTGACATACATTTTTCTACAAGATATAGCAACGGACTACCACAAGAAGAAATAGAAAGACTAAATCAAAGTATTAGATCGTATGTAATTGCTATTCTAGGTGCACAAGTTTCTAATGTAGCAAGTATAACTCAGTCTGAAGTTACTATACAAGACGCAGTTAAAAAAAGTGAATATAGACTTTAATGTTGTGTCAGCAAGGTTTCGATTCAAACGAAAACATTATGAGTAAATTTCAATAATATATTACAGAGTCAAAAGTCAAACTGAATCATGCCGTTGGCGGTGATGGTATATTTTTGCTACCAAGTGATATGGTTATGAAAATTGGTAGCATTGTAGGCTACAATAACAATATGTAAAAGTCATCAAATAACCTCACTTTAGGAATTGGTAACATAAATATCGATGTTGCGAGATAATTTATTCCAGAAGCTGATAAAGAAAGTGTAACAATTCGTTAAAAGATAGACAACAGAATAGAAGAACAGAACATGAGTAAGCATTATGCAGAGAAGCAAAACAAAAATAGTAAGCTCATAATTTAAACCAGAATACAGATAACGAAATAAATAAGCAATCGTTCATACCAATGATGGCTGTAGCGAGAGAGAGAGAGAGAGAGAGAGAGAGAGAGAGAGAGAGAGAGAGAGAGAGAGAGAGAGAGAGAGAGAGAGAGAGAGATTATCCGCAGTTTTAGATCAATCTAGGATTGATGTCACTTCTCTGCCTTTCTGGACGATGCAATCTCTTCTTGGCACATTCGGATCTACACGCTGAGAGTAGCATAGTTAGTTTTGACCCCTCACAAATGGCAGTCGCCTAGTCGGGAGTTTGTCACTCAGCATTATATATCTACCCAATATAAGAACACATGACACTAAAATTAATTGATGTAGGATGCATGATTACATGGGATAAGTTTTCTGATATGAAATGTCGTACCCGGGTGCCATTCTCAATTTTTACACGTGTTATAAATCATCAAGACGTTACATTAAAAAAAGAAAGTCTATATCAGAAATATCAGATTTAATATCACCAGAACGAATGCATGGATGATATAAGGGGCTGTCTCCATACAAATATACATATAATAGAAATAGGTAACAAGAATGGACCCAAAGGATATCAAAATTTGTCACAAAAAGAATTGAAATTAAAATAATTTCTAAAGCGTTATCACGACACAGAGCTTTGAAACACCCTTGAATATGCAGCTTTACTAGTGCAGCAGATATGTGAATGAACTGTTGATTTGGTGATACAATCATCAAATTTGGAACACAGCTAGGATATGTCCTAAGAAAGATATTTAGATATAGGTCCTTCGCAGAATTTTCCTGAGACGGAAATAGCAGCCATCGTCCAAGATGGCCACCATTCGTTTGAATGTTGCCCTTAATCTGGTAAACTGGATACACTTGTGGGGATGCAAATTTGATTAGATTGTGCTATTTTAATTATATTTGCATTTATAATAATTGTACAATTTTCATAAAAGATAATATATTTGACATATTTTGTATTATAAAGTTTAAACATATTAAGTGTGATATTCTTGAGCAAAAGCACATTATGCACACAAAATTAAACAGCATATCCAAGAATTACAACTGTATAACATACTATTAAATGCAGTGTTTCTATAACAGACATGTTAGGTTCGAGCACATTCTCCACTACAATGACAAAGTACAGTGTACTGGAGACCTGCCCTAGGGCACCTGCACTGTCCTCTGCAGCCCTTTTTGCAATTGCAGCGCGTGGGTTGCCGACAAACGCTGCTAGCTTCTGAAAGAGTTGTCCAGCATATTTCCTAGTCATATTTGTCATTTTTGGTCCATCCCCACTCACTTGGCGGTAGAAGCTCAGGAACTGCAATCATCATCAGGGACCAGCAGTGACCAGCCAGGTACACAACCCTCTTTGTGTGCTGGATGAGTGCTGCTTTGTCGGGAGAAGGTCATCAGGTGCTCTACCCTTCTGAGTGAAGAGTTCTTTGCGAGTCTGGTTTACACACTACTGGCTGCTGGTACGAGCATACAGCAAGAAAACAAAGCGCTCCAGTGGTCTCCTGTCTTCTATGGACTCTGGTGTAGCACCCAAAGCACATAATGCTCGTGTGACCTCATCGTAGGCTTTCCGTGTGTCCCATGCAGTCTTCTTTCCTTTTCCTCCAAAGTATGACACTGTGTCACACCCAGTAAATGCATGAAACATTGGCAAGGCAACACACCGATCAGGATCCAGTGCTCGGGCCATTTCGTGAGCTGCTAGGAACCGAAAGTTCTTCCCAGTTACAAAGGCAATCCACAGCTAAGGGATGTTGAGGCGCTGGGCTGATGTCACTGCCAAAATTATCACATCCGTGTCAACTGTGCGAATTAACACCTTGGTATGCCTTTGTTTAACAGCATCTTCCACGTGGAAGAGGATTCGTGTATCGGCCTCCTCGTAATTACATGAAAAAAAATCTGACACATCTAGGGGATGAGTACATAGCACGCTAGAGTTATGTGTCCTGATGACTTGTTTTTCGCTGTACATGGCTGCTGCACTGGTTGCCAGGTAAAAGAACAGCCCCGTCTTGTTGTCATCAATTCGAACAAACGCATGCCAGTTTTGGGGGAACTGCAGTGAATGTCTCCACGCGTCTCCGAATCCCCTTCCCCCTCCTGTTTTGTGTATCTGCTTTGAAATTGTCCAGAAAGTACTAATCCCACACAAAATATATATGGCTTGCTAGCTGTATGGATCTGATGTACAGCAGGAACACTTGCGTTGGATAATCACCTAATGTTTTTGCAGGGGCAGGACGTAGCAGCCCCATCAAGGATAATGACTTCAGCAGTGGAATTGGGACCACTTTCTTGTGCAGGGACCAGGTCTTCCAAGCAACCTACCAGATCAGATGTTTTTCTCAGTTCTGAGCTTGTCCATTTGCGATGACGTCGTTGGACATGTCTGGTTGTCGTGCACAAAGAACTCGTCGAGGTCTCCATCTCGTATCTGTGACACAACGTACAACCTGGAGAATAGGGAACATTCATTCTTTAGGGATGATAACTGCAGCTGTGTTCTTGACTTCTTTCCGAGTGGAGGTCGAATGAAGAGGGGGAGGTTGATCCTGTAGATGGGATCAGTAATGGATTGGGTTTTGTTGACAAGGCGCTCTTGGACATAGGCGTCATACTGTTCTTGTCCAAGCGTTTCAGTTTGGCGTATAGTGTTTATGACAGCTGGAACGCCAAGGTCTCTGCTGTCCAGTTACGAATAGGTCAAGACTGCAATCACTGAATGGATTCCCCATTTCTTCTATTACACCCATTAGCTATTTGACATCTTGCTCAAAAGCCATCTGGGCATGTGGCGTCTGCTTATGATGCCGAAGATCTGTCTTCTTTATCTTCTTCATTGAGGCTTCGAACTCTCAAATCACACGAGTGATCTCGTGTCCAGATACCATCCAGCACCTCAGGGCTGCAGTGTTCTCAGTCAGACCCACAGCCCCGCTATCACCTTTCACTGTGGCGTCTGACTATAGTAGAGAATGCACGTGTCGTCTTCTTTACAGTAAAGTTCCCTTTTAAAAACTCAATAAATACATCAGGATGTTTTGCTTCCAGTGTAACCATGTCATTCAGATGTACTGGAATCCATCTAGAATAATTGGTGTGGTCCAAAGCGAAGAATCATGGAACGATCTTGGTTAAAGCTGTCTCCCGACGACGCACAAAACTGTTGAACATCAGCAGCCGCGAGAGTCTGGGAGTTGACTGACGCACTTACGTCGACCTATGCTGTATTATCCGCACTCGATTTCATGAGGACATTAAAGGTCATATAGATGAACCTAATTTGTAGATATAGGTGTATGTAGATAACACTTTTCACGTTTAAGATCAAGAGTTTACCTACTTGTTTGCGGACATGCATGGAAGAATCAAATAACATAAAATATATCTGTATTTGATCAAGAGTTTCGTATCAACTCAAGGACTAAGGCACTCAATAAACGGCTCAATGAATGCGGTAGACTCATCTACATAATTGTTGACCTTGACATCCAGTTGTAGTCGATTAGTACTATGCGAAGCATGGTATATTGTCAGTCACTTAGATTGTTACTTAAATTTTACCCTCTTGTTCTTCTTCCCACGCAGACTAGAACTCATTAACGGGAGTATATGTGCTTCAGCGCATGTTCCAGGGTGTACATTTGAAAACCTTCATATGTTATATACAATTAAAACAGTATGCTCCCTTGCATGGTTAAGTGAGTAGGTACAGAGGAGGGGACGAGACCTTTTGTGTTTCTTACGGTAAGACAGTTCCTGACACGAGAACATTACATAACGTAAAGAACCTTATTCTCATGCTGAGAACTCACGCTATCTCTGAGGCGGGAGTACACGAGAGAAAAGAATGGCGGAATATGCCAAGTGTGTGTTTGTTGTTCAGATTCTGGCCGCTATGTGCTGGGTCAGAGTTAAAGAAGATCTTGTGTATGGCAGAAGGGCATTCCACATAAAGCCAGTTCTTTACAAGAAGGAGTATTTGTAGATGTCTGTTCTAGCGGTTATGGTCTTGTAGGTATTGATTTGCCCGGCTCCGTTATCTGTAGACACAAGGCTATGGGTGATTTTAAAAACCAAAATAAGTCTAACTTTAGCACGTCGTTGTTCTACGAGTTTCCAGTGTTGCGGTTGGAGTATGTTGGTGACAATTCCGGTCTCGCCGCTGTAAAAATTATTTGACGGGTATCTTGCTGATATTTGCTGGACGTGTTCGATCTTGTGGATGAGATTAAGATGGTTGGGATCCCAAATGGTGATTGAACATTCAAAAATTGGTCTTATCAAGGCAGCGTAGAATCTCGCTTTCACCTCCGATCTACAGCTTTGAAGACATCTCTCGATAGTTGTGATAATATCACTGTGGTTTGACCGTGAAAGATTGCGACTGATGGTTTCATCTAAGTATTTACAATTGTCTGCTTCTTGTACAGTATAGTGAAACTTATACTTGAATTTGAGTTGTGTTCATTTCTTTGTCACAAGTAAGGAAAAGCATTTATGAGCATTGGAAGACACCTACTAGGCGTTTGCTCATGATTCATATACCAGAAGGTCGTCTTGAAGTTTCTATTGGAAAGTAGTAGAATTTACTCACGGTGAAGTAAACAAATATTAGAAAATAAAGGAAGATGAAATAAAACTGATTTAGGTAAAATGTTGGCGAATAATAAAAACAATAACAGGCCTAATAATGTTTCCTGTTTTACTCCAGAGTTAAAAGAGCAGGTTGATGATCATAACCAATTAGAAAACTCGTTATCCAGGTAAGGGTGTTACCCTTGTATTGTAGTTATCCAGGTAAAGGTGTTACCCTTGTATTGTAGTTATCCAGGTAAGGTTGTTACCCTTGTATTGTAGTTATCCAGGTAAGGGTGTTGTGGCGTGGGGGTGGTGGTGGTTGTGGTTATCGTTATCTAGAGGATGATCGACCTCTGTGTTATTGCCCGGATCGAGTAAAGAATAATATAAATTGTGAAACTTATAGATGGAATGAATAGAGATCAGAGCAGATATATAGAACAGACTAAAACAAGCCCCCGTATATGAAATATAACAATTTAATCAATTACATAAACAACTGTGGTAATGCATTACATTAGGAAGATACACTTCTTTTTGAAATAAATCATTCACCGAATTTTAAACACAAATATACTTATATAAATAGCCGATCTGTTTAAATGATAGAAGTAATTCATCACAGATTCGAGTGAACAATCGAAGTCATTGCTTTGTACAGCTTCATAACCTGGTTTCCTCCGGTTCACCGTGCTGTTCAACTGGTTCCTTCGCTTTCTTCTCACTCTGACTATCTTTTTGCCTCTGTCGGCCCTCAAACTTTGTGTGGGTAGGTGGATAAGTAGGTATGTAGATACGTAGGTACGAGGATACGTCAGTGGATTACGTCAGTGGAGCTATTTCCCCTTTCAAAATAAACAGAGAAGCAACCTAAATCTTCTGTCAGATATCCTACTGGGAATAGATCATTACTCCACTCTCGTTATGTCAGATATCATCCTATCGGAAGTCAAACAGATACCAAAGGCTATCTGGTCAAGCCAAACACGGCAGGCCATAAACAAACAAACCTAGTTTCATAAGATTAATGTATTTCCTAACGGCTATTTCATCGCTGACTCACATTAACATCACACGAGACATAACAGTTCCGTTCTCGATTATACAAATGAATGAATGAAATTCATTACATGGCTTAACCACGTTAATTTCAGCGAATACACACATTCAAGTCTTTAGCATACATGAAATCTCACTTCATGACTTAACGACGTTAATTTCAGTCGATACGCACTTAAGTTTTTATCATACATGAAATCATCTAAGATCGGTGAATTCACACGGATTCTCATACTCATATCAACTAAAGTAAAGCATGAAATTCTTAGAATACATGATTCCTATAACACTCAAGACAACAAATTCAAACAATCTGTCAAACTTATATATAAGAAGATCATTGTACGAATTCAGATAATGAACTCAAACACAGTTATACTCATATCAAGAAAATTGATCTAAGAATTTATACAAATAAAGTCATGCAAATAAAAGTAAATAAATTCAGGCAAATAATTATATTGGTATCAACGAATTACATGAGATTGATGCAAAAACCTTGTGCTTTCAAGTCTTGCTCGCTTCTACCGCCAGAATTGTGTCCGTCAACTTTCCAGACATCCGGTCCCTTAGATAATTGTTTTACGAGATAATTTCTTGCAAATTGAATCTCGGAGCCAAAAATATCTTCCTCTTGCAGGAGTTTAGACTGACTAAATTTTGCGATGTGGCATATTAAAGCTATGAAATTTCGTGTGGGAAACACGCCCCTTATTTAGCGTAGCCAATAAGGATTAAATATATCTACCGCCTTTTATAAATAGGCGCCAAAATTTGCGGTCATCCTGACCCTCTAGATTTCCAAATAACTGATTCTGGACAATCTCAACTCTGACATTTTCGATACAAAGATTGAGTTAACCTTTTCCCTTCCAGTTTCTCGGACTGTTAAATAAACGAATGCTTAATTAAAAATCGGTTCCTCTCACAACACAGACCTTAAAATCCTCGCAGCATAGCGATTAAATACGCACCCTTTCCTCATAAATCTAATTAATTGTTCTCTGTCCAAGTTAATGTTCTCTTTATAGATCTTCAGAAATTTGCACCCTTACAGGTGTTACCCTTGTATTGTAGTTATCCAGGTAAGGGTGTTACCTTTGTATTGTAGTTATCAAGGTAAGGGTGTTACCCTTGTATTGTAGTTTGAGCAGCAACCTTCTGTGGAAGTACTTTGTTAAAAGCCTTGGAAAAGTATAGGAGTATTACACCTGTCTGTTTGACTTCGGAAGTGTTTCTGGCTTTGTTATGAATGGTAATAGCCAGCGTGTTGCGCGTGATCTGCTCTTAAGGAAACCATGTTGTTAATCTGTGAGTATGCTGTGATTGTCAAGACGATCCAAGACGTTACTATGAATGATGTGCTCCACTGGTTTTGAACATAATGATGTTAAACAGGTCGATAATTGGAAGCCTGACTTTCCTCAATTGTTGCATAGAAGGACACAGTGAAAACCATCTGCCAATCTTCCAGAACCTGGTCATCGTCCTGCTAAATCAGAGCAAGAGCAAGCAGACTTGGATGAACAGTGTCCTTTCCCACTGCCTTATGTGGCTTCTGATCTTTAAGCAGCTAACGGTAACTGATGACATATTGGGGAATGGACTAAATGGGATAGTTCATCTGTCTTTTCAGATGTCTAAACACATTTAACCTGTTTGTTGAGACTCTCTTCTTCGTTAGTAGAGTCACTATATTTATGTAATTTTCAGCTTGTAATGGTGACACTCTTTTTGAGTGTTGTTTGCTGTTCTTGATAAATGATCATAAAGCGTTTTGGTTAATCATTCAGACCTTGTCTCATGATATATAAATGATCAGCCTGTGCCTTTATGATTACCTTCAGAGATGCTGACTTTGATCTATCTTTGGTCTGATTTCGGATGATTGGTCCTCTTGGCTCTTTTAAAAGCGTTGGCTTTACGTTTTGTTACACATTGGATGTTTATATCTATCCATGTACTGGTTGATCTTATTCTTCGTAGCTTATGAGGTACTACTTCATTTATCGTGTAAAGTAAGATGGCTTTGAAAGAGTCCTACTGTGACTGATGTTTAGGAATGTGGTAGAATAAACGTTACCCATAAATGATCCTACAGATTTATTAAGTTTCTCTTAGTCGGCCTTGTCCCAAAATGTGTGGTTCTCGTGAGTGGGTAGACTCTAGGCTTTGTATTAGCATCAACATGAATAATATCACGGTCTGACAGACCTGATCGAGGCTAACATTTGTCAACTACGGATGGTTTGCTATTTGGAAACATATCTAGCGTATTTTTGTTCCCAATTAGAAATTTGTTAAACGCTCAAACGATGGAACAAGCTGCTGCATTTGTCGCTGATGGAGTGTGGTTAACTTGATCCTTTGATAGTTATAAGGTACCAATCTACATATGGAAGATTGAAATCTCATTCAATCCAAAATATAATTGTTTTGCTGATGTGATTTGCATGGAGTTTAATATTATTTAAATATTGCATAGTCTGATGAATATTAAGTGTCATCACTTCTACAAGGTTGTCTGTAGTGCACTATCGACATCCACTGGATTCCACACGGTCTTTCCTGTTGACATCAAATTGGCTTGAAGGAAAGTGTTATGACAAATAGATTGTATCTTTGACCATGATTTAATGCCTAGTATGACATCAGGAACCGAAGAGTCTAGTAAAAGATCAAGTTGAGTCACTTTATTCTTAATTTCTAAAACTTGATGGATGATATACGGATCTTTATTTGATCGGTAAAGTTGTCTTGATTGAACCATACGTCAGGATATAGCACGAGGGTTATTTTGCTGATGTCATACTGCTGGTGTGACTGCTGTCAGATGCAAAACTGCTGGGGACACTGACCTGATTTTGATCTGATGTAATGGATTTATACAAGAATGATGCATGATTTTGGCTATTGCAACCTTTGCAAATTCAGGATAATCATGCATTAGCCAACTTCTCATATGAGTCACTATTTAATGACTTCGTGGAATGAGTTGTTACAGTTGTCGCACATAATTACTTTTTGACTCCATTTGACTGCCTTGTGACAGATTCAACATCGGTTTTTAATTTTATTTTCTTTATTAACTTGGGTACTCAGTAATAGAAGCATGGATAAATAATTCGTGTTATGACAATCAAACTTCATGTTGCATGTTAAAAGACAATGGAAATAATGTACCCTGGTGATCTAGATATATCGAGAAAACCTCGAAACATCGTTATCTGACGTAGATATGTAATAAATGGGGAGGTCTAGCTTGATCTGATAGTTTATACAGTATACAAACAATGATACAGTGACGATTATTGAACGACTCATATTAATCCTGAGTGTTTACATGAAACCGAAAGTTAGCAACCAGATGTTGTCGACAGCTGAGTTCACTTAACCAAGAATGATTTCTAAAGATTCTTTATCAAGAGTAAATATTTAGAAGCTAAACAGCAGAATTGATTCTTGTAAATGGGCGGCAAGGGATGTTTGCATATGATTGGCATATGGCATAAACTGAAATGTACTAATGCAGATTACTTGTACTTGCTACTCTTCCTGTTCGTGTCCATTATTTGTTCAGTGCGTAGCACCTTTGGGAAGTAATTCACTGCAAGCATCAAAACGTCTGTATCGGGGGATTTGATGATAACCCGACCAACCATTTACCTCTTTTGGTCCAAATTCCTGACTTTCATGAAGTGCATGGAGTAACATCTGAGTGTCGGAATCATCTTGATTACTTTCAAGATATGAATGTCATCTACTTTGTCTCCATGTAATACCTTTACCTCTTCTATATCTAAAAAAAACCCTTCTGCAATGTATAATCTTATTTCATGGAAGGACACCTGTTGTTTTAGTGCATTTTCCACGACAAAATTAGATAGAACCTGACCATAGTAACTTTGTTTTATTTGGCATTAAGAAACTTCTTTGTTTGCATGAACATTAAGATTCTTCTATCACTGTGGAACTGCACGACCAGCAATGACCTCACACTCTTGCATCTAAACCCTGTAATGTTTGATCGGTATTCTCCTTCTCTCTCTTTTCCTGAATTGGTATTATCATATCAGTCGAACTTTCACAACGGTTTAAGCAAGGTCAAAACCTTTTAAGAGAATGTTCATGTAGTCACAGCAAGTGTACCGAATGAGGAGAACCTACTTCCATCAGTTGACGGAATTGTAGTTGTATAATTTCTAATGTACACAGACTCAGTTTTGTCAAAATCCTGGACTTCAGCATGTTTGTTCGTCAGATCCTCCAGCTTGTCACTCAGTTCTTCCTATGTTGTTCTTTTTGATTGTACCGTCATCATGAAAGAGAGCAGGGGGGGGGGGGGGGTTGAATTGGATGACTAAGCACTATGTCAACGGTAACATGCCTGCAACAGAACACCAATTCCAGATTGACTTTTACATTTACATTTTTATTTTCCTACCCCATTTCAGATCTTTGTTTTCCCTGTTATGTCCATGCATATGTTCAGACCTACTCTATGGATTGCCTGTTAGAAACTATTTTTTTAAAAATATTTTTATCTTCCTTTTGTTTCTTGGAGCTATATCGATGTGGTTTCAAAGTCAACAAGATTTGGCGCGCTTTCACCGGCACCAGTCTTTATTGGACAGTATTTGGCTTCACTAAACGATCAGTTATATTGTAGTTTATTTTGTTTAAAATGAAACATGGAGTTATACTCTATATGTACGTCTGTTGTTATAGCTGCAGCTAGTCTGACATAGCAAAATTAAAGATAGCTGCCATCGAACGACATGCAGCAAAGAAACATAAAGTAAACAGAAAAATTAGACGATTTGGGGTTTCGGCTATCTAACTATTATATTTTACTTCTGCTACGATTCTACAATCGGTATTGATTGTTATGATTGTGAGTGAGAATTTTATTATCACGTATATACAGATTGTGGGTGAGAATTTTATTATCGAGCATATACAGTTATCACTCACTTATAAAAGCTCTTGAATTATATCTATGAGATATAAGGGCAACGTTAAATATGAACTATCGTTTCATGGGTGAAACAAACTTCATTGATACATTTGAAAGTAACATTTTCCACCATATGTGGAACCAAAAATGGGAACGATAGGCAACCAAATAAGAAGCAAAAGCTCAGATCAGATCTTATAAAAGAAAATACTCCTGAGATAGATTAAACTGACTGACTTGGTACAAAACAATCTGCTACTAGTCCCAGAGAGGCATCCCTCGTGTGGAGGCAGCCGCAGAGATGAAGTGGCATTGAGCCGCTTGAGTGTGGGACGCGCATACTTGACCCATGAATGCCTCTTGAAGCGTGGGCCTCGATTTGGGTGCATACATTGCCAGTATCCACTGAGAGGGGGACACGAAATTGTTTTATGTGTACTTAATTGACAATTCTTTTTGGTGATATGAGGGCAGAAGGTATCGTGGACGTTTTTGAAGACTTCAATTTGTATAACAAGTTTTGATCGTGTATTTTAAGGATTTTATATTTTATACCTTTATCTCTTATTTTAGGTACCTTATAAAGAATGTGAATCTTTACCTGTATCTCTTATTTTATGTATTTATAAAGAACATCCTTACCTGTATCTCTTATCTTATGTACCTTATAAAGAACACCCTTACCTTTATCTCTTATCTTATGTACCTTATAAAGAACACCCTTACCTTTATCTCTTATCTTATGTACCTTATAAAGAACACCCTTACCTTTATCTCTTATCTTATGTACCTTATAAAGAACACCCTTACCTTTATCTCTTATCTTATGTACCTTATAAAGAATGTGAACATCTTTACCTGTATCTCTTATTTTATGTACCTTATAAAGAATGTGAACATCTTTACCTGTATCTCTTATTTTATGTACCTTATAAAGAACATTTTTACCTTTATCTCTTATTGTATGTACCTTATAAAGAACATCTTTACCATTTATCTTTGACTTTATGTTTTAAAGATTTTACTTTTCTTACCTTTATCTTCTAATTTATATTCTTTTAAAGAATGTTAACATCTTTATCTTTTATCTTTTTGGAATATTTTTACCGTTTATTTGGAAGGGTCTATCTGCAGGAATGAAGAAAGTTATGATCAGAATCATTGATATTACATTATAGATGAAGACCTATGAAAATCCAGATGCTAATCAGAGACTCTTGTGATTGACATGGGATTGTTGCTCACTATTTTTGTTTGATTCCATCGCAGATTATCTCTGAGTCAAATATGCTGCTGTAGAATTCGCAGGTACTCTGACACTGTATCGTGTAAAATCAAATTCCATCCGTAGTCATTGGTATTTGTTCTGTATCTTCCCTCCTTTGAAGTGACCCGTCAGTTACACCCTTTGTTATCTTTCTTTTTTCTTGTTTGCTTGCTTAAGTGAAGTTTCATCAATTGTTTTAATATAGATTCAACAAGAGACTTCAAAGACGACTCGACTATGATCGTGGGGGATAAAGACGACTCGACTATGATCGTGGGGGATAAAGACGACTCTACTATGATCGTAGGGGATAAAGAAGAAAATAAAGCAGCAATAAGTACAGTAGATAAATTCAAAACGTTCCAGGACCAATAATTAATCTTTCTAGTCTGAGGTTAGGGAACGAACGGGATGAAAAGTCTTTTGAGTATCTTTAAAAAAAATGTATCAGGTGTTCAAGGTTTGGATACGGCAAAGGGTTTGGATAGGGAAATGGTTTGGATTGGATAGGACCAGTTCTCTTTGTTCTTTACACACAGCTCCTATCAAGAGCTATAACTCGCCACCCTGAGTCCCACCAGCTGTATGCCGACGACACTCAACTGTACAAACCTAGCTGTCCAAATGAAGTCGCTTCCACCATCCAAAAGCGTAGAGAAGTGCATCTCTGATGTTAAGTTATGGATGAGGTGTAATTGGCTACAAATGAACGATGATAAAACTGAAGCCATGCTTGTTAACCCGCAAAGAATTTCTCGAGCCCTATTGTTACCAGAATCAATTAATATCAGTGACACCTCCATTAAATTTAGACAATCACTTAGACATCTAGGTGTTACTTTTGATAACTCCCTCTCACTACACCAGCATGACCTGAACACTTGCAGAGCAGCATACCTGGAGCTGAGACGCATCAACACTATTCGCAACCTTCTCACAGTTGATGCCACAAAAACATGTGTGTGTTCATTAGTACTATGTAGACCTGACTATTGTAACGCTCTTCTTTCTGGTCCGCCACTGTGTCTTCTGCAGAAACTTCAAAAGGTCCAAACACACTGCAGCAAGGATCATTCTTAGAGCATCAAGAACGGATCATACCACCGCACTTCTTCACAAACTCCACTGGCTACCTCTTCGCAGTAGAATCAAGCACAAAATCTCTTCTCTCTGTTATACTTCGTTGACTGCTTCTGGTCAGAAATACCTCTCCGATCTCACCCACGTGTACACTCCTGCTAGAAGCTTGCGCTCAGCATCGGACACTCGTAAACTTAGTATTCCCAAGGTTAAAACTAAGTTATATGGACAACGTTCATTTGCATATCAGGGCCCAGTTACTTGGAATGAATTGCCTCTTGATCTCAGACACAAAGAGACCACGATCACATTCAAGAGTGCTCTCAAGACACGTCTTTTCCATCAGCAAGAATAAATTTGTCATTCAACCACTGGCCATCAGTGTTAGATTGAAGTTTTATTGTAAATTCATGATTCATGTTGTTTTGTGTGTAATAATTCATTTGTCTTTGATATTGTTTGTGAGATATTTTCATGTTTTTTTATGTTTTCTGTATGCAAACTTTTTTTTTTATGCCTTTATGTGTTAACGTTATGCTTAGAGCTTTTTAAAAGAATAAGCGCTCCACTAAGTCATTATTATTATTATTATTATTATTATTATTATTATTATTATTATTATTATTATTATTATAAGGAAAGGGTTTGGATAGGTGAAAGGGATTGGATAGGGGAAATAATCTGGATAGGGGAAAGGCTTTGGATTGGATAGGGAAAGGGTTTGGATAGGGGAAAGGATCTGGATAGGGGAAAGGCTTTGGATTGGATAGGGAAAGGATTTGGATAGGGGAAAGGGTTTGGATAGGGGAAAGGGTCTGGATTGGGTAGGGAAAGGGTCTGGATTGGATAGGGAAAGGGTTTGGATAGGGGAAAGGATCTGGATAGGGGAAAGGGTTTGGATAGGGAAAAGGGTTTGGATAGGGAAAGGGTTTGGATTGGATAGGGAAAGGGTTTGGATAGGGGAAAGAATCTGGATAGGGGAAAGGCTTTGGATAGGGGAAAGGCTTTGGATAGGGAAAGGGTTTGGATAGGGGAAAGGGTCTGGATTGGATAGAGAAAGGGTCTAGATTGGATAGGGAAAGGGTTTGGATAGGGAAAGGATCTGGATAGGGGAAAGGCTTTGGATTGGGGAAAGGCTTTGAATAGGGGAAAGGGTTTGGATAGGGAAAGGGTTTGGATTGGATAGGGGAAAGGGTTTGGATAGGGGAAAGGGCAGCTTGTGAAAATTTAAATGAGGAAAGCTGCATAATAACTTTGTAAATATCACTAAACACCGGGACAAATTAAAACTTAACTTGAATTGGCTATATCTGAATTAACTTATTAGCAAATGTGCCTGCCTGTGTTTTATGAAAGATAAAATGTTCTTCCGTTTTTTGGGGAATGAAAAAAGGGACCGGATTAGAAGAACTATTATTATCAACGAGAAATGCGGGGGAGGGTTAAAAAATGAAGGATATTAAAAGTAAATGAACGGAAAGTAAAGCAGGGTGGTTACCAAAACCTTTATACTATTATTGGCGTAGCAAGAAAATCTGACTCTCCCAATAAAAAATTGTTTGATGGGAATTTTGGACTCCCACTGGGACTGACCCCACCCACCCAACCCCCACCCTCCAGTGGGTTTGCTTAGGCTGTTACTACGCCAATGCCTTTCGATATGTTTACCAAATATTTTGGAGGAATGATATCATATTGGTTAGAAACTTTAAAGGTACTTCAGAATTTCCTGTATCACAAATAATTCCTCTTTTCTCTAGAGAAGTTATCAACAGTTATAATTCGTGTAAAGACAAAGATGAAAGAAATAATGGTATAAATTTATAGAGGGAGCAAATATGGGGAAATTACTTATTTTTATATACATCTAAATCTCCTTTTATACAAATTGGATTTGCTGTTGATTTCAGATTTTTGTATATTTCATAATAGTAAAACTAACAATATTTCAAGAAAGAAGTATAAAGTGCTATATAATATACCTTTGCTTATGAGAAAAGAAAAGAATTATATCTAAACCAAGTGAAATAATTTTAAGATTTTTTTATCACCCCTCACTGCAGATCTAACAAGTTATGATCCAAGAAACAAATCTGATTTCGAAATTCCATATTTTAGATTAGAAAAATCAAGATATCGTTTATTATTTCGACTTTTTCTTTGTGGAACAACCTTCCTGAAAATTAAGGCTTGTCCGATCCTTTTGTGAATTTAGGCGACTTTTAACTTGTGAAACAACACATCAATTATCCCAATACTGTACATATGGTAAGAGGAACAACAAATCAATTACCCCAATACTGTACATATGGTAAGAGGAACAACACATCAATTACCCCAATACTGTACATATGGTAAGAGGAACAACACATCAATTACCCCAATACTGTACATATGGTAAGAGGAACAACACATCAATTACCCCAATACTGTACATATGGTAAAAGGAACAACACATCAATTACCCCAATACTGTACATATGGTAAGAGGAACAACACATTAATTACCCCAATACTGTACATATGGTAAGAGGAACAACACATCAATTACCCCAATACTGTACATATGGTAAGAGGAACAACACATCAATTACCCCAATACTGTACGTATGGTGAGAGGAAACATTTTATCCTTCATACAAGAATTAGAAATAATTGTAGTGCTCTAAACAATGACTTATTTAATAACCATGTACATGTAATTCAATCATCATATAATTGTAGTGCTCTAAACAATGACTTATTTAATAACCATGTACATGTAATTCAATCATCATATAATTGTAGTGCTCTAAACAATTACTTATTTATTAACCATGTACAGGTAATTCAATCATCATATAATTGTAGTGCTCTAAACAATGACTTATTTATTAACCATGTACATGTAATTCAATCAACATATAATTGTAGTGCTCTAAACAATGACTTAACCATGTACATGTAATTCAATCATCATATAATTGTAGTGCTCTAAACAATGACTTATTTATTAACCATATACATGTAATTCAATCATCATCATATAATTGTCGAGAGGCATCTGGAACTGGATCTCATCATTTTTTGAGAGTGCCACAGTTATGGAGATAAACGTAGAATCCTATTTCTAAATCTTAATCACCTACTTTTGCCGGCGACGATTGATCTGCTACTTCAAGATTCATATCAACTATCTTATTTGTAAATTGTAAAGTATTTAAAGCTGTTCAATATTATCTAGGAAACCATACGACTGTCTTGATTTTCTGCATATGTTTATAAATTATTGTTTACAATAGTTATGTAAATACCATTATCTATGTCACGCATATTCATAGGTTTTACTCATGGTCCTCTCTCTCTCTCTCTCTCTCTCTCTCTCTCTCTCTCTCTCTCTCTCTCTCTCTCTCACACACACACACACACACACACACACCATTATGCTAAGTGTTTTTATGTAGAGAAAGGGCTGTACTTACGTTGGAGAACTTGTTGCCCAAACCCAATTGCTTCGTTACTATGGCAATAAAATATGTTTAATAATCTATTTAATAAAGAATTTCACACCGACAAAGGAAAGAATGAATGGTGTAGAATTTATATAAAAAATAACACTGATGAAAGACTTAAAAATGACTGAATTTAATTTCAAATTGTTAAACAATATTATTCCATGTAGATATAATCTATTGAAATGGAAATTGAGTGATACAAAATCGTGTGATGCATGCAAATATACAGAATATATTCACCATTTGCTATCAGCATGTAGTAGGGTACAGAGAATTTGGCAAAATATTAGTAATATAATTGGTCTACACTTAACATGGAAACTTGTAGTGACTGGTTTCGAGTTAGATATCAGTTTTACATATTACATTCGAAACGTCTTGATTATATTTGTTTTGCATTCTTAAGGACTGGGTGATCAGCATGAAAAAGAAAAGAATGTAATAATTTATCTTTAACAAATAGTGTATTCGACGAATTAAAGCTTCGTAGAGAAATATATAAAATTGAAATATGTAACAAAAAGGTTTAACATACTTGATAGAACACGTGAAAAGCTATAACAAGTCTTAAACTGAAAATTAGTCACTTTTTTTGTGGAGGATATACATTTAACAATATACTTAAGAAATTATATACTTGGAGGTATACTGTACATAATTAGTGAGTGGCACAGGCTTACACTGTGTATTGTGTTTGGTTTTAATCAGGAACTTCATTGCCTCATGTTGGCAGTGATCTCCCTTTTTATGGATACTGGTGAAAGGAGGGACAACAGTGTATGCACGTGTATGTGAATTTAGAAAATAATATACTACAATAAACCTATATACATATATAAGTAATATCAATTATAGATTATATTATATCTTTGTAAGTTGTTCGAGGAGGTTGTTAGAGGGATGTCCCCATCTCTTGTTCAATCTATGACGGAAAAAAAAATAAAGGAGTAAAAGAGACTTTAAAGATATCACGTGATCCATTGTTGAAAAGGCCAAAGCCACGATCTCTTGAATGAAGGAGTTTGATAGGAGATTTATTACTAACTAGACAATTAATTTTTAATTTTAAATGGAATTGGTAAAGGGAATGTGCTGATGAGAATTATATTTCAAAGTCAATCATTATATTTTATCGTCATTATATTTTCATGCGTGTTTTGAAACCGACCGATTCGTAACGTACAATATTCGCAAATTTATGATAGGCTACGTTTATAACATCTTGCATTACAATCTTTACCGAAAAATCTTTTCCTGAGTTTAGTTTCCAAACTAAATTAGCAGAAATAATATGTTCATAATAATATTGTTATTTCTTTGCTTCTTTTATCTTTAACGGCACATAAACACATGAAAGGATATATAGTGCTAAGTCAATGGGAATATAATGCCTTGCCCAGAGACTCACAACAGCAGCTGATCTGGGCAGGATTCGAACCCGTGACTTTTGTCTTGCGGGTCCTGGCGGTTCCTCATGATTTATTGTATTTCTCCCCTGTGTTACACTGCGTGCAGTGTCGCAGAGTATCAGAGCGTAGAGTAAGGATATGGTTTCAACAAGGTTAAAGTAAGACTTGAATAAACAAGGAGTGTTAAAGGGTCAAGAGTATTTCACATCCAGGTTTTACTGATTTTATCGCAATCTTCGGTTAAACTAAATGTGATCTTATCTAGAGATGTAAGAATTTGCTTTCCATCAAAACAGGTAAGAGGTTAGATTGAAATTATATAGTAAGTTTCGGCGGCTACTTACTTAGATGTGACAGCAATAATATATACATAAAAGAAATTATGCCGACAAAACCTAAACTATTTTCTTATTTTAAAACAGTAGTCTAATTTTATAAAATCAGATACAAACTAATGGATAATACTTTTACTGGAACGAGTTATATCATTTGTCACTAAAACATATGGCACGGAAGTCTGCATCAGCGGAATAATACGAATCATTGATAGATATGGCTTGTTTTCTCTTTTTGTTTCTTGACATCTTATTGAGTAATATCAACCAGCTCGTGGATATTGAACAGTATAAATATTGGCTTGACCTTGTTTCGGTACAGAAACTGCATAAGAATTCACGAGATAGGAATTTTTGAATAATTTAAATTATGCTTTATCTTGTTCAAGGGTGTAGCCGGGTTTTTTTTAAACAAAAATTAATCTGACGTTGGATTGTTTCTCACAAAATATTGTAGAGACAGTCCATGTTGACATGGATTAAATAATGGATCGTGCTGAAGAATTATCAAAAAGTTTCATTGTAAAAATCAATTTACCGATAAGATTACGGTAACAGATTTGTGATGAATAATGCTTCTTCGTTTTATTTATTTATTTTATTAGAAATGGCTGACACATATATCAAGGTCAAGACGAGATATCCTTTCAATGAGATGGTTTTCCCACACCTTTTAGAAAGTCGGAAGTCTTGAGAATAAAATACACGCAAATGCAACCGTAATCATGGACAAATGGCCACTGGCGACAGATCTGATTGGACGATCGCAATCTGCTGCATATTCCCCGACACAGGATGCGTATGCCATCACGTGAGGTATATAGCTCTGCTCATGCGTACGTTGAAATAAGTGCGCCATTGGTCCACGTGCATAAATGGCGACCTCCTCTGCACCATGGGTCTCATATCTCATGGGTACAGCGGATGGAAAGACGAAATCCTTGTGCGCTGGAAATAGAAAAGCAACCAATGTACTTCAGATGCTTTGCTGGCAATTTCTTATGCCGGAAAATTGTTTCCGTCATCGCTGTTGTCGTCGTCGTCATCAAAAGGGATTAATTTCTTGCGCAATTTAGAAAATAGAAAACTGACGGAATAAATGAATTTTTGTATTAATTCTCAGACAATTCAATGACCGATATTTAGCCAAAAATATGTCGACAAATGGACCTGAGAGGAATTGTAATTTTCAACGAAATGGCGTTGTGGAGCAGATGTCGTTCGACACTGGCCTTTAGTTTCAGAGAAACGTTACCAAGACTATTGTACAATGAAGCATATACGAATCTAAAAATTTGAACCCGGATTGTACAATAATCAATGACGTTGATTACATTCATGGTAAAGCAACTCTGATAATGAAAAATGCGTTGCTTGTTGAAACATTGCTCTTTGCGTGAACCTGAGATAATGAAATTTTGCAATTTGTAAAATGGAAAATTAAAGAGTTTGGAAATACCTATCCTTTCAAACGAAGGAAAAAAACTAAAAGTAAGACAGAAATAAGTGACATATTCACAGTAAATGAATTTTAAATCTTCTAACATTTGTTTTGAAAGAATCCCTCAGAGAAGAAATTTAAATATCCCAAGGCAAGAAGTATACATTTCTCAGTATCCAAGGGGAAGTGCGTGATAAAATATACCATTCTATCCCGTAAGCGTGGAAAATACATTTTATTATTTTCTCAATTTAATAATTTTCAGAAAAGTTTAATTGGTACAACTTACTGGTGTCAACTCCCGTTAGATTCGTGCGGTTGTTGTAGTTGTAGTTGGGGCCGTTACCATAGATAAGAGTCGTGTAGGGCAGGTTATCAACTGGGTCCCACCCCTCATGTACGGGATCCACGAGCCCTGAAAAACGCACATAGTAATGTCAAGCAATGTGAAATATCAGAAATACTGATGCAAGGCGACCATATGAAATTCTGAGACAATCCGCGATTTAAAAATAAGAGAGGCATGACTTAGCTTGCTGAGGCGTAAAAGATTTTACAACATAAATGTCAGCTTTTTTTGCAAGATGAATCTTTTTTCAATATCTTTTGTATATACTTGCTATGGTTTTCATTGTTTTTTTTTTACACTAAAATACAAGCGGCCAAACGTACGTAGTTTTGACTCTATGAAAAATGTATGATAGTTCACCTTGTTTTACACATTTTAGTCCCAGGAAACACAGACCGCATGATAATCATATGAAATAAATAAATCTGACGTCGAATTGAGTTTATTTCAAGTCAAATCATTCCTAAGTTAAAAAGGCAAACTTTTCTAACACTTTCACATGATAAAACAAAACAGTTTATGCGCCAACATAAGCCATGTGCCTTGCAGTGCACCCACGATTTGATGGCAATTTTCGCATAATTGTAGGAGTCTATTTTAAAGAAAAAAAGTCAAAAAGTTATAGCTTATGACGCTCGAATAAAGTTATTGCTGATGACGAAAAAAGTAACTATAATTCGTAACAAGTTTGTTTGTTTGAAGGAGCATTTGATCCTATGTTATCAAACCTGTCTGTCCGTATGTCCGCTTATCGTTATGGTTATCTGTCTTTCTGACTTCTCTCTCATGCATGCATGTATGTATATTGGTATGTCGTTCGAATCTTAATTTGCTTCTGATTCTCCCTGTCCATCTACACGACCACCAGTCTATTTCATTCATTTTGCGATACTATATCGATAAAATCGTGAGCGGGAATTTCTGGTTACGCAGAAGACTGATCGCAAATAGAGACGAAACAGTGAGGTGTCCAATAACAAAGGACACCTCTTTTTACGAATCAAGTTTTAATAGTTCAAAAATGCCATTCAACCCCTGCATCATTTTGCTTCTGCAATCTCTGAAAAAGATATGCTAAAAGCGAAGATTTTGCGCTACTTTTTCTTGTTTAGTAAAGCCATATCTGAACGAATATGCCAAAGAATGAGCAACTGTTATCCCAAATAGTATATAATTCATAATGCCTATGATCCTTGAAATATAAAGGTGTCACATGTTGATCCTTGAAATATAAAGGTGTCACATGTTGATCCTTGAAATATAAAGGTGTCACATGCTGATCATTGAAGTATAAAGGTGTCACATGTTGATCATTGAAATATATAGGTGTCACATGCTGATCATTGAAGTATAAAGGTGTCACATGCTGATCATTGAAATATAAAGGTGTCACATGCTGATCATTGAAATATAAAGGTGTCACATGCTGATCATTAAAATATAAAGGTGTCACATGCTGATCATTGAAGTATAAAGGTGTCACATGTTGATCATTGAAATATAGAGGTGTCACATGCTGACCATTTAAATATAAAGGTGTCAGTTGCTGTCAAGGACTTATGACAAGACAATTTGACAATGTCAAATGACAGGTTCTAACCTTCATCAATTTGTTGACCGGGTTTTTGAAATGTAATTTAACTTCTTGTGTCATAGGCCTACTCACACTAACTTATAATGCAAATAAAAGTAACGTAACAATAATAGTATCTGTATATTTTCAATGTATAAATTAATTTATATTTTTCTAATTCGTTTTTTAATTAGTTGCCGACATTTTTATGACTTCAATCGAGAAAAGTGGATCTTGGGTGGACCTTGGATAACTTACGTATGAAGAAGAATTGATTTATCGCTTACAAAAACTTAGTTATCTTGTGCGTGCATATTTGTTTCGTTTAATCCGTCTTAATAAATATATTGTGCAAAAATAGACATATTGCGGTAATACGATCAATCGGTGTACAATGAGCAGCGGACAAATGCACCTTAGTGCGGTCTCAGCCTTTAACTTACTTGATTTACTCATGAAAGATATCCTGGGCACATGTTAAAGACAAAATTAGGTACATTCCCCATTAACCGATATCAAATGATAAAACAATAAACAATAAAAGAAAAATAATCAGTTTTAAAATGAAATCTTCTAGTATGCAGTAAATAGTATAAAGAGGCAAACAACGTGAGTTCTGTGTGGACTATTCAAAACTGAGAAATACTTTAAATTCTTGTCATCTTATCGGTCTGTTTTAAATTTTTAAATAAGCACTCACATGACTCTAAAAACTAAATAGATGAGTCAAATATCCGTAATTATGTAATAATGACGTAATTATATAATTATGTATTATATAATAATAATTATTATTATGTAATAAAAAACTAATTATTTACGCTGACCTAGTTTCTTCATAAAAGTTAACGTCTATCCCATTCACTTTACTTACGGAATGGCTTTTCACAGAATATCCATAACTTAAACATACCCCGGGCTAGACTTCCGTTTCCGGTAGGTGAAAATATTTTGGTTTACTCTGGTCTTACCTTCAGATTGCATCAAAATTCTCAAATTCCATTACAATAGAATTTCTCAAAATTAATCTTGTAAAATCTTGGGAATAAATTCCAACATGTTGTAGGCAATAAGTATTGAGTATTAAAACAAAAATGTCGGGCTAGATGGATTTTTTCCCTATCAATGTTAAAGGCCTAAACGAATAAAAACCGAGTCAGTCAACTACTCGAGTGAATCGGATAGAGTTTTTCAATTGGCCGAACGCCAAAGATGACAGCACAGCGAAATTTTGGATATGAGAACTCCCAACGACAGCAAGCGATATAAACTGAGAAGTTACTCTTGGGAACTGGAATACACCATGAAATGGGCAGGTGGCTCTGATTTTCTAATATTGGAAAATCGAGCATTTTCTTAATATTAGCAGATAAGTTTCCAATGTAAGAAAATCATTTTCAAGTATTAAAATTTATTTTCTAATATCATAAAATATTTTTTTTATTCCTACAAAATATCGATTTATGTCCACAACTGCTTGATATATAGCTCTTGTCTTTTCGATAGCATAATGAACTGGCTCAAACATTTATCGTCATGGATAACAATTCCTTAGCTTCAGGCTCAACAGGTTCTTCAAAATGTGGCTATTTTCCACACGCTTTTTTCAGGGTATTTGTATCCCTTCTAAACTCTGTTACCAAAGAGTCAAGTAGATAAATCTTTCAGTTTTATGAAATAAATACTTCACCAAATTAAATACGATAATTACAGACCTTGACAACACGAGACCTTAATTATGTTGAGCGGGGAAAAGTTAAAGGTATCATATGTAGCAGACGAGAGCCAAAGTAACGGAAATTGTAGTGTAAGTGGTAGCCATCTTGACAAGTCACATTGGGTAACTTTCTGCAGGTATTATGGGTACGATTGGTATTAGATTCTCCTGTACAAAATATTTTTCACTGATATATCAGGTGAGCTAGTTAAATATAATATGTTACCAGTTTTCCCGCAATGCCTTGAACAAAATTACCCACAATGACTTGCAAAAAAGACCGATTTGTACAGAAAAGTTCCGCGTTTGCCGTTCTGCCACAAATCATGCTTCTAACTGAAATTTAAATTCAGTTACCCGCTAAAAAATAATTAAACACTCGCATTGTTACGGTTTCTAGTTATCATTTTTTCAGAAAACTAGAAGGATGTCCCTAAACAATCATTTTGAGACGGACTTTGGATATTTCATGAAGATTTTTTTTAAAATTCTAATTATAAATCGCACAACCAAACTACAATCAGTTGCGAAAACCAACGCATTGACAATTAATTAACAATATTGAACTGTGCGGAATTTCTATGTGACTGTCTTTTGCACAGGGATCGAACCAACTCCCAAAATGGATCTTAAAGTGGTCACTGTCACCAAACAACACAAATTTGAAAGTGATCTCGACTGAATTACATCCCATTTCATCAGCTTTACAAGTCCCGAAAGATTTACTTATTGGCTAATTATTCGGCTCGAGAAATATTTCCCCAATAGAGAGACCCGAAAATAAAATCGCTGAAAACTATCGAATGTATGAATGCAGATGTTAATACAAACAGATCAGGGCGCTGGGTCATTACAATGTATACTCGCATATTCTATCAGATATATTTTATCTCACGAGAAAGAGTTGAGCTCCTTTAGTAATTTTGTTCAACTCTTGGAGCAATTAATTCTAGTCTCAGTTCAAAGAAAACAAAAGAATATTGATTAAAAGACCAATATATATGTTTTACGAGAGAGGGAGAGGGTGTGGGTGTGATTGTTGATTGTGATCTGCCTGCCCAGATGTTTCTCAGGGACGAACCTTCTTAGACCCGTCCGACTACTAACACCCACCCTCACACACCCAGGCACAAAATTCATACACATACATTACCTAAGATATCGTTTCCTCTATATGGGTAGCCTGCAATACTGAAGACATGAGAGTGATCGGCAGTAACGACGATCAAGGTATCCATTTCATTGGTCATTTCCATGGCGACACGCACAGCAGCATCCATGGCAACTACTTCTTCTAAAGCTTTCTTTGCCAGTGATTGATGATGGCCGTGATCAATTCTTCCCCCTGACAAAGCACAAAATCGTGATACGTAGTATTCATGTGGCATCATAAACGTCGATATCAAATACACTTTCATCCAAATATTCCTTCAAGAGGTGCGTTTTTTCTTTCTTTCTATTTTCATAGATTATATTATCATCAGTTTCATGCAATGCACATTAAACAAACGTAGGTCTTTTTTTTGGGGGGGGGGGGGGGGTTTGAAGTGATTGGGAGGCTACTTTTATCATTATGTTCTCTTTATATATATATTCTTACGCTGCTGCCTTCGAGACTAAATCTTGCAAACCAAAAGTTTGGAGCTATTTTTTTTAAGACTCAATCAAAATTGATGACATTTACAATTCAGAAAACCTTTTCATTTTAAAATGTTCTTGCACCATTATTTCCCTAAATGGCTCTACTGTTATTTTGTATTATTATGAAATATTTAGCTTTATCCCAAATTTATATTGCAAGGCATGGATTGTTTAAAAACGATGGGAGGCTACTTTTATCATTATGTTCTCCTGATATATATATATATATATATATATATATATATATATATATATATATATATATATATATATATATATATATATATATATATATATATATATATATATATATTTCCATCCCTGATATATATTTCCATCTATGTTTCCATTCCTGTGCGGGCTCGGGAATGTAGAATAGGCCCGATGCGTCCGTCCGTATGTCGTAAGAGGCGATAATGGAGACAGGAGCTGTAATGGCGCAGTGGTTATGTCCTTGGCCAAGTCACTTTACTCCAACTGCCTTGGCACTAAATAACTTCATTATGTTGATGTGCCGTAAAACACCAAACCAAACCCAATTCTTACCGATAAATACATAGCCAGTTTACCTATTAGACTGAGAGACGTCATATTGACGTAATGCCCGCTCTCTTCCCGGTCGTTCCACAAGTGTCTGCGCATTCAGAACAAGGTATGTTTTACACGACATAGTCAAGCACGCATTTTAAGTGAAATATTAATTTTTTTCAATGTATACATATTTCAGACCTATATATACTTGGAAAAGAAACAAGATTTTTGACATAATCATCGAATTAAAATAAAATACTTAGTCTGATAAGCGTTAATTAGACGCAGATTTATCATATAACTGTATATCTAAGTTTGCTCTCCACTATATGCAATACATCATAAACAGTCAGTTACGGGCATCATATGACTCGTATCAGATTTAAGTTTGTGTTTTGTGGGGTTTAACGCCGTTTTTGAGCACATGATAGCTACACATGGCGTCCAGTATATTTTGGTGGCGGAAGATCCCGGGGAGAACTACCGACCAACTGGAAGTTACTGGCAAGCTTTCGCACATATCCACGTTGGTCGAGCCTAGACTCGAACTCACGCGGACAGAGGTGAGAAGTGTGAGTGAGCGAGCGCCTTAGACCACTCGGCCACCCGGGGGCCCCATATCAAATATAAAGGTACAGATACAATGAACTTTTTGTTGGTGTGTGGATGAACACAGATGTCTCACAATAAGTCATTCTTTCAGTATACAGTATATGTATTGGGATATAGGATCCACATAGGTATGCAGTGATCTGAAACTAATAAGTAATTATGCGAATAAATTTCCAGATATTTATAAACATTCTGTTCTTTCGAATCTTCATAATATATTTGGTAGTTTATATAAAACTCAGTTATTTATTTATCCCCATCTCAAATACATTTCTTTGAATGCCATTGGATAAACCAGGTCATACTGCATACCGTCTGCGAAGGTTCGTATCCAGCCATATTATGTTTTTGCCAATTTGACTTGTTTACAATGGCAACCAAACGCTTCGGAGATCTTACAAGGCTTAGTTAATTTTTTCAGTCAAAATGCAACGGAGCTCAGTTCATTGTTTCAGTAAAATGCAAAGGATTTTCGGTGGAATAAATTCGTTATTTAGTTTGTTAGTGACCCTATAAGAGATTTATGGGGTCAGTGTGAAATTTACATTGGATTTGGCGCAAGCGCCTCGTCCAATACCGACTGCACTCTAACCCCATAAATCTCGTATACGATAACTAACAAACAATATAACGAATAGTATTTTTCAGCCTAAAGTATTCCACCATCAACCATGTTTGAATAAGTATTAGCGACGTTGTAATAATTAGCCATAATTATACAGACCAGGACATGTAACAAATCTAAAAAATCAGAAGCTATGGCACAATTGAGTTACATCTCAATTCGCGGACAAATGCCTATCAAGATTTAGGAAAAAACTTGATTAAAACAAAAAACTTACCTTCAACAAACAGGAAAAATCCCTTTTCATTTTTCTGTAATATCTGTATGGCTTTCTGCGTCATTTCCGCTATCGATGGCTCCCCATTACTGCTTTTGTCCCTTTCTAGCTCGAATTGCATGTGGCTTGGCTCAAACAGACCTGAAATACAACAGAATACGGACCGTAACAAGTAGTGCACGTCATGTCTTTGAACAACATTTCGGTGACAGTAACGTCAATAGCGAAAATTATATTTACAAAAAATACAATGTTCCTCTTTTTCTAAACGTTTTATTAGAAGCACCCTTCGCCAAATTGTCAAAGAATTTATTCAAGATTGAAATAATTGTCACACTTACTGCTTCAATCTCATAGATTTAACAGGATTTTAAGAAATTCACAAAACGCTCAATTTGACTATTCGTTCTAGACGTCTGTATGCCTTTGATTATATATTGTGGAACATAAGAAAATATATTCGTGACAAGTATCGATTCATTAACCCTAACTACTACTGCTACCACAACTGTTGCTGCTACTTCTTCGACAGCTACTACTAATATTACTACTACTACTACTACTACAACTATACCTATAATTAATAGTAATGCTGCCATTACTACTACTACTGCTGCTACCACTACTACTGCTATTACTTTCCCTGTTACTGCGGATGATATACTATTACTACTATTAAGCGATGAGTATCATAGTACCACATCTACTAGTAGTACAAAAAAACCAACAAATCAGAATTTTTTTTTTTTTTTTTCAAATGCGTTTCTTTTGAGGTTTTAGAAGCAAATCTTGATCAAAAGGAGACTCAGTAATGTTCATGAAGCATGGAGTGGCTGTAGAAAATAAGAAGGATTAGTTGTGATACATGTCAAGCGTGCCGTTTGAGAACAGTAAGAGTTAGCTCCCTCAGCAAAATCTACAGCACGTGGAAGTTTTTGTTACTTTTGCCCTGAGGGAACTCATAAAATAGCAGTAAAAGAGAACAGTATAGGGAACTAAGTAACAATACAGTCATCTAACAAACAATAAAAATAAATTGTAAAAAAACTATTGCAGTATATTTCCTCTGAAAAGTAAAGAAGAACAGTATATCATACTCATCCCTGACGGAACCTGGTGAAAATCTCACTTAAAAGCAGTAAACAATACCGTCACTACGCTAAATTCTGCAAAAACCTAACACATTTTCTGAGGGAACAGTGACGGGGATAATATGTGGTAATACTACAAAGTTATCCAGCAGTTTAGGATAATATGTGGTAATACTACAAAGTTATCCAGCAGTTTAGGATAATATGAGGTAGTACTGCAAAGTTATCCAGCAGTTTAGGATAATATGTGGTACTACAAAGTTATCCAGCAGTTTAGGATAATAGGTGGTAATACTACAAAGTTATCCAGCAGTTTAGGATAATATGTGGTAATACTACAAAGTTATCCAGCAGTTTAGGATAATATGTGGTAATACTACAAAGTTATCCAGCAGTTTAGGATAATATGTGGTAATACTACAAAGTTATCCAGCAGTTTCAACATATTTCCAATGAATCTTAACTATGCAGACATCGATGCAAAATCCGCAAATACCTACCATATTTTCGGAGGAAACTTTAATGAATAACAGTATATGAAAGTGTTCCCTGAGGGAACTCAGTGCAAACGTAATGTAAATCAGAATCCACATAATCATCTAACTCAACTTTAATATCCACGACCATATTTTTTCAAAGGGAACATCAACACTTGTTGGTTACTTAGTGCCGAGGCGATTGGGGTAAAGTGACTTGTTATAGGACGCACCACATTTGCCGACCCGGGCTGGTATGATGGTGGTGATTCTAACCCGCACCCTTTCAGTCGCTAGTCTTTGCACTAACCACTACATAACGTAGTACATACATAAAATACACATATTTCCCATAGGACACTAAGTGTAAACTTAGCACTCAACAGTTTATTTAACTCACATCTTCAAAACAATGCAACATTTCCTATGGGAAAAGTAAAGTGCAATAGTACATAAGATGTTTCTTGAGGGAATACTATGACAACTAACTGTAAATCAACATTGACCAAGTTATTATTTAATGTATGTTTGAAAATTGTTTCAGTATTTCATGCGAGAACAAACATTGTTATTGGTCGTAAAATATTTCCTGCTGAATCCCGCTGAATCGCAAGAAAACTTAAGGAGAAAGAAATGTCTTTAATTGTACAAAGATACTTATTAATTTTCTTTGACTTATATAATATTTCCGGAACAAATGATAATTTACTCTGGGGCTTACTATTACTGTTATTCAGTGAATTTATGGTAATGTTTTTGTTAAAATGTTAAGAAAAATGATAATAATGTTTCTAAAAATAGCCACATTTTTATTTTGTGATTTCAGTTAACAGACAGCAAGTATATGTATCACCTTTTACAAGATTAAAAAATTAGGTTGGTCAGATTCATTGAGGGAGTGTGTCTCCTTTGAGGACTGTAGGAAAACCTCAGGTAAAGGAAACAAAAATGTAAGGAATTTGAGTTACGTTCATAAACATATATATATATATATATATATATATATATATATATATATATATATATATATATATATATATATATATATATATATATATATATATATATATATATATATATATATACATCACCAAGGCAGGCCCTCTCGGATAATCATAAGTCAGATATTAATAGTAATGAGAGAAGACGATATGCCGACAAAAATGACCCTATGCCGACATGAGGAATTAACATTACGGTCGCCATCTTGAAACTATGACCCTGTGCCGACAAGCTTATGACGCATCATGGAAGTACAACATAATGAATGACCTTTTCGATCTAGGCCTAACGGGGCGCCTACCTAACTGACAGATCAAAGATTATGCATGTTATTGAAGGTGAACTAAAGATTTAATAAAGTTCAGAAATTTGCAAAAGAAATGGGTTCAAATTATCGAAATCTAACACTGTTTGCATGTACTTTGGCCTTTCACATAGAATTCATGACGAACCAAAATTCTGTCTTAACGGATCCTTATCCCTGTTGTGGAGGAGACCACATCTTAAGTTGTTTTTATTTTATTTTTGGGGGGGGGAGGTAAACTGTAAACTAACTTTCATTCTGCATATTAGATACCTCAAGGACAAATTTTTACTGGATTTATTACATATTAGATACCTCAAGGACAAATTTTTACTGGATTTATTACATATTAGATACCTCAAGGACAAATTTTTACTGGATTTATTACATATTAGATACCTCAAGGACAAATTTTTACTGGATTTAGTACATATTAGATACCTCAAGGACAAATTTTTACTGGATTTATTACATATTAGATACCTCAAGGACAAATTTTTACTGGATTTAGTACATATTAGATACCTCAAGGACAAATTTTTACTGGATTTAGTACATATTAGATACCTCAAGGACAAATTTTTACTGGATTTATTACATATTAGATACCTCAAGGACAAATGTTTACTGGATTTATTACGGGTTGTAGCAAACATAGATTGGGGAACATACCAGAAAGACATGCTCCAGTTATACGGGTCTTTAGTAAGATCTAAACTTGACTATGGCTCAACTGTGTACGAATCAGCTTGTAAATCGTACTTGCAGATGATTGATCTGATACATGATCACGAACCTAGACTCTGTCTGGGTGTATGTAGAACTTCCCCTTCAGAAAGCCTCTATGCTAAGGCAAAAGAACCATCACTTTATCTCAGACGAACGAAACTGGTTTTTCAGTATACTACCAAACTATCTTCTAATCCATATAGTGTTGCATATGAAGTTATTTTTAGCCCCAGATACATAGCCTGGTACGTTCATAAACCAGATTTCATTCCACTTTTTGGATATGAATTCGTCCTCACTAGAGGCGGCAAAAATCAATGATGCAAATATAAAATTATATGTTCCCAAACCACCACCTTCTTTATCAAAAAATCCAAAATAATATTTGATTTTTGCCAATTCTAAAAGTCCTAAGCCAATCCTCTCGATTTTCAGAGTAAATTCAATTAAATCACAATCTGTTATCGTGGTCATACAGACAGTTGGAGCTGCCGTTACAACAACACAAGGCACCATCTTGAACCGCTTACCGTATAAGCCTCCATCTTTAGCGCAGAAATTACAGCCACACTATCAATCTTTCAATCAAGCTGAAATCTCTCAAGAAACAAATTTTATCATTTTTCAAATCCACTTTCACACTGAAAGCCTTGCAAAACATTAAATTTTACAACCTGTTAATATCAAAATCCTTACAGAAAAATAATTTCTTCATACAATCAGGAAAAAGCATTATGTGCTTTTGGCTGCCTAATCACACTGGCAATAGGGGTAATAAAAGGGCAGAATAACAGCCAAAGCTTCCCCGGAGTCACCCGTTTGTGAATGGAAGATTCAACTAGACTTCAACTAATATACAAATTGACATCTTCTATAAACTGCTAAAAAGTTTCGAAACATCAAACTCATCATTAGATAGTAGCATCCCTCATAAAGAACAATTGTGCTGATCGCTAATAGAACACATATACCAGACTTATGCATACCTCCTGAAGGGTGAATGTCGACCAAAGTGCATACCCTGCCAGTGGAACACATTCTTGTTGAGTATATTGACTTCCACCCTAAAAGACAGGATTTTTTTTTTTTTTTTTTTTATGCGAACTCAATTAGGAGACCTTATGATGATGTACCACCAGAGAAAATCTTGTACTGTTTAGGAAATGCAGCTGATATAAAAAAAAATAAAAAAAATTGGCCGTATGTTTTTTAAGGATTTTGTGTTTTTACCTTTATCTTTTATTTGTTATAAACTTTGCAGAACATTTACATCTATACCTTTTAGCTTTTCTCTTGTCCAACTACATGTTTATGTTTATTTTGAAGGCTTTATCTATCTTTTTCATATTTACATTTTTAGATTTTACATTTTATACGGAACCATGTAGCCAGTATTGTATTGATGTGCCGTTAAATTCTATACATACATACATACATAGATTATTTATGTCAGCTATCCCTTGGATTTAAAAGTAGATAATAGAAAAGACAAGAAGAAAATAAAGGGAAAGGAAACAAATTACATGGGCCCATCTTAGAGCTTATAATAATAATAATAATAACAATGACCTATATTTTATTATCTATCTGTAGCTATATTGGTCCCTGATGGTAAGAATAGATGTTGTTTATAATGTTCCTGCTAGTATTATTACTAGTATTATTATTATTATTATTATTATTATTATTGTCGAAATGAATCAATGTAGACAACATATATTATTATGTCTGAAAATTAACGTGGAATGCAGAATTCTGAGACTCTTAAGTATATTCCTAAGGGAACTGCAGATTTCTCATGTCAACCAATATCGAAAGATTACTGTTACGGAAATATGTATATGGAATCTATAGTGTGCTTAAACTTTTGGCCTATGACTCTACTTTAAAGCTGTGTCAAATAGTGAGTCATTTTTAAGTTGGGTTTAGTTGTACTATTAATCAAATAACAACATGTTTACTAACCTTTTGTTCAAGGTCAGAGTTGTTGATCATTCTTCAGTAAAATTCCATGAAATAGACGCATTTAGTATTGCATTCTGGGTCATAATAAGACACGTTTCCTGTTGTGAAATGTGCCATTTGCAAGTTGTATAAAAGACCTAGAAATGCGAATTATTTCCATTCCATTTTAGATCTTGAGTTGAAAAGAACTGTTTTTTATGATCAGCTTTTTGGAATCATCAGATTGTTTAAATAATAGCCATGCTGGAATTCTGTAATGATGTAATGCCTTATGAATAATTCAAAAAGGAATTATTTATTGGACCATTCATTAGAGCTACCGGGAGTAATATTTAGGACTTTCTCGGATGCCTCTGAATACTTAAAGATGATCTGACATTATCGTTGGAACATCATGACAGTCCAGACTCATTCATTCGGAACCATCATCTATTCGTGCATTCGTTCATTACGAAGACTCATTCTTTCGGAACATTCGTTCATTACGAAGATTCATTTGGAACATTCATTAACTTGGAACATTAATTCACTTGGAACGTTTTAAAGTTTCTATATATACAGGACTTGTGATTAGGACACTAATAATTGTTGGATTATTTGGATTTTAATACACAAAACTGTAAGTGTATTTTGATTTTCACATTAATTATTTAAAATAAATTGTTTGTTGATTTTTACAAACAATGTTGGTTTCACATTCTTTTTGTTACGTTTGTTCGAGCCATAGGGTCGTAGCATTACGCACTAATGGTTACCACGAGAGATACCTATTTTTAATAAAATACTTGGTAATTATATAATTTGTAAGCGTTTTTAGTCCATTTGGCTAAGTATTTCTCCTTGAAAGTGCCATACCGCGAATGCAATATATCCTTTATCGTACTTTAAAAGCGGGTGTAATATAGTTATGTTCCAGTGTAATATGGCTATGTTCCAGTGTAATATGGTTATGTTCCAGTGTAATATGGCTATGTTCCAGTGTAATATGGTTATGTTCCAGTGTAATATGGTTATGTTCCAGTGTAATATGGCTATGTTCCAGTGTAATATGGTTATGTTCCAGTGTAATATGGTTATGTTCCAGTGTAATATGGTTATGTTCCAGTGTAATATGGTTATGTTCCAGTGGTTAAGCGATTATTCACTTCGGTTATAAAAGTTCTCTGAGGAAGAAGTCAGCGTAACAAACTTCCATCTGTAATTTACACACTACCTCTAAACGTTTACTGGTGCCGGTCACCCAACTACGGTCTGTGGCTTCTCTCAGGCTGTCCAATTTTGCCCCATCATAAAAATCACATTACGCCAACATCGGTGATATGGAGAGTACGTGGCATAGTTGTTAGAACTTATTGTACGACTGATGTGACATACAGTTTAAATGTAATATGCAGTATATATTACAAAACTAATATAAATGTAATATGCAGTATATATTACAAAACTAATATAAATGTAATATGCAGTATATATTACAAAACTAATATAAATGTAATATGCAGTATATATTACAAAATTAATAGAAATGTAATATGCAGTATATATTACAAAACTAATATAAATGTAATATGCAGTATATATTACAAAACTAATATAAATGTAATATGCAGTATATATTACAAAACTAATATAAATGTAATATGCAGTATATATTACAAAACTAATATAAATGTAATATGCAGTATATATTACAAAACTAATATAAATGTAATATGCAGTATATATTACAAAACTAATATAAATGTAATATGCAGTATATATTACAAAACTAATATAAATGTAATATGCAGTATATATTACAAAACTAATATAAATGTAATATATGCAGTATATATTACAAAACTAATAGAAATGTAATATATGCAGTATATATTACAAAACTAATATAAATGTAATATGCAGTATATATTACAAAACTAATATAAATGTAATATGCAGTATATATTACAAAAGTAATACAAATGTCATTACCTAATAAATAATCTGTGTTTCTTGGGTCCACACTGTCAAACTGTTGTTTGTTCCAAACGTACCTGTGGGGTTTATTCCGCGCATCTTTATCGACAGACCATGCCTACAAAACAGTCAACCAGCCTTTACTTTTGCTACCTAATTTTGTTTTCAATAAAATAGTGAAGATAAAAAAAATACGAACAAAAATTAAGGAAAAAATTCAAATAAATGTAACAGACAAGAAAACAATATTAACGTATTTAACATGTTGTATATATCCCACATGGTTTTTGTCACTAAATCGATCGATTGAACGACTTCTAGATTAAAAACTGTAATAAATATAAAAAAAATTAGCTGTTTACATTACGTGTGAATAAAAAAATAATTTTAGCTGTGTACATTACGTGTGAAAATTAGTGTTTCTTTAGTTTGGTATTATGGCCTTCAAAGTTTCCTGTTCCATGAAAACTATGAATATATATATATATATATATATATATATATATATATATATATATATATATATATATATATATATATATATATATATATATATATATATATATATATATATGTGTGTGTGTGTGTGTGTGTGTGTGTGTGTGTGTGTGTGTGTGTGTGTGTGTGTGTGTGTGTGTGTGACGTATAGCAGAGATTTAAAAAATACGAAAGTAAGATCATAAGTAGTTTACTGACACTAGTGGTCGGATATTTCTTCAACGGGTTGCCAAATTTGGTTGTATCTCCTGGTGATGAAGATTGTGATAATAATGATAATGATGATGACTAAATAATAAGATGATGACTAAATATTATTTAAAACTAAGATCCCCTTCTTTGAATGCACTCCGAAATACAGAAACTCTCTCTCCCTCTCTCTCTCTCTCTCTCTCTCTCTCTCTCTCTCTCTCTCTCTCTCTCTCTCTCTCTCTCTCTCTCTCTCACCTTAATGAGATCATGGCCGTCTTTCCTCTGTTTGCTCAGGTCTATTTTGCCGGTTTCTGGATCGGTCTGATTGTTCAACAGGAAGTAACGTCTCCCTCCACCCAGTAGAACCTGATGTAAAATATGCACACATGTGTGAATCGAAACTTTTGGCGCCATTATAGCTGATTTTGTTTTTACAGGTTGAAGAGCTCATGTCAGAGGTCGCCTGGAGCAAAACGGTCCCCATTTAGAACGGATTTTGGCCATTACATGTTGATATTAGGCAACCATTAGATACGGTGTGTATACTGTTATGTTTAATGTAAAGGTGAGACCTAATTTCTAAATTCTTTGCGTATTTATAATTTCCTCAACGTACTTATTCAATGATATTGTTTTGGTATAAAAGGGAGATTAACTAACTTACTGTGGATGTGAAACAACCTCAGAATAGACCCTTGATTGGTCAGGTACATGGACGATTGTGTTTGATGGACAATGTCTAGTTTCACACTTCTGCAATTATACCTGATGGGTTGAAAACCGTGTCTTTATTTTTATCCAGATCTGCAGTGCAGTGACATAATTTTTATTTCGATTCAGGGAATGAGTAGATCAGACTATTGCAACAAGTTGTACAGTATTTCATTAATAATGAGTAGATCAGACTATTTATTGTAACAAGTTATACAGTATTTCATTAATAATGAGTAGATCAGACTATTTATTGTAACAAGTTGTACAGTATTTCATTAATAATGAGTAGATCAGACTATTTATTGTAACAAGTTGTACAGTATTTCATTAATAATGAGTAGATCAGACTATTTATTGTAACAAGTTATACAGTATTTCATTAATAATGAGTAGATCAGACTATTTATTGTAACAAGTTATACAGTATTTCATTAATAATGAGTAGATCAGACTATTTATTGTAACAAGTTGTACAGTATTTCATTAATAATGAGTAGATCAGACTATTTATTGTAACAAGTTATACAGTATTTCATTAATAATGAGTAGATCAGACTATTTATTGTAACAAGTTGTACAGTATTTCATTAATAATGAGTAGATCAGACTATTTATTGTAACAAGTTATACAGTATTTCATTAATAATGAGTAGATCAGACTATTTATTGTAACAAGTTATACAGTATTTCATTAATAATGAGTAGATCAGACTATTTATTGTAACAAGTTATACAGTATTTCATTAATAATGAGTAGATCAGACTATTTATTGTAACAAGTTATACAGTATTTCATTAATAATGAGTAGATCAGACTATTTATTGTAACAAGTTGTACAGTATTTCATTAATAATGAGTAGATCAGACTATTTATTGTAACAAGTTATACAGTATTTCATTAATAATGAGTAGATCAGACTATTTATTGTAACAAGTTATACAGTATTTCATTAATAATGAGTAGATCAGACTATTTATTGTAACAAGTTATACAGTATTTCATTAATAATGAGTAGATCAGACTATTTATTGTAACAAGTTATACAGTATTTCATTAATAATGAGTAGATCAGACTATTCATTGTAACAAGTTATACAGTATTTCATTAATAATGAGTAGATCAGACTATTCATTGTAACAAGTTATACAGTATTTCATTAATAATGAGTAGATCAGACTATTCATTGTAACAAGTTATACAGTATTTCATTAATAATGAGTAGATCAGACTATTCATTGTAACAAGTTATACAGTATTTCATTAATAATGAGGAAAAAAAATATGATGATATGAAACTACCATTGCATGCAAGTTTATAAACCATACAGAATGCAATGACTAATTCTTAAAAGGTAAACATTTCTCCTAATTATTATTCTAGACAACCTGATGTATGGTTTTATTGACTAATTTAATCTAATTTCCAAATATATAAAAAAAAAGTATCTATGAACAGATTAAATGGCTTGACCCTGACTGCCCTGTCCATCTGTGCACTATCTTGATGACATGATTCATGTTGGACAATAGGAATAAAACGATGAAGATATTTACCTACTACTACTAATACTACTACTACTACTACTGCTGCTACTACTACTACTGCTGCTACTACTACTACTGCTGCTGTTACTACTATTACTACTGCAACTACTACTACTACTACTACTACTACTACTACTACTACTACTACTACTACTACTACTACTACTACTACTACTAATACTACAGCGGCAGCAGCAACAGCAACAACCAATACTACTACAACTGCTGCTACTAAGTCGTCTACTAGTACTACCATTTCTACGTCTACAATTGCCACTGCATATACTACCACATATAATTAAAATCAGAAAATATTACCTGAATATCTGCATTATCATATATCAGTTGGTAAGCGATGTCCTTGCAGCCACCATCTACTCCCTCCATATCTGCATCCCCCTCCCACAGTCGCATAGCCGAGTGCGCGTACAACGCGCCCGGGGAGGCATGTGTGATGCGGGCTGTGGTCACTATACCGACTGATTTCCCTGTTTAGAAATGTTGATGCCATTATATTTCACGGGTTTTTTTTATTTTAACTAGGCATGTCTTTCTCGACTGAGTTAAACTGTTAAAATCTCACCAATTGATAGCTACCGTTGCATTCTTTCCTCGATGTCCACAAAATTATATATTAACAAATTGGAATCTACTGACAATAATTTATTTCGGGCGATCCCATTATATTGTGCAGGAAAATTGTAAACAATAATGTGAATCTACTTAGTTTGGAAGAATCCTTGAGAACAAATTTACTTTCGTTCAATAAAAATTCATAAAGTTTACTTATATTTTGAATAAACATATAAATTTGCTTCAGAATTGATCAAAATCAGTACTTAATTTGCATCAAGTATTGCCTTTACAAATTTCCAATCATTCTTAAAATATTTGAGAAGAAATATGTCTTTCAGAAACATCTTAAAATTATCTTTACAGTCGGATGTTTACGTCGTTTGCTGGGTTAACTGTGTGTACTAATCTTGATGAGAGAGAGAGAGAGAGAGAGAGAGAGAGAGAGATTACAATCTTACCCACAGCTTTAGACCAGTCTAAGATAGATGTCACTTCCCTGCCTTTCTGGGCGATGCAATCCATCACTGGCACATTCGGATCTACACCGAGAGTTCCGAAGTTAGCTTTGACCCCACATAAATACGCCGTGGCAGTCGCCGCTGAATCGGGTGTTTGACGGTCGACATTGTAGGTCTACTCAGTATGAGAAAGCATTGACACTAACATTAAATGGTGTAAGATACATGGATGACATTAGGAACTTACTCCAAAATATATATATATATATATATATATATATATATATATATATATATATATATATATATATATATATATGTGTGTGTGTGTGTGTGTGTGTGTGTGTGTGTGTGTGTGTGTGTGTGTGTGTGTGTGTGTGTGTGATGAAAGGATCCAGAAGATACACAAACTTGTGACAAAAAATACTGTGCAAACCCAAGAACATATTTTAAAAGACGTTTATGACCAGTGCATAGAAACGTCTCTACTAGTGTATTAATTTTCGTCGGACAGGGAACGCATGTATCTGGGAAAAGCGATGCCCTTATGGATGCGAGAATAACACCGAAAAGGAGATATACAATCAGCTGAGGTAACGCTTTTCTAATGTAAAGGACGAAGAATTATGCATTCAAAAAAAGTTTTTTGTGTACAGGACAGTCCTCTTTGCAAAAGAAATAATTTAGGAAAAAAAGGGGAAACCAACGCCAAAAGCATTTTTCATCAAGTATGACCCCGGAAATATGTCTTCATCAAAAAATTTAAATAAAAGATACATACATTTCCACAATTCTTTCATAAACCTAGAACAATTTTTATGGTTTAATATAATATGCACTGTAATGAACATAAACAAAAAGATTTCTCGACTGGGAAGACTCACCTT
>JAQPZY010001453.1:590000-597500 GCA_029931535.1 Margaritifera margaritifera
AAAGTCTAACCGGGCCTTACCCTCGCTAATGAACACGTAGCAAGATGATGGATAGGTAGCGTCCATGGACGCAAGCACAATCCAAACCACCAAAGAGAAATTTCACCGTTGAAATAATTAATAAAGTTTATAAAACATATTCTTTTCTTTCTAGGAGTAAAACAAAAAGAGTTTAAAAAATAAATAAATGTTGTGAAAATTTACTACCTTTCTGGTTCGACGAAGAGCTGTTTTTGCGTGTAAATAGGAACATATTTTGGCTTATGAAACCTGTTTAAATGTAAAATCTTCACAACGTTTGTACTTTGTCCTTCGTTTCTCCATTTCGTTTGCCTATTTTAAAACACCACGATTGTAGTACTTTGCCAAGTCTATTTATTTTAGCAAAATTTTGAATAGCACTATGTAAGGGTGCAAATTTCTGTCGATTTCTGTAGAGCACAGTTTAGTTTGACAGAGAACCATTAATTAGATTTATGAGGACGGTACCATATTAAATCGCTAGACTGCAATGGTTTTAATGTTCGTGTTGTGGGCGAGATCGATTCTTAATTAAGCATTCGTTTATTCAACGGCCAGACAGATTGGAAGGAAAAGGTTAACTTCTATTTTGGTATCGAAAATGTCAGAGTTGAGAGGGTACAGAAACCACTTGTAAGCTAGTGGACGTAGTATTATCTTTTTGAGATTGTCCAGAATCAGTTACATAAATAGCGCGAAATCTAGAAGGTTACGCTGACCGAATTGTCGCATATTTATAAAAGGCGGAAGATCCGTTTAATCTGATTGGCTACGCTGAATAAGGGGCGTGTTTCCCAGAAGAAATTTCATGGTTTTTAATATGTCCCATCGCAAAATTTTGTCAGTCTACGTTTTTTCTGCAAGAGGAAAATATAGAGGTTGACTCCGAGATTGAATTTAGAAGAAATTCTCTCGTAAAACAATTATTCAAGTGACCGGATGTCTGGAAAATTGACGGACACAATTCTGCAGGCTTGAAAGCACAAGGTATTTGCATCAATCTCATGTAATTCGTTGATACCAATATAATTATTTGCTTGAATTTAATTGCTCATATTTGCATGAATTTATTTGTTTAAATTCGTAGTTCAATTTTCTTGATATGGGTATAACTGTGTTTGAGTTCATTTATCTGAATTCGTACAATGATCTTCTTTATATAAGTTTGACGAATTATTGGAATTTGTCGTCTTGATTGTTATAGGAATCATGTATTCTAAGAATGTCATGCATTACTTTAGTTGATATGAGTTACGAGAATCCGTGTGAATTCACCGATCTTAGATGATTTCACGTATGATAAAGACTTGAATGTGTGTATTCGCTGAAATTAACGTAGTTAAGCCATGTAATGAATTTCATTCCTTCATTTGTATAATTGAGACGAGAACGGAACTGTTATGTTTCGTGTGATGTTAATGTGAGTCAGTGATGAAAAAGCCGTTAGGAAGTACATTAATCTTATGAAACTAGGTTTGTTTATGGTCTGCCATGTTTGGCTTGACAAGATAACCTTTGGTATCTGTTTGAATTCCGATAGGACGATATCTGATGTAACGAGAGTGGAGTACTGATCTATTCCCAGTAGGATATCTGACAGAAGATTTAGGTTGCTTCTTTGTTTATTTTGAAAGGGGACATAGCTCCACTGACGCACCCACGTACCTAAGTATCCACGTATCCACCTACCCACACAAAGTTGCGGGCCGACAGAGGCGAGACAGAGAGAGTGCGGAGTGGGAAAAATCGAAAGATCAAAGAGAACAGCAACAATGAATTTGGAGGGTCCAGCGCTAACCAGGTTATGCTGTTATGCAGGGAAAATGACTTTGATTGTTCACTCGATTATATGATGAACTAATTCTATCGTTTAAACAGATTGGCTATTTGCATAAGTATATTCGTTTTCAAATTTAGTAAATGATTTATTTCAAAAAGAAGTGTATCTTCCTAATGTAATGTATTTTCCCAGTTTGTTTATGTAATTGATTAAATTGTTATATTTCATGTACGTGGGCTCGTATTATTCTGTTCTATATATCTGCTCAGATCTCTATTTATTCTATCTATAAGTTTCATCATTTATATTATTATTTACTCGATCCGGGCAATAACACCGAGGTCGATCATCCTCTAAAAAACGATAACCAACCAAATAAAGCGGACACCTTGTAACGAGGGTAGTAATCCAACACACACTACAGAAATGACTTCACTAAATCAAGTAAATAGAGGCAATGCTAGAATTAAAATTTCTCAATCTATCACGCGTGTCCCAACGCGAAAAAAGATCGTACTATTTTAAATTCGTACCATGGCCCATAATTCCCCAGATGTACCTCCTTGAGAGTTTTCAAATTATTCCAGAAATATTCTCCTGTGCCTAGTTCTTCTTATTCTTTAAATTTCATAACAACAAAGTCTTACCAACGAAGGACAAAGTCTTACCAAAGTCTTGTTTTTTTAAAAAAACAAAAAACAAAAAACAAGACTTTGGTAAGACTTTGTCCTTCGTTTCTACATTTCGTTTGCCAATTTTTAAATACCACGTTTGTAGTAATTTGCCAACTCTATTTATTTTAGTAAAATTTCGAATAGCACTATAGTAATGGGTGCACTAGAGCAAGTATATAGAGTTAATGCTAGAATTAAACTTTCTCAATATATCATGTGTGTCCCACGGGAAAAAAAGATCGTACTATTTTAAATTCATACCATGGCCATAATTTCCAAATGTATCTCCTTGAGAGTTTTCAAACTATTCCAGGGAAGTATTTACCTCTTCCTCATTTTTCTTCTTTAAATTTCATAACAACAAAGTCTTAGAAACAACTTAACTTTCCAGGCAAACTCTTGCATACTTTTCCGACTAATGTTATAGTTATGCGAGTAACTGATTAGTCATTAATTTGATTCATTTGTCTGATACTATTTTAAAAAGGAACATATCTCTATTTTATATTAAATATTCATTTTTTCGTAATTCAGTATTTTAATATTTTTATACCCGAAAATACAATTGTTCAATAATAATAATAATAATAATAATAATAATAATAATAATAGTCAAACCACAGTAAAAAGAAAGTGACAAACATGACTACGAAGACGACGATGACGACCACGACGATGATAATAATGATGAGCACCATTATTCCCATTATTATTATTATTATTATTATTATTATTATTATTGTTGTTTTTGTTGTTGTTGTTGTTGTTGTTGTTGTTGTTGAAAAGAAGGGATGATGATTAAATTAACTGTTATCTTAATAACGATTACTTTATTTTCCCTGAAGTTGTCAAATAGTTTTTATAAAAGCGGTATTTGGTCAACGTTCTAGGCGAGGGTAATATTATCTTAATTTTTCATAGAGATCAAAAGGTACCTTTGTGAATTTTTACAAAAAAAAGTTATTTAGACTTCAGCAATATTTTAAAATGAATATAAAATGTTTCCCTCACAATTCTCCATGAGTAATTTCTAGATAGGACAAGTGTAGCTAGTTCCACTGCTAGCCCCGGATACAAATTGATTGAGAGTCACTGAACTGTTGATGGGAAGCGGCTTGTTGTAAACTTTTTGTGTCCTTCACCATGCAATGCCATTGCCCCCTCCCCTTTCCATTTAGAAATCTATACCGATAACAGTAATAGAAAAATAATCCGACAGGAAAATTTTTAATGAAACACACACAAAAATCGCAGAGTGCAGTAGTAAAGAAAATAATCGGTTCATTTTTCTAATAGTATTATTTACGTGAAAAAGTTTATTTTCTCAAGATTGTTTTGTACACACTAAAAGGAGATCGGCGATGCGATAGCACGCGCTTCATTTCGTGTTACGCTGTACTAAATAAGTTACAACGTATTCTAAATGATACGACAGTTTTTTTTTTTACATCATGCTGTTATGCTGGAAGAGAAATGACAAAGAAAGACAAAAGGAAGGAAATATTGCAGCGACTCATACTACACATTCAGTCTTCAGATTTTTACATCAATGCAAGTGAAATTGAAAATACACAACCTTTTTATAATTTTATGATAAAGAAAGAAAACTATATGAATAGATGAACACATTAAAAAAAATATTTAATTTAACCTTAAACTTACCTTGTCTCGAGATTACCAAACTGACCGCTCATAGGTCTATCTCCCATACAGAAAGATTTGATGTGACCACGTTCAGTGGAGATAGATGGAGTCACTCAACTCGTATTTACCCGACTTTAAAAATTGACCCGGTCATTAATGGTAGTCTGTTTTATTAACTTAACGGTCAAGTGGGTTGAACAATTTGACTGGACCTCTTGGAGTGACTGTACTAACCTCGTTTGAATGATGTATGCCTACTGTGCTTAATATTGACTTGTATATATGTATGTATGTATGTATGTATGTATGTATGTATGTATGTATGTATGTATGTATGTATGTATGTATGTATGTATGTACGTACGTACGTAGGTACGTGTGTATGTATGTATGTATGTATGTATGTATGTATGTATGTATGTATGTATGTATGTATGTATGTATGTATGTATGTATGTATGTACGTACGTACGTAGGTACGTGTGTATGTATATATGTATGTATGTATGTATGTATGTATGTATGTATGTATGTATGTATGTATGTATGTATGTATGTATGTACGTACGTACGTAGGTACGTGTGTATGTATGTATGTATGTATGTATGTATGTATGTATGTATGTACGTACGTACGTAGGTACGTGTGTATGTATATATGTATGTATGTATGTATGTATGTATGTATGTATGTATGTATGTATGTATGTATGTATGTATGTACGTACGTACGTAGGTACGTGTGTATGTATATATGTATGTATGTATGTATGTATGTATGTATGTATGTATGTATGTATGTATGAATGATTAATTCATATCAACACAACCTCTCCTGATATTTTTCTTCATGCTTCATATTGAAACTGAAAATACGATGAAAAATGAAGGACTAAAAAGTTTAATTTACAATGAGGTAAATTTCAGTCTCATTTTTGCTTTTTTAGTCATTTACGTTATTTATTTTATGACTGAAAATATTCGTGTTCAAAGAAGATTGGATGAAACTTAGGTCCTTAAACATTAATGCATGAAATTATATACAAGCTGTTAGTACAAATCTAAGAGTGTAACATGGTAATGTATTTAATTTGTGCTGAATGGTTAACACATTTCTTCACAGATGAACTGTGTACTTTGCTGGTCTAGTTATTCTATGTATTTTGTTCATTTGGACTAAAAGTAAATTCCTTCCTTTATTCAATACTTATATAAATTATATGAAAACAGATTGAAAAGTGACAGTCGCTCGCTTTTGTTGCCTGTTCAGCATTAAAAAAAAAACAGTTTTTCTTCAAGGGTAATTTCTAATGTCTTTCTTTTACATGGATTATATGCGCTCTTGAATTAACATACAATTTTTGTCAATCAAGGAAAACATTTTAGCGTCCATTAATCTTTTTTGGACCTTTTTCTTGTTTTTTTTTTTTTTTTTTTGCAAATCTACATTTGGTGGATTCTCAGTTTAACTTGAAATGTAAGTGAACATTGGAAATGCGCGATGGCTAAAATATATACTAAATGAGGAGAGAAATAAAATCAGCGAGTATATATATATATATATATATATATATATATATATATATATATATATATATATATATATTTATTTATATATTTGGCACAAAAATATCAGAATCTTCTCCTAGTCGCTGGCATTTGTTCTGTATCGTCCTTCATCAGAAGTTGACCGGCCGTTATAGTATCTATTTTCTTCTGGCTTGCTTGATTTAGTGAATTTTCATTAAATTTATTATTGTAAATTCACCAAAAGCCTTCAATGACACTGACTGATCCATAGTCAAAAGGCCAAGGTAATGGTCAAAGTAGCATGAATGAAGCAGTTTGATATAATCTTCTTTGCAGGCTAGACTTGGAATTTGTCATTTCAAATGGGTTTGTTTGATTTGGATTGGTTTTGTTTTATGGTACAGCAATACAAGCAGGTTTTTTAGTGCCGCGGCAATCAGAATAAAGTGATTTGCACAATAACAAGCCACGGTAACCGACCCGGGCTAATGAGATGGTAGATTTCCGTTGGGCACACTAACCACTGAGCCACCGCGGCTCAAGCTTCAATAGTCGCCTGTTACGACATGCAGGAGGGTGCATCAGGCTTATTTTACATACCCGAACCCGCAGGGGCGTGGTTATTTCAAAACGAGACTCGTAAAGGTCATGGTCTAATTAGAGTTAAATCGCAAGGAAATCAATAGTTTAGCGTCATTAAATTTTCATGCGGCTTATTCCTGGCATCAAATTGTCGCTGCGTATAGACTGTACTAGAAACTAAAATGAACAATATTTTTGCGAATTCAGTTTCCTAGCATAATTCGCAAACAAAAATGTTTGTTTGGTTGGTTTTCAACGGCACATAAACACGTGAAAGGATATATTGTGCCTAGGCAATGGTTATGAAGTGCCTTGCCTGGAGACACAAGTCAGCGTCTGACCCGGGCTGGTCTGGGCAGTATTCAAACCCGCGACTTTTGTCTTGCGAGTCCGGCAAGCTACCGCGACTCCCAACGATTTATAGTGTTTCTCCCGTGTGCTACGCTGTGCGGTCTCGCAGAGTATCAGAGCGTAGAGAAAGGATCTGATTTCAATAAGGTTAATGGAAGAGTTGAATAAACAAGAAGTGTTAAAAGGTCAATAGTATCTCAAGTCCAGGTTTTACCGATTTTATCGCGATCTTCAGTTAAACAAAATGCGATCTTATCTAGAGATAAAAAGAATTTACCTTCTATCAACACAGATAAGAGGTTAGAATGAAATTACATAGTACGTTTGGCGGCCACGAACAGCACTAATACACACAGAAAATAAATTATGCCGACATTGTGCTTTTATAACCTCTTTCAGACTGACAAATAAGTTGGTTTTTGTAACAAAAAGTACTTTCACCTGTATTCTAGAGGTTCAGAGAGAGAGAGAGAGAGATCTTTCTTCATGGCGATGAGACACGTTACATTTTTAAAATCTTTTCATGCCATGAAGTAATCAAGACAATCGGAGATTTATTACTCATTTATATCAATCACTTAGTTAGGCCAGGCAAAGTCCTTTCTTTGTTTAACGTCTATTTCAACTCCCAAAACAAACCTACATATTAGGAAAGCAAATGACAAGGTATTTGGAAACAAGTAGGCTAACACAAAACTTCAGCTCGTTTCTTATACAAGAAACAAGTTTAATTTTTAAAAAATCAGATCAAAATTAATGGAAGATACTTCTACTCGAATGAATAGTGTAATTTGCCACACACAAAAATGTGTCACCGAAGTACGCAACGGCGGAATCATACCCATTATTGATAGATATGGCTTGTTGTTTTTTTTTTGTTTTTGTTTTTTTTGGGGGAGGGGGGTTTCGATTCTGATT